>BLBF01000007.1:2788414-2811260 GCA_015471245.1 Laticauda colubrina
CTTCCTTCCTTCCTTCCTTCCTTCCTTCCTTCCTTCCTTCCTTCCTTTCTTTCTTTCTTTCTTTCTTTCTTTCATTCATTCATTTCTGGATGTCCTGGAATAATGAGTCAGATTGGTCTTTGTATTGGTGCTGCAAGGCTTTGCTGATAGTCAGATGTTAAAATGATATTCTTGAAGAAGGGAATAGCCATCCAAGTTTGTCATGGTGCCATACCATGCATGGGTGAAATCATAAAGAATCAAGTCTGGCCAAGGTCACTTTAAATAGTTTTAATTTTCTAAGTCCCATACTGATGAAGTCCTCCCCGGGCATTGCACAACTGTTAACAAAAAAAAAAAAAAAAACACCCAGGAACCTGGATGTTGATTTTAATCCTTTAAGCCTAGGTCTTGTCCTTCAGTTTCCTTAAGGTATTAATTGCATAATATGGGGCATATCCTACTCCAATACATTGTCTCGAGTGTTCACCAAATCCCATGGCCAAACTATATTTGAAACTGAAATTAAATGTGATTAAGTGGTCAATTCTGAAGTTTATCATTCTTTAAAGAAAGTCACTGAATCTTTGCAGGCATAGTGGAACCCTCTCTACTGCTGAGGCAACCATTTCTTCTGCACATGATATCAGAAGATATCAAGGGATCAAAGCCAGTAGTTGGTGGACCATACATTTTTAACTGATATTCTACATCTTTATTTCTGCTCCCCTGCCTTCCTTTTTTTTCCCCCAGAGCAGCAGACAGGTGAAGAAAAAACACATAGCTCTTAGCAGAGATGGACACAATTATTGTTAGAAGTCTTTCAAATCAATAAAGGGTTGTTATTGATGCCCTAGAACAGTAAGTTATCCTCTTGAATTCAATAATTTAGAACAATGGTTGGTGGTTTGGTCATACCAAGTAAATATCATGTTGAGACCATTCATTTTTCTCCTTATATATAAAACTGAAAATTGAAATATCTGAAGAGGTGAGGATAGTGGGAAGAGGAATGAAGGAGAAAACCAATTTCTCTTCCCCATTTTCATATGTCTGTATCTCAGGTTTCTATTAAACTGATAAAAATACGTCTATTTTCAGATTAAGGAGATTATATTGTAAAATGGAAGGCCTGGTGCTTTCAGAACTCACATGATAAAATTGAGGGGCCCCTGTTTGGCATGTATACACATTCCCCTTTTAAGGCCCCGTCCCACTGCGCTTACAGATGCAAAAAGGATGTAAAATGTAAAAAAAAAAGCTTGCCATCCATTGGAAAATGCTATGTATCCATTGTGTACTCACTGCATACATGTTTCATACGCTCTATCTGTCGAGCATCCGTCTACTGCAATTTCATCCGCACAAGAAGTTTTGAGCTGGACAAAACTTTGTGAACGGATGAACTTTCTGCCGTGTACAATGTACATCCACGACATATATGGGCAACAAACGTTCCATGTCCATTATCATCCATTAAACGTCCACTGTATCCTCTCTGCATCCTCTGGCCATCCCCTCAACTCACATCCACTGCAGCTGAAAACAGAAAGAGGGAGGAAACAAAAGGTACATGGAACGTCTACACAGCGTTAGTAGCATGGAAATAGAAAGGATGTAAGTGTATGCATCTCGTATATAAAGTATTCAAAATGGACAAAACGTTTGTATCTGGGATGTATCTCGTATATTTAGGATGTCTGCAAGTATGTCTAGAGTACATAGACAACAATAGCGGACAACTGATATTTTCTATAAAAAGGGGGAGAAAATCATCTGGATTGCTGGGATGGTGGACCATACAGTCCCACTATGGTTGCACTGGAGATTTATCTATCCCACAACTATACTTATTTATTCCACAAGCATGCAAAGGCTTAATCATTTCTTCAAAGTTTTCACCAACACTTCATTAAGTAAACAAAATGAACCAAGTAAACTAAGTGTCTTAAGCAAAGATAACCTTTATTAACTTTCTGAGGTAAACTTTATGACTTTATTAAATAAGCAAAATGAACCAAGTAAACTGTATAAAGTGTGTTAAGCAAAGATAACCTTTATGAACTTTCTTAAGTAAACTTTATGACTTTATTAAATAAGCAAAATGAACCAAGTAAAGTGTCTTAAGCAAAGATGAACTTAACAAGTAAACAACTCAGTCTCTGACACTATTCTCAGTCACTCTGAGTCATGTCCATGGTCTCAGCTGTTAAGCGGGCAGGGACTGTGGAGGTGGCTGTGGCTTGAGTGCTGGTCTGAGGCACCATTGGGGTGCTTGGCCCCGAGGGTACAACAGGTGGTGGTGTGTTTAGGAAGCTATCCGAGAGCTGACTCAATCCCGTGAGGTTGAGAGGCCCTTCATCAAGGACTTGAGATGTCAGGCCCAATATTGATGACAGATTGTCCAGATTGGACAATCTGTCCAGACAGATTGACGGGCTTGGCTGTGCGGTGGAGGAAGGGTTGGGAGGAGTGTAGTGGGGCTGTCTGGTCTGTAGCTGGGTAAGGACTGGCATCTGTGGCATCTGATGAACCTGGGCCTGGACTGGGAAGTTCTGCTTGTGCTGTGGGAAATCCTGGTGGTTGTAGCCTTGGTAGGTGAGGGGCTGTTGAAAGCCGTGGAAGGGCTGTGACATCACCTGGGGTGGAGGAGCAGATCTGGACTGGGTAGGAGCAGCTTCAGCTGGGCCTTGAGCGTTGTGCAGAAGTGCTGTGATCTTCTGCTTCATCACCTGGTACTGGGCCTCAGGCAGGTCCCTCAGGGTCTGGCTCACATAGGTGATGAAGGTGTTCCGCCCCGAGGATGCTCTGTCCAAGTGGACCAGCTGAGAGAGAAGTTCTGTGCTGGTCTTCATTGTGTTCCTGATCTCCAACAGCACACTGTGGTCCTGGCCCTCCAGTCTGCCTCTCTGCCTGCATCCTCTGGAGCTGGGGGTGGGGGTGGGTTGGTCTCTGGTGGCTGCTGCTTCTTCCTCCATTTGTGACAGCAGGGCATCATCCTCCACAGGATCCTCCAAGTCTGCCAGCATGGGGAGTGCAGCTGTCGGGGGGGTCTCTTATGTGGGGCCCTCTGAAGACACCTGCCTGGACAGGGTAGCTGGCTCCTAGCTGGAAGAGGACTGGCTGTCTGTGGGCTGTCTGAGGGAGAGGGGTCTCAGAGGGGCTGCTCCTCGGTGGCAGATCTCACCCTCCAGGAAACTGCACTTGGCCATGACGTACATCTCCCAGTCAGTGAGCTTGACAGGGCCTTCAGGGGTTTGAGCAGCAGGGCTTTCAGGGGCTTGAGCAGCAGAGCCTTCAGCAGCAGGGCTTTGAGGGCCTTGGGGCTGGTCCACCACAGCAGCAGCAGCAGCAGCAGCAGCAGCAGCAGTTTCAGAGTCAGTGCCAGGGGGTGGGATGCTGCTTCTGGCCTTCTTCACCTTGCCAGGGCTTGAACGAGTAGGCACAGGCTTCCTCTTCTTGCCTGACTGACAAACCATGGTGTTCCTGCAAGATGTATGTGGCAGCACATCTTTCCCCGTACGCTGACTGCATGCATGCTGCATCCTTTTATATCCATGGAGCTGATGCAATTCATACTCCCCGCATGCACAGTGAACACTTTGCATCCGATATACATCTGCGTGGCATCCCCTTTTTTTCCTATAGGCGTCCGTGATGCATCTGCTTCATCTGCTATGCATCTACCCCTTCCTCTATGCGTCCGCTTCAAAATTCTCCCCCAGAACCCCTTCGGAGGTGTCATCCCCTTCCATCCGCTTTCATCCACTAGGTTTCCGATGAATATCCATTTAACATCCCTGTTACATACTATCCATGTCTGTTCTTTTCCGTTCTTTTCCATTCTGTTTATGCAAATTTTCGCCACTTTTTGGAGCAGATGAC
Organism: Laticauda colubrina; assembly: GCA_015471245.1. Classification (NCBI taxonomy): domain Eukaryota; kingdom Metazoa; phylum Chordata; class Lepidosauria; order Squamata; family Elapidae; genus Laticauda; species Laticauda colubrina. Next base: position 2,792,279 of record BLBF01000007.1, read on the forward strand.
AACGGATGGAGCCACCCCCGAAATTTTGCTCATCCGCTGTGTCCTTTATGCATACATTTTGCATCCGTCGGCCAGTGGGACCAGGCCTTTAGTGACAACACTAACCTTCTAGCAATTTTCTTCATAAATGACAGTGGATATTTGGGAGTTGTTTCAAATGTTGTTTTGCTTACAAAAAAGAGAAACAGGTCCTCTCGTCTTCCTTTAGAATCTCTTGAACAGCATACAAGGGTAGATTTCCAGTTACCCCATAAAATGTTCAAGCCATTATTGTTGTCAACAAAAAGCAATCAGATTTGTTAGCTAGTTAGCAAAAATGATAGATAAAAAAAACTAGAAATGAAATGACAGATAAGAAGAGACCAAAATAGAATATTATTCTCCAGCCCTTCTTCTGACAGTCTCCACAGTAGACCACAGTTAAAAATGAATGTTCCAACAAACCGAAAGCACATTTGCCAACACAATTATTTTTGTTTCAGTCCCTTAAAAATGTAAAAGGAGGATCACACGTTAAGCTGAATTTATTCGTATGATCCTGTTGGAATGTATTTTTGTGCAACATCTACAGTAGTATTTAGCAGGTAGCTGGCAGTATGTACAGTGTTGGATCTATGGTATGTACTCTATGCCAATGATTGCCAACCAGTGGGACGCAGACCACTGGTGGTCTGCAAGAAAATTTTGGTGATCCATCAAGAAATGTCACCCCCAAAGCACCCCTCAAACCAATTAATTCAGGCTGCACAGGAACACAAGGCTGTGCCACCCACATGTCCATGGGAACACAAGGCTTGCTTCACTTGCATTGCAAACAACACTAGGTAGTGAGGGGAGTGGGGAAAGAGCAAGAGAGAACTTGCCCCACTCGCCCCACGTACCTTGCCTGGCCACTGGGTTGCTTCTTTCCATTTCTTTCTTCTGCTTTTGGCTGCACACAAGGAAAGCAGTAAAAGTTTTTCTTTCTCTCCCCCAAACTCCACCAGAAATGAGTCTTTGGGACCCTGCAAGGCATCCTGCTCCAAGAGGCTGTGCCGGCAAAGACTTGTTTCTGGTGGAGTTTGGGGGAGAGAAAGAAAGACTTCTGCTGCTTTCCTTGCATGAAACCAAAAGCCTCCCTCTCTGCCCACCCTGAGAATGGAGTTGGAGACAGTATCCTGCGATTCCAAATAAAGAATGATCGATCAGAAGGAAAATGGGATGGGTAATTTTCCTGCAGATTTTTTTTGGGATTTTCCCAGGGTCTCTGATGCTTCTGGTTTTTCTGCAGAGACCTTGGGAAAATCCCCCCAAAAGTATAACAGATCCAATGGTTGGAGAGCTATTCTACAGCAGGAGATGGTTAGACCTGTATTTGGCTGGAGAGTTCTGATATTAGTCTTCAACTCATGATTTCAAAATGACTCTTTATTTTAAAAAAAAATCAAGCAATCACTACTAGAGCAATAGCAATGGATAGGTTAGAAGAAGATTGTATTCCCATCCTTCTTTGTTAGTAGAGCTTGAAATACTGTTCTATATTCTCCTGGTAAAATTAAAAAGATAGATGCTTATAAGAAATTTGTACTCACTTCAGGACTGAGACAAAAGGCATGGATTAAAGCTTTCCTCTTCTTTGAAAAAATACTCCCTATTGGTGCTTTGAAAAGTAAGAGCAGGAAGTATAGTGTTTTTTTCTTTCTTTCTTGAACTAAATTTATGATATAATTATGTAGATAAATCAAGCAGCTGGACTTGGATGACATAAAATCCTGTTCTGTTCGGAAATAAGGAATGTGAGACCAGGTTCTAACAAACAGCTTTTTATTCAAACAGTGAAATAACTGGTAACAGAACATTGGCTCAAGCCGCGACAGCCCTTCTTATAGTGGCTTGCTCGCGGCTTGTGGCCAATGACAGTTGTATGAGTTCTCCCGCCATTCGGCAGGCCAATCGGAATGGCTCTTAAGTAACCAATCAGAGAATGGCCTTCTCGACCAATCAGATCGAGGTATTTGGAGTCTACCAAGTTCTATACACAACACCCCTCTCCCCCTTTGGTTTCATCCAACGTACGTAACGTAGTCATGCAGGTAGGTGGGGCTTTTGCAAGTCCTGGTTGACTTGCACAGCTCAGTTTCAGCGTGGTTCTCAAGCAGTTCAGATGGCATCACTTTTTCTCTGCGACTTCTCCATGGAACCTCCTGGAAGGGTGAGTCAGCCTTGCTGCTCCTGCCTGAGTTTCTTGGGCCAGTTGAGGTGGCTCCGCTGCTCCCTCCTGGTTCATCCAGGCTGGTCAAGCTGGCCTGGCTGTCTTCTTCCAGGAAGGCCTCACCTCATTCTTCTGCTCCTGGACTTCTTCTCTGGAGGTCGTGTAACTGTGAGTGCTCTTTTTGTTTTATTTGAGTTTATTGTCATGATTGTTGTCGTGTTATTAGAGGTTCATCTCTCCCTTTTTTATTATTTTGTGTTCCCCCCCCCCCCTCGGTTGTTTTTGGTTCATTTATTTGCAGCACTGGTGTCGTGTTGCGTTCTAGTGTTCAAGAGCGAAGCTGGTCGATGTGCCGCTTCCATGTTTTACCATCGTCCAAAACAAGTCGGTAAGACCGGAGGCCTGTGATTTCGGTAATTGTGGCTGGAAGCCATAATGGGTCCCCGGTAAGTTATTTTGCGTAGACTAAATTTCCAATTTCAAAAGTGAGTGGTATTTACTGGAGGAGTCAGGGAGTTTGTCCCAGGTATATGTGGGGTGCAGTCTATCAAGGTAGGAGTGCAGTTTCCTACCCATGAGGAGTTCTGCTGGGCTTTTGTTGGCTGTTGTGCTAGGGGAGATATGTTGGAGTGTTAACAATCTGTTAAGTTTATCTTGCACGTCCCCATGTCCATTTTTTCTAGGGCCTCCTTAGTATAACAAACCATGCGTTCAGCCTATCCATTTGAAGCTGGATGAGCCGGTGCTGTCAGGGCATGTCAGATGCCCTGTGCAGCCAAGTACTGCTCGAACGCTAGAGCAGTAAACTGGGGCCCATTATCTGAAACTATTACATCTGGCAGTCCATGCATGGCGAAAAGTTTGTTTAACTGTTTCATGACTGCCTCGGTGGTAGTGGATGCCATATTCCCTTTTGTAGGCCCAGCAAAGTCAATATGCAGTCTTGACCATGGGCCTCTGGGAGTCTCCCATTCCATGACTGGTGCCAATGGGGGGTAGGCCATGATTTTTGGCAGTCATGACATGTTTTCACCTATCGTTCAATGTCCTTGTCCAGCCCTGGCCACCAGATGTAGCTCCTGGCCAGGGCTTTCATTTTGACTATGCCCGGGTGCCCCTCGTGCAACATGCACAACACCTCTTCCTGTAATTTTTCTGGGATTACCACCCTGTCCCCCCACAATATACAGCCTTTTTCAAGAGACAGTTCAGTCTGTCAGGTGCGAAAAAGGTTTTGTTTTCATCTGGCCAGCCCTTATCTACCCAATGCAGGATTCGAGCTGTCAGTGGGTCTTTCGTGGTAGCTTTAGTGACATCTGCTGTGGTTTATGGCAGATTCGGCCAGGACATGATTTGGTGAGTGGAGATGGTGGAAGCTGGGTCGTCTTCTGTGTTGGGCAGTGGGGAATGGCTCAAGGCATCCGCATGGGTGATGGTCTTTCCTGGGCAATGGATGAACATGTAGTTGTAGGCAGTGAGGAATTCAGACCACCTCGTCATTCTTGGTGATAGAATGTTCGGTGTTGGTTTGTTTCCTGCCAAGGTCCCTAGCAGGGGTTTGTGGTTAATGATAATTGAAAAAGTCATACCATAAAGGTATTCGTGGAATCTTTTGACACCGGCTATGATTGTGAGAGCTTCTCAGTCAAGTTGGCTATAGTTTCTTTCCGATTTTGACAGCGTTTTGGAGTAGAAAGTGATTGGTGCCTCTCTGCCGTCTGGTAGCTGGTGGCTCAGTATGGTGCCGATTCCAAAAGGTGATGCATCACAGGTGACCGTCAAAGGCAAGGTGTTGCTGTACTGGATCAAAATGGTGTTAGACGTTAATAAGTCCTTGATACTTTGGAATGCAGCTTGTTCCCGGTGGCCCCATTTCCATATAGAATTTTTGTCTAACAACTGGTGTAAGGGTTCTGCTACGGTTGCTTTTTGGAGCAGGAATACATTGTAGAAATTTATGAGACCTAAGAATGCTTGTAAGCCAGTTTTGTTCTTAGGTCTAGGTGCGTCTTTGATTGCCTTTATCTTTTTGTCGGTGGAGTGTATTCCTTGCTCATCTATGAGATAGTCTAAAAATTCGACCTGATCAGTGGCTAATTTACATTTTTCTCTCTTGACTTTTAGCCCTGCGTCTCTGAATCGTCGCAAGACTTCTTTTAGTCTACTTTCTAGTTGGTTTGTGTTTTTTGCTGACACCAATACATCATCAAAATAGGGGACGACTCCCTTGATTCTGTTTAGAAGGCATTCCATGAGGCTTTGGAAAACACCTGGGGCAACGCTAATGCCAAATTATAGCCGGTTGCACTTGAATACCCCCTGTGTGTGACTATAGTCTGTGCCTCTGCAGTTGCGGGGTCAACTAGTAGCTGTTGACACACTTGTGTGAGATTGAGCTTCGCAAAAAAATTTTCCTCCCCCTAGTGAGTGCAATAAGTGTTGCACTACTGGTACTGGGTATGCGCTTTGCTGGAGCACATGATTTAGGGTTGCCTTATAGTCTCCACAGATGCGCACTGACCCATCTGGTTTGACAGGAGTCACAATGCGTGTTTCCCACCTGGCATGGTCAATTGGTTCTAACACCCCTTGTGCTATAAGTTTGTTTAGTTGTTTGTCTATTTTTGGTTTTAAGGCAAAGGGAATGCATCTGGCTTTGAGCCTGAAGCGAGATATCTTTGGGTTTTGACTAAGCAAGATTGGAGTCCCCTTGTACTTGCCTAGGGTCCCATCGAATACATCCCAGAACTCTTGCAACAGGTTCTCTTTCAGTTGGCCCCAAAGATGCTGTTGATCCCAGTCACTCTGATTCCCAGGGGCATGAACCATTCGATACCCAGAAGGCTAGGGCAATCACGGTCGACGATTGTTAGAGGCAGGATTTCAGCGTGATTTTTAAATTCAACTAGGAAATGTCCAAAGCCCACTACCAGGATTCAGTTTCCCTGGTAGTCCTTTAATATCAGTTTTTGTTGTTCCAGTTCTCTGCTTGATGTCTGGTGTCAGGCGTCTGATAGTGTCCCAAGATACCATTGATAAGTATGATCCGGAGTCTACTTCCATCTCACAGGGCTTCCCTTCAATGTTCACCTTTACCCGGACCTTTTTTACGTTAGCTGCCCTGGCATTTTCGATGGTTATCATCTCTTCTCTGTGACTCGTTTGTCAGTTTCTGCTCTCACGGTTTCACCTGCTTCCGACTTGTCTCTCTTCAATTCTTAGGGGGGGGATGCTGCCGTGTCTTTTAGGACTATAGCTCTTTTTGTTTCGGCAGACCCTTGTGATGTGCCCCCGTTTTTCACTAGCTCTACAGATGGCATCTAGGAACCTACATTCTGAACGCAGGTGATTGCCTCCGCATCCAGCACACTGGAATTCCTGCCTGCTTTTTCTTTTTTCCTGCCATTTTTTGTCTGACTGAAGCCTATGTACATCTTCATTGTCGTCATCATTGTTGCTCGGGAAATCGAGATCTTCATAGTGGGCGGTCGCTGTGGGCTGTTTCTTGCTTCCTTCCACCCTCTTTTTTCTGGGTTGATTCAGCAGATCTGGAGTTGCATTCATCTGGTGCATAGTGGCTACAGATTTCTTGGCTGCTTCAGCAGTGGTGGCTTCTGCGATGGCCTCGGCCACTGTAATATTTGGTCTGTTAAGCAGCTTGCTTTCTAGAAACATTAGGAAGCAATCAATGTACGACTCCCAATCTTCCTCAGCTGGGTTGAATGGTGCGGGTGGCGCATTGTTACCGGCAATCTCTGTTGCTCGGTTCCGGTTGCCGCGTGCTTCGGTCTCGCTCTTCTAGGATGATCCCACCTTCGTCACCAGTGTTCTGTTCGGAAATAAGGTGCGTGAGACCGGGTTCTAACAAACAGCTCTTTATTCAAACAGTGAAATAACTGGTAACAGAACATTGGCTCAAGCTGTGGCAGCCCTTCTTATAGCAACTTGCTTGCAGCTTGTGGCCAATGACAGTTGTTTGAGTGCTCCCGCCGTTCCATGGGCTAATCGGAATGGCTCTTAAGTAACCAATCAGAGAATGGCCTTCTCGACCAATCAGATCGAGGTATTTGGAGTCTACCAAGTTCTATACACAACAAATCCAACCCTGGTTTCTGCTTCTGGTTTCTTTGCTTTGGGGAAAAGTCTAGAAGAAAAGTAATTTATTCTTAGGGGAGATTCAGGAAAGGTCAGGAAATCATGTTGCTTATTTTCCAGGGGATCACAGCTGGATTTCAGGAAACACACACACACACAAAAGTCCAAGGAAACAAAAGTAATTTGTGGAAGAGATTTACCTAATTTTAATCAAGCTAAATCATGTTTAGCTTCCCTGAGTTTCAAATGTTGTTTTCCCTATTAGAATTGAAGCTGCTGGAAATGTAACTTACCTGACTTGGACAGAGCATGTAATCAATCCTATCTTCTTAAAGTGGGAAGTATAAAATTAGGAATGGATCAAAAACAAGAGATTGAATTGATGCAAACACTAGGAAAAGAAATACAACTTCATATTTATTTTTTTTGGGGGGGGGAAAAGGGGAATTTGCCAATCCCTTTGCTTCAGCACTCAGGCAGTTACCAATAATGAAAACCATTACAGAGTGAATAATTGAAATAATGTAATATAGTTATCTTCTAAGACTGGGAGAAGTGTGGTAATCTTATATGGTGAGGATGTGCTGCTTATAATCAACTTTTTTATATATATTGAATACTGGAGTAACTTAAGAAGGAGCCATCTGCAATCATACCATGTAGGCTAGAATTGTTAGGCACTGTTTATTATACCTTTTCAAAGTAGACATACTTTCACCACCCTTATCACTACATGCTGCCACCATTTGCTATGAAAACTGACAAACCTCAAGCTAAAAACAAGAGGTTATAAGCTTAAAATCTGAGGAAGAACAGTCTCCTATTTTCTTTTTTTCAAGAGCCCTTATGAGCACACTCAAAGGTATGGAATCAACTCCAATTTTGAATTCACTACATTAATTGTGGATCAAGAGAAAGGAGCCAGAAATGGTCAACTGCACTTTAAATTAAAATAAAACATACTTTATTGTCTCAACTACCTAAACTTTGTGTTTCTACTTGCAAAATTTACAGCAAGTTATGGCCTTGGCTTTTCACCAGCTACTACCATAGAAAACTAAGCAGATTTGTCCAAAGGACAGGGAAGCTTATACACATGTAGAGAATTACTAAAGAGTTCAAACTGATCACTTAAAACTTTGGAGGACCTTTCAGATTAAATGTATAACTGAAAACAGGGCTGTCAAACTCCCAGCCCAGGACCCAAATACTGCCTTGATGACATGAGTTTGACACCTCTGTCCTAAAAGATGTTTCATAAGGCTGAATTTAACTTAGGATATGAATTTTGGAAGGCTATAGTCTAGACATGATCAGGGGTGGGATTCAATTTTTTTAACAACCGGTTCTGTGGGTGTGGCTTAGTTGGTGGGTGTGGATTGGTGGTCATGTTATTGGCTGGGCATGGCCAACTCAATATCACTCACATCAAGGCACACATCTCCTCTCCTGGTCTCTCGTGACTGTGGGGATGCTGCAAATCGTAAGTATGAAAAATGGTCATAAGTCACTTTTTTCAGTGCCATTGTAACTTTGAATGGTCACTCCACACAAGCAAAGTACCAGCAAAGGAGGGGGAAAAAAATTCCAGAGAAGTTCTTGAGACAGGAAGTTTAGTCCTGCCAAGAATGTAATAACGGTTAACGGAGAGGCAGTTTCTGGAAGCAACACCAGAATGTTTCCTTCCTGCCTTCCTTACTGGATTAGGCCAGTAATTTCTTCTAACAACCGGTTCTCCAAACTGCTTAAAATGTTAACAACCGGTTCTAGCAAATAGGTGCAAACTGGTAGAATCCCACTCCTGGACATGATCCTTAATTTATGGAGTGGTTCAGCATCTGCACAATTTTAAAATATTTGTACCAATAATCATGAACAAAAGCAAATAGCATTGCATGATTTCTACACTGAAGAGTTGGTTTGGTGTAGTGGTGAAGACATTAGGCTAGAAACCAGAAAGTTCTAGTTCTAGTCTCACCTGAACCACAAAGCCAGCTGAGTGACCTTAGACCAGTCACTCTCTCTCAGACTTAGGAAGAAGGAAATGGCAAATCACTTCTGAAAAACCTTGTCAAGAAAACTTTAGGGATTATTCCAGGAGCCAAAAACTGACTTGAAAGCATGTGTGCACACACACTTTCTACATTACATTATGAATCACTTCTACATGTTGCTCCGGAATACTTTTTTTAAAAAATGTATCCTACAGTGAAAAAGCTTAAAATGAGATAACTGCCTAATTATATATATTATGGTACTGTGACATGTAATTTTTTAGAATATTTGTGCATTTTATACAGGACCCTTAGAGGCAGTTCAGAGAATATTTTTATGATCTAACTATGGAAGATCAATTAAATTCATAGCATGAAAAATACTTTTGATATTTGCTTCAGATTTACCAACTTTCTGTGTGCAAAACCCTGCTGATAATTTGATATTGCCTTTTGCTATTAAACCAGAATGTTTGCTGTTAAAATAAAGGATCCAATACTGTAAGAGTAAAAATGCCAATGTTTAAAGTACCAGACTATCCCCCTCATCTTATGAACTGGTCTAAACTTCCATGGTAGCCTATTAAGGCCCAGTCCCACTGGCCGACGGACGGAAAACATATGCATTAAGGACACAGCAGACAAGCAAAATTTCAGGGGTGGCTCCATCTGTTGTCATCCATTCCAAAAAGTGGTGAAAATTTGCATAAACAGAATGGAAAAGAACAGACGTGGGTAGTATGTAGCGGGGATGTTAAACGGATGAAAGCCTAGCAGATGAAAGCGGATGGAAGGGGATGACACCTCCGAAGGGGTTACGGGGGATAATTGCGAAGCGGGCACATAGCGGATGAAGCGGATGCATCATGTACGTATGCCTAAAGGAAAAAAAGGGATGCCGCGTGGATGTATATTGGATGCAAACCGTTCACTGCGCATCCTTTCTATTTCCGTGCTACTAACGATGTATAGACATTCCATGTACCTTTTTTTTCCTCCCTCTTTCCATTTTCAGCTGCAGCGGATATGAGTTGCGAGGATGCCCAAAGGATGCAGAGAGGATACCGTGGACATTTAATGGATGATAACAGACATAGAATGTTTGTTGCTCGTATGTCACAGATTTACATTGTACATGGTGGAAAGTTCATCCGTTCACAAAGTTTTGTGCAGCTCAAAACTTCTTGCGCAGATGAAATCACAGTGGACGGATGCTTGAGGGATAGAGCGTATGAAACACGTATGCAATGAGTACACAACGGATGCATAGCATTTTCCAATGGATGGCAAGCTTTTTTTAACATTTTACATCCTCTTTGCATCCGTAAGTGCAGCGGGACCAGGCCCTAAGGACTTGCCTAGCTGAATCAAAATTCTCATCTATTTCTCTGGAAAAATGATTTCAGGAAGACATGGAATAATATATTCTCATCCAGTCTGTGATCAATTATGATTCTACTTATGTCCCATGTTATGTATTTTTACTTTTTAAATAAAAAAATGTTTGCAATGAGTTTTGTTTATACCTCTTTGCTAATCTTCTGTTAAGAATGAATTTGGCAAATCAAGAGTCAGTGGTTCTCGGGCTAGAGAATACAGGTAATCCTTGTCTTACAACAGTTCATTTAGTGGCCATTCAAAGTCGTAACAGCAGTGAAAAAAAGTAACTTATGATGGTTTTTCATACTTATGACCTGTTCTGACTCATCCCCTTTTCCACAAATCAAACACAATCCAAAGGGAACAGAAACCTTTTAGTGATTCTGCAAAATAATTAGCTATGATAAGCACAAGCCTTGCCAAACTGTACAAGACTGCCAAAAGATAACAGACAAGAAATAATTTGCAACACAAGAATCTTCAAACACAACCTCAGGATACTGGAATGTCCATGAGGCTGGAGTTTCAAAATGTCTTTGCCTTCTGCAAAGAACATTCATTTAACAGCTGGCTTTTATCTTCTTGAAGGAGGGGCCATTACCTTGCAGCCTTACTCCTGAGTCGTTCGTGCTGTTGTAACTGCTCTTTCCTGCAATCAATCCTGCACACATGCGCACTTAGCACAGGCTTCTCAGGATCCTCCTCATCGCTGCTGCCAGCCTCCACAATCTCTAAAGGCAGCAGTCCACTCCCTGATGGTCCTGGCTGCTCATCTGAATCCTCACTCTTCTCATCCGTCTGCACCTGCTGCCGGCTAACCACAACAAAACCGTTGCAGTATCCCCATGGTCACCTGATCAAAATTGAGACACTTGGCAACTGACTCATATTTATGGATCAGGATCATGTGATCACCTTTTGTGACATTCTTGAAGTGAAGTTAATGGGGAAGCCAGATTCACTTAACAACCGTGATACTAAATTAACTGTAGTGATTCACTTAACCACTGTATCAAGGAAGATCATAAAATGAGGCAAAAAATATCTCCTTTGCAGCAGAAATTTTGGACTCAATTGTGGCCGTATGTCAAGGACTACCAGACTCTCTCAGCTATTCCTGTGATCTGAGAGAGAGAGAGCAGTGAAATATCCATTACCTCAGAAAGTGGTATCCATGAACCTTCTGCTGAGAAGCCATTCGCTGAATGAGGGATCAGTGTCTTCAAAGTCTGGATTTCTAGCAGTACCTTGAGGGGGAACTGCCACATTACACATTTCCACTTGTTCATAAGCATGCAATTTTCTCTTTCCAAATATTATTTACAATTTTGCTAATATACATATTTTTGCATGTAGCTTTCCTCAATATTTATTTTTACGCTCAACATTTGAGCTGAAATCTCCTCCCTTTGGTGGCATTCCTCCAAAGAGGTGATACCAGTGAAAGGTCTTACCACAAGGTAGATAAAAACCCTGAAAGGAGATAGGTCCATTAAAATAGCAATGCACAGGTGCCAATTACCCCATCCATTCAGTAGCAAGCAGCTCACCGATCAGTAGGATTCAACATGGAGGAAAAGCAATGTAAAATTTGAATCATGGGACATAGATGTATTTGGTTGGAGACTACTGGTTAGCAGTTCCTGGTTTTCTGCTTTAATTATGGCTCTTCTAATAATTGTAATAAAGCTACCTTACCAAAAAGCCACTTTCCTCCATCTTTATTTGCTAGCTTTCAAGTCTGAGTAACAGTCCAACTTGACATTTAGTTAGATACCATTATGTAAAATCCAGAGGTGGTGTTCAGCAGGTTCTGACCTGTTCTGGAGAACCTGTTCTGATAGGCTGGGTCTTCTTTTATTGCCCTGCACAGGAGAATGTAACTGGAAATCAGGTTACTGGGGTGGGGGAATGGTATTTTTCAGTAACCTTCCCCCTGGAGTGGGGTGGGAATGGAGATTTTGCAGTATACTTCCCCTGCAAATGCCCACCAAGCCACACCCACCAAGCCATGCCATACCCACTAAGCCATGCCCACAGAACTGGTAGTAAAAAAATTTCAATCCCACCACTGGTTAGATCCAACTCTTGGTGTCTATAGATAGATGCAAATACAGTCATGATCTCTCCTAAAAGTTAATCCAGGGCTCTTCCAAGAGACTTCTAATGGTAGTCCTCAGCAAACCTCAGTTGATGGATACATTTGACTGTTCAGTCTGGACAAGGTCTTGTGGAAGTAGCCCTTCAGGAGGTCTGGTTCCTAGCCATTTGGGGCTTTATAAATTAAACCAGAACTCTGCATCAAATTTAGAAGCAGACTGCATGAATAAACATGATACCATAAAATCATAAAAGGGCAATTAATCCAATCCCCTCCTCAGTGTTGAAATCCAAATTGAAGTATCCCAGACAGTCCAGATAAACGGCTTTCTAATCTCCCATTAAAGGAAACATATCACCTGTTGGACTAATTGATTTCATTATCAAACTGCTTGTAGTGTCAAGAAGTTGTTTCTTTTCCTATCATGTGAAAGGCAAAGTATTGTCATGTTAAAGGCCCTGTCACACTGCCCAACGGATGCAAAACGGACACAATGGACGAGCAAAATGTTCCATCCGTTGTTATCCGCTCTCAAAAGGGGCAAAAATTTGCATAACCAGAGCGGATAACACGGACGCGGGGAGGATGCAAAGCGGATGGAAAGTGGATGCGGAACGGAAGCCTAGCAGATGGAAGCGGAAGGGAGTGGAAGGCACATCCGCAGGGCTTCCAGGGGGCCTCAGCAAAGCGGACGCAGAACAGATACAGCGGATGCACAGCGGATGCACAGCGGATGAAGCGAATGCAGAGCAGAAGCCTAGCGGATGCACAGCAGAAGCCTAACAGATGCCTGGCGTTAATTGCGCATGCGGGGGGGATGCATTGGCTAAGCCACACAGATATAAAGGGAAGCAGCTCGCATGTGGCCAGCATTTGGAGGAAAGACCTGCTGCAGGATACATCGAGTCCTTGCCTGCCCTTCCCTGCCTGCATGCCTGCCTGCAAGCCTTGCTGCCAGCCTTCCTGCCAGCCTGGCTCCAAGCCTCCTGGCCAGCCTCCCTGCCAGCCTTGCTGCCAGCCTGCCTGCAAGCCTTGCTGCCAGCCTGCCTTCCAGCCTCCCTGCCAGCCAGTCTGCCTGCCAGCCTTGGTGCCTGCCTGCCTGCTAGGCTTCCTGGCAGGCTTCCTGCCAGACTTCCTGCCAGACTTCCTGCCAGGCTTCCTACCAGGCTTCCTGCCAGCCTTCCTGCCAGGCTTGGTGCCTGCCAGCCTCCCTGCCAGCCTCCCTGCCAAGAGGGACAGGGCCACCCTCCCGCCCCCTGTCCCTGACTCTGCTTCTGCTGGGGCTTCTGCTGCTCGGGCTCACTCTTCTGGTGCTGGAGCTTCTGCTGAAGCTGCTCCTGGCGGTGGTGCTTCTGCTGCTGCGTACTCTGCTGAAGCTGCTCCTGGTCCTGCTGGTCCTGCTGGTCCTGCTGGTCCTGCTGGTCCTGCTCGTTCTCCTGGACTTGCTCATGCTCCTGGTCCTGCTGGTGCTGCTGCTGCTGCTGCTGCTGCTGGGACTCCTGGTGCTTACTCTGCTGCTGCTGATCCTGGTCCTGCTGATCCTGCTGCTGCTGCTGCTGATGACGATGATGATGATGATGATGATCCTGCTGCTGCTGCTGATGATGATGATGATGATGATTATGATCCTGCTGGTGATGATAATGATGATGAAGATGATGATGATGATGATGATGATCCTGCTGGTGCTGCTGCTGCTGGTGGTGTGGAGGAGCAGGCCCTACCACCTGGGAGCCCCTCTGATGAGGGCCCATTTGGTCCTTCCAAAGGGAGGAAGAGGCATATGCGGGGACGGGAGAGGAGGCAATACTTCATCGAGGAGGAATACGAGGATGAGGTGCTGGAGTGGCTGAGAGAGAATGACTATCTGTGGTGGAAGGGACACCGGCTGTACAGGGACACCAAGCGGAAGCAGGCTGCTTGGAGAGAGAGGGCGGAGAGTATGGGTTACACTTCGGAGGTGCTCCTCGGCTGGTGGAAGCACATGCACACCTGGTATGGGAAGCTGCACCTGAAGAAATCTGGCCAGGCCACGCTTAAGCTGACGGACAGAGAGACCTATGTCATGGCCAGGTGCAGCTTCCTGGAGGGTGAGATCCACCAGCGAGGAGCACCAGGAGCCCCTCTCACAACCCTCTCTCTCCGGCAGCCTGCTGAGACCCAGTCCTCTTCCGGCCGAGAGTCAGTGCCTGTCTCCAGGCAGGTTTCTGTGGAGCGTGCCACGGCAGAGAACCCGCGGACAGCTGTTGTAACCATGGTGGAGCGCATGGAGAACTCCCTGGTGCGGTGGGAGAAAGGAGACATTGAGTCCACCACAGTGGTAGCCGCACCCACCCACCCCCAACTCCGCCTCCACAGAAAGTCAGAGAGCCAGACAGCAGGAGGGGCAGAGCCACATTGTCCTGCTGGAGATCAGGGACACCATCCGCACCAGTATAGATCTCCTCTCTCAGCTGGTCAGCACCAACTCCTCATCCTCCAACCGCAAGCCCTTCCTCACCTATGTCAACCAGACCCTCAAGAACATGGAGGAACCCCAGAACCAGATGGTGAAGGACCAGATCACCGAGCTGCTTCACAACCCTCCTGATCCAGAGGAACCTGCTCCCACCCAGTCCAGGTCTGCTCCTCCACCTCCACCACAGGTGATGTCCCTCCCATTCCAAGGCTTCCCACAGCCCCTCACCGACCAGGGCTACGGCTACCAAGAGGTCCAGAAGCACAGGCAGAAGCCCTTCCCAGTCCAGGCACAGAGTCATCGGACAACACCGTTGCCACCGGTTCCACTGATGCCACCGATGCCACCCATGCCAGTCCTCACCCAGCTGCAGACCAGACAGCCCCACTACACTCCTCCTTCCTCCACCCCACAGCCAAGCCTGGCCTCAGTACATCTCTCATCAGTACTGGGGCTGACACCCCATGGCATGGAGGAAGGACCTCTCAGCATCGCGGGTCTGAGCCAGCTATCTGAGAGCTTTCTCAACACACCATCCCCTGTTCTCTCGGGGCCAGGCACTCCAATGACGATACAGACCAGCACTCCAGCACCACCCACCTCCACAGCACCTGTACCCTTCACCCCTGAGACTGGGTACACTTCCGAGAGACCAATAAGAGTGCCAGAGACTGGGTAGCTGTGGACTTTATTTGGACACTTGACTTGGGTCATTTTTTTTTTTACAGCTTGTTGTTCAATAAAGTTTATCTTTGATTCACACACTTGCTTCATTTCTTTTTTTTGTAATAAATTCTTGGTGGAAACTTTTAGAATTGGTTTAAGCCTTTGCATGCTTGTGGGATGGGTTAAGATAGCAGTGGGATGGGCAGGGATACCTGTGGGATGGGTAATAGCTATGGGATGGGTAAGGATAGCAGTGGGATAGATAAGCCTCCAGTGCAAGCATAGTGGGACTGTATGGTCAGCCCTCCCAGGTGCCACACCTTTGGCCCTTTATTATCAATAACAATGTAATCATTGATCCACACATTTCAACATGAACACAACTCTTTATTAAATGCCCTGTTCATTGTAGGCCCACCCAACATACAGGGCCCAATCTCATCCGTGTGATGAGACAGGCTGAAGGAAGCACCCTTTAATCATCTATCATCCTGTCTTGCCACTCCACTGCTCCAGCTGGGGAGTTGCACCAGTGTCTCAGGAGGTTGCGCTGCTTCTTCCCTTCACGTGAGGCTCTGTTGGGGCCTTGCACATCCTGAGTGTCTATCAGGTTTGTCCCTTGCCTCCATTCCCCAGGCTCCATGTCCCCATTGCCTTGCTGAATGTCCACCAGCCTGTTCTGCAAGACTGGGTAGTGGGTGCGCATGAGATTGTGCAGGATGCAGCAAGCTTCCATGATCCTCCTCATGGTCTCTGCTGCTCATGGTCTCTGCGATGCTGCATGGTGGTGAGAAGTACCTGGAACCTGTTGGCCAGGATGCCAAAGGCGTTCTCCACCACCCACCTTGCCCTGGACAACCTGTAGTTGAAGACCCTCTCTTCACGGGTGAGGTGTCTGGAAGTGTAGGGCTTCATGAGGTAGGTTCTGATGGAGAAGGCACCATCCCCCACGATGAAGTAGGGCACATCTTGCGTGTCGTTGGGCAGGGGGTATGGATCTGGAAAGCCCATGATGAGGTTGCCTTCCAGCCCCTCCTTGAGGTCACTGGCGTTGTATACCTGGGCATCTGAACATGAGCCGCTGCCTGAAGCATCGATGTACATGAACATGTTGTCAGCATCGACCATGGCAAAGAGGACGATGCTGAAGAAGCCCTTGTAGTTGAAATAAGTGGAGCCCGACTTGGGTGGTGCTTTGCAAGCCACGTGCTTGCCATTGATGGCTCCAACAGTGTGTGGGAAGTTCCACCTCTGATACCACTGCTCTGCAACTTTCTTCCATCTTTCATCAGTGGAGGGGCACTGGAGGAGCTGGTATTGTCCTGCAGGTATTCTTCGATGATGGCCTGCAACACTTCTCTGACCACAATGCTGATGGTGTTGTGTGGCACCCTCCAGCCGTACTGCATGCTCCTGTAGATGGTCCCTGAGGCCAGGTGGCGCAGAGTGAGTTCCACCTTGAGCCCAGGGTCCAGGCTGGGCTGGAAGTTGGTGTTTGCCTTGGTCAACCTGGGTGTCAGCTGCTGGACAACTTCGTCAAACATGGCTGGAGGCATCATCATGAAGTTCTGGAATGCCTGAGTGTCTTCGTTCCTGAGCTCCACCATCAGCTTGTTGTACAGTCCATACTCTGCTCTTCTCCCAATCCATCTTCAGACCCAGACACTTCTTGGCTGCCTCTTTTTCTTCCCGTAGTAGAGTTCACAGAGCCTGCAGATGGCTTCGCACTGTTGCAGAAGGATGGTGGCTGCCAAAAGGATTGTGTTACGATCCACGGTGGACATGACTAGATGCTGTGGAAGAGGAAGAGTCAGATGAAGGCTGCAGAGATCTGCACAGCTGGGCTGCTGGTCTGAAAGTGAGATGCAGACGAGTTGCTCCCCCTTTATATAGGCACTATAGGTGTCCTTTTGCATCCTCTAGGCATCCTCTAGGCATCCTGTAGGCATCCTCTAGACATCCTTAATATCCGAGATAGGTCCCCTCTGTGAACATTTTTTCCGTTTTAAACGCTTTGTTTCTGCTTGGCATCCATTCTGCATCCGTTCTGCATCAGTTCTGCATCTGTTCTGCATCCGAGCGGATGCGAGTTGTGCAGATGCGCACCGGATGCCTAGCGGATATAGCAGATGCGTAACGGATGCAGAACGGATACAGAACGGATGCCTAGCGGATGCAGAACAGACACATTGGATACATTTTCTGCACAAAAGTTTTGAGCAGCCAAAAACTTTCTGAACGGATGAAACGTCAATAAACGGATGCTGGATGGATAGAGAGGAAGCAAAACGGAGGCAGTGAGGCATCGTGTTTTCCAACGGATGGCAAGCTTTTTTGTCCGTTTTACATCCTCTTTGCATCCGTTGGTGCAGTGTGACAGGGGCTTAAAAAATAAAGGAGACTACCATATTCTTGGTCTAGTCCTAGTTTTACTGCCTCCAGTAGTGATCTTAAAGGCAGACTATGAATATTCAAAATGAGTACCAAAGGAATTTTTTATTTATGCAAGATAGATTTGCAGCTTCAACCTTAGCTAATCAACCATGATTGAGAAGACCAAATCCAGCTGTGCTTCTGCTGTGTGTAATATATCTAGAAGAACTTCCACTTTGAAAATCTAGTTTAAGGGAACAAGTAGAAAAGAGAAGAAGTGGAGAAGAGTCACTTTTCAGCCACAACTTTATCCTGATTGAAACTAAGCTCACTTTTTTTTATTTCTTGGCCTTTTTCCATTCCATTGTCACAACTCACCACTGATTCAAAGCATCCACTGAACCATCACAATTAAATTGAAATGAATTACAGAACTTGAAATCTCAATCTAAATGCTTAGGTGATCTCACCCAAAATTTCACATACATGTTCAACAGCATAGAAGTAAAACTGAGTACTGAAGGACACAAAAACATGACAGTCAAGCAATTTGTACTCATATTCGATAGGGATGGAACTATTGCAATATAATATTCTCCTGTATCAATTCAGACAACCTATGCAGAGGAATATGATGAACACTGGAATCAAAAACTAGTGAAATACACCAGATAATTAAGATTTTCTTTCATGTCTCTCTTGGTCATCTCACAGAATGATCCAGGCACTTTTTCTATGTCAAAGAAAAGTTTAGTCCTGAAGTTAGTTTCAAACATATCTACAAAATCTGTTTTATTTGTGGACATCTGGAGACATTTGCTTAAAAAGAGGGACATCTGGAGATACTTGTCAGGAAGAAGAAATTTGGAATGGGTCTATAGTAGCTGTTATCTTGTATGGCATTGAGTCACACACACTTCTTACAAAGTACTTGGCAAGAGCAACTTATTTCTGTGAATTGCTTTAGCTTAGTAACTCCAACAATTGAGCCAAAGCATACAGGAGAGATAAAGTTATTTCTTCCATTGGGCCTTGGGCAAATTGCATAGAATGACCTTAATATAGTTTTGGAATTAAAAACTAATCTGTCCAACTGTAGACTTTGTGATAGAAACTTGCACTTTTAAAACACAACAATTGCATTTTGCTAACCCAGATAAAATTTTTGCAGATGAAATTGTGCACATAAAATTGTATTTGATTTTTTTTTGTAGACTTTTAAAAAAGCAATCATTAATAGGATAGTGCCAAATAGATTTATGCTATTACCTAAACTCAGCCTCTGAGTTGACTCTTTCCACTGGAATATTTGTACTGGCTTGAATTTAGCAGATCTAAATTGAGTCAGAGTTTGGAGTGAAACCAAACTGTATTATTTGTATACCAGACAACATTTTGTAAATAGCCATTACTCACCTATCCATTTGAGTCAATTTCTTCTAAATTCTTTTTTCTTGTTGTCAAGTTTTATTGATTTTTAAGGACAAACAACAACAAACAAAACATAAAAACATCCAGCTTTCTTCCATAAGTATACAAATAGTGTGTCGGTTGGTTTACAAATTTTTTGTGCATTGATTTCATAGTCTCAATTACAGTTACATTACATAATAACTCATATTATAAGAAATTGAACATCCTAGTATTATTATTAATCAATCATTTGACTATAATTTTGTTCATTCATACTTTGCGAGATAGCTATACTTAGTTTATTTTATAAC
>BLBF01000007.1:2816260-2856722 GCA_015471245.1 Laticauda colubrina
TGCCCTACATAAGAGGTACCACAGATAAAATCAGTAAGATACTACACAGGCATCACATCAAGACTGCCTTCAAAACAGACAAAAAAATAGCAGCCATCCTGAGGAACCCCAAAGACAAAATTGACCTGGAAAACCAAGGCATATACGAAATTCCCTGTACATCATGCCCGGCCACATACATTGGACAGACCAATAGAAGAATAAGTACCCGCCTAGAGGAACACAAAAATGCAGTAAAAAAGCTGGAACACACCTCCTCACTATTCCAACACATGAAAACCACAGGTCACAACATCAACTTCAATGGCACTAAAACCCTGGCCACTATAGAAAACCCCAGCCACAGAATCATCAGAGAAGCCGTAGAGATTGAAAAAAGACCTGACAGCATGAATAGAAGAGATGATTCCAGCAGACTGTCAATCATTTGGAAGCCTGCACTCTCAAATAGAAAGATCTCCATGCCACAAGCCAGGCAAACACCTGGGCAAAAACAGACTCCCTCTGATAGCTCCAACCTAACCCCCCCACCAGGCACCCAGGTGAAACCCAGCTTGCTAATGAATAGCAGCTTGCTCATGAAGAGCAGCCGTCCCTTCACACGGAGCCAAGCTGCACTAAAAGCCTCCAACACAAGAACAGACTGTTGCCAGCCAATCAAAGCCACAAAACAGACAGAAGAAACCAGGAACACCAATCAATCAAACTCCAAATCCAATGAAACAGGTCCAGGCTCCCAACCAATCAGAATGGACCAGCCTCAAATTTAAAACCAGGAGCTGTAAGACCCATATCCATACAGAAGCCTGAAGATGGCAGATGAGATTCTGCTGAAACGTTGCTACAACTTTAACAGAACTACAATGGCGTGGGATAGTACCCGAAGGAAGCTAAACAGCACACATGTAAGTACCCGCGAAAACCTAAGAAAACAAATATATATATATATATATATATATATAAATAATAATAAATATACATCTTTATATATTCATTATTTTCTATAATTCTACATATTCTATTACTATATTTTGTTATCTAGCCATTGATAGAAAAGGTCCCAAATTTTTTAAAATTGTTTATCCTCTTGTTCTCTAATTTAAGTGTCAATCTGCTCATTTCAGCATGTTCCAGTATTTTCTTAATAATTTCTTCCTGCAATGGTATTTTCTCATTTTTCCAATTTTTATCAAATACAATCCTAGCTGCTGTTAATACATTTACAATCAAATATTTTAAATTTTTGCTGTATGTATCAGGTAGAATTCCCAACAAAAATACCTCTGGTTTTAAATCAATATGCTTTTTAGTCATTTTTTCCAACCATGTGTGGATTCTAGTCCAATATTTTTTTTGCATCCGCACAAGTCCACCACATATGGTAATATGAGCCAGGTATCTGATGACATTTCCAACATCTTTCGGATTTATTCTTGAATATTCTTGCTATTCTTGTTGGGGGAAAATTCCACCTGTAAAACAGCCTATACAAATTTTCTTTAAATGCTGTTGACATTGTCATTTTATAATTTTGAGACCACAATTTTTGCCATTTCTCTAGATCAATCCCATATCCAAAATTCTTCCCCCAAACAATCATAGTTTCTTTAACTTGTTCTTCTTCTAGTTTAATTTCTAATAAATATCCATACAATTTTTTAATCCTCTTTTCATCAGTACCTGTCAAAATCTTATCTAAATCATTCAATTTATTGTAGAAAACTTCTGTTTTAAAGTCTTTTTCGTACCTTGAATGTATTTGCGCGGAAGAAAACCAATTCATCTTTATACCTTGTTCCTCTAGTTTTTGCATCAATTTAAGTTAACCCTTTTCATTCAAAATTTGCCCATATTTAACTGTTTGTTCCTTCTTGTATGTTATAGGATAAGAAAATGCTTCAATAGTCGATAATCAGACTGGAATTTTCAAATAACATTGTCTTTTAATCTTCTCCCAATGTAACCACAGAGACTCCCGTACATGATGTCTTCTAAAATAACCCTGTATTTTAGTTCCTTTATACCATAAAAAGGCATGCCACCCCAACAACAAATCGTGTCCTTCTCATATCAACAATCTAGTATTTCTTAATGTTATCCA
This sequence comes from Laticauda colubrina, assembly GCA_015471245.1. NCBI lineage: Eukaryota > Metazoa > Chordata > Lepidosauria > Squamata > Elapidae > Laticauda > Laticauda colubrina. Next base: position 2,818,362 of record BLBF01000007.1, read on the forward strand.
TTCCTTAACCCAGGGGTCCCCAACCACTGGTCCCCAGACCAGTATCGGTCCGTGGATCATTTTGTACCGGACCGCAAAGCTTGGGCGCCGCCATCTTATTTTTACGGCGCTTCCAGGTTTTCGGTTGCTTCCGGGTTTTCGGTTGGAAAGTGCTTCCTGGTTTTCGGTTAGAAAGTGGCGTTTGGGTGCTGAAGGAATCCTCGTGCCTTAGTTTTGTCGAAGGGGGGGCGGCTTTGAACAAAGTGCCGTCCCGATGGAGGTGGAGTCTCGCATTACTCAGGTATCAGTCCGTAGAAGAATGAATAATTGTGAAACCAGTCCCTGGTAAAAATAGGCTGGGGACCACTGCCTTAACCCATGTCAAGTTTGTAGCTTGGTAGTACAACTCCCAATTAGGCAGACCAAATCCTCCTCTAATTCTAGCATCTTGTAAGATTTTTAACTTTATTCTCGCTTTCTTACCTTGCCATATATATTTCAACATAATTTTGTTTCAGTCTTCAAAGTAGTCCTTTCAAAGCCTCATTGGTATTGTTTGAAACAAGTATAGAATTCTGGGTAAAATATTCATTTTGATTGTTGAAATTCTCCCTAGTAGTGACAATTGTAGGTTTTCCCATTTTGTCAAGTCTAATGCTATCTGTTGTTTAAGTTTAATGTAATTGTTCTCTTTTAATGTATTACATCTTGCTGTCAAATATATCCCCAAGTACTTAACCTTATTCATGACTTGAATATTCAATACATTTGCCAATTCTTCTTTTTGTCTTAGTTACATATTCTTTGTCAAAATCTTTGTCTTGTCTTTGTTTATTTTCAGGCTGGCCACCTTGCCATATGCCTTTTTCTTTTCCAATAGTTTTGGTGCTGTTTCTAGAGGTTCTTCTAAAATAAAAGCCAAGTCATCTGCAAAAGCTTGCAATTTAAATTCTTCCTTTTTAATTTTCATTCTTTTTATACTCTTTGCGTCTCTAATGTTTCTATTTAGCACTTCCAGAGTTAATATGAATAGCAAAGGTGATAGTGGGCAACCTTGTCTTGTACCTTTTCTTATACTGATAGAGTCTGTTAATTCTCCCTCTATCATTACCTTTGCTGTTTGCTTATAATATATGGCTTGTATTGCTTGAATAAATTTTCTGGCAAAGCCCATCTGTTCCAATAATAATAACATGAATCTCCAGTTCCCATTATCAAATGCTTTTTGTGCAACTAAAAATATCAAAGCCATTTGTTTTTCGGGGTGAGCCTCATAATATTCCAAAGTGTCCAATATTACTCTCATATTATCTTTAATTTGTCTCTTTGGCAGAAATCCATTTTGGTCAGAGTGAATAAGATTATTTAAATATTTTTTGAGTCTCTCTGCCAATATTGAAGCAAAGATTTTATAATCTGCATTTAATAAAGAAATGGGTCTATAATTCTTAATTTGTAATGGATCAGTCTCTTCGTTTGGAATAAGTGTAATATCGGCTTCTGACCATGTTTTAGGTATCTTCTTCTTTAGCATAACTTCATTCATGATTTCTAGCAATGGAAGGTTCAGCGATTCTTTTAGGTATCTTCTTCTTTAGCATAACTTCATTCATGACTTCTAGCAATGGAAGGTTCAGCGATTATATAAAAGAATTCTGCCGGAAGTCCATCTGGGCCTGGTGCCTTCCCATTATTTTGTTTCTTAAGTGCTTCAGTTAGCTCCACCATGGTTATATTGCTTTCGAACATTTTTTCAGTCTCTTTAGGTATCTTAGGTAGATTAGCATTCTGTAAATACTGTTTAATTCTTTCCTCATCAATATTCTCTTGCTCATATAATTTCCCATAAAAGTCTCGAATGATTTCCTTCTTCTCTTTATTGCTGTGGCAAACTTGACCTTGATCATCTATTAACTGCAGTATTTTCCTTGATTCTTTTTCCTTTCTCAATTTGTATGCTAACCATCTACCTGGTTTGTTTGCATCCTCAAAATAATTCTGTTTAGTACTTCTAATTTTCTGTGCTAATTCTTCTTTCTCTATTAAACTCATTTTATGTTTAATTGTATCCAGTTTTAACTTAATGTCTTTCTTCTGTGGTGTTTTCTGTAGTTCTTTTTCAAGTCTTTTATACTCATCTTCTAAAGCTTCCATGGCTAGCCTTTTCCTTATGTTCCTTTTCCTTGTGTAGTCTATTATCAAGCCTCTAGCATATGCCTCCATTGTGTCCCATACGTTCTGAATTGAAGTGTCTTCTTTTTTATTTTCTCTAAAGAAAAAAACCAATTCTTTCTCCATCTGCTGTATAAAATCCTTCTCCTTTAGAATAGTATTATTTAACGTCCATCTTAATCTTCTTTTTTGTCCTTTCCATTTAGTTTTCATTGGATTATGGTCTGCCCAAGTACTTGTTTTAATATTTGTTTCTTGAATATTAGATATTAATTCTGTTGAAATCCAAATCATGTCTCTTCTGGACCATGTTAAATTTCTGTTTGAATAAAAAAGTGTATTGTTTGATTTTAACATTTCTTTCTCTCCATATATCTTTTACATTTATTTCATCTATCATTTTAAAAAAGGATTTGGGGAGAGTCTTCCTATTTTGTTTTGTTGTTGTTGTTGTTATATAGTCCAGTTTATTGTCTACAATTCCATTGAAATCTCCCATCATAATTATATTGACATAGTCCAGTTCAATTATTTTCATGTGTAATTTTTTATAGAATTCTTCTTGTTTATCATTCGGAGCATAAATTGCAATCAAGAGTGTTTTCGTATTATTGTCTATTATTTCCATCATTAATATTCTTCCATCTTCATCAGTATAAATCAGTTGTGCTGAAATGGTCTCTTTGATATATAAAGCTACTCCTCTTTTCTTACATTGAGTCAAAGAAGTAAATATTTTCCCTAAATTTAGCTGTATCAACAATTGTTCATATTGTTTTTTAATATGTACTTCTTGTAGACAAATTATATCAAATTTTAGTTTCTCTAATCTGTGAAACAATTTCCTTCTTTCAACAGCTGAATTAAGTCCATTTATATTCATTGTAATCAGTTTTTTCTCTTCCATAATTATGCTTTATAATTAGGTTTGGCAGCTCTTGTAGATCTTGGTTCATGTTGTTCTTTAGTCTCCACCAAATCACCTACTGAGCCTTCTAAAATTTTCAGTCTCCATTTGGTCGTCTTGAAATTCAATTAGTGAAATCTCTTTTTCTGCCTCCTCTCTCCTTCCAAAAAATTCTGCATAGAATAATTCTGCTTTCTCGCTTGAATAAATTCTATATCTCTGTTCTTGCCATGTAAACATTAACCCTTCTGGGATTAGCCATCTATAATTCACCTCTTTTTTCAATAGCATTTTACTCAAAAATCGATATTGTCTTCTCATCTCTCTCACTCTTATGGGTATTTGCTTTAAAACCACAATCTCTTTGCCTTTGTATTCAATGTTTTCTCTCTTACCACTTGTAATATTTGTGTTTTAATGGCTTTTTTTGTAAATCTGATGTGAACTTCTCTTGGTAGGTTATTTCTCATCACATATCTTGTAAAAACTTGGTATACCTCATCTGCTCCATCCATCATCTTCTCTTCTGTTATTTCCAAGCTTCAGCCAATATTTCTATCATTATCTCAGCTAGATTTTGTCCCTTTTCTTCCTCTATGTTTTGAAATCTGAGATAAAATTCTGATCTGTCCATCTCCCATTTCAGTATTCCACTTTTATCTTGTTCAACCACTGTTAATCTGATATCAATATCTCCAATCTTGTCTCTTTGTTTATCTTCTTTTTCAATTTTTGGGAATCTCTCATCATACTTCACCATCATTTGTTGAATATTCTCCACCTTTTCATTAGTTTTCTCTGTTCTTTGCTCAATATTTTCTATTCTCTTTTCAATGGTATCGGATTTTATTTTAAGGTCTTGGATTCCTTCCATAATCATCTGTAGAGTCACTCTTTCTTGATCTTTGTCTTGCTTTAACATTGTCTGAATTGAACGTTGTCCTCCAGATGGTGGGGAGGCAGAAGTAGAAGTTGAGGAGCCAGAAGCTATAAACTTCCTACTCATTTTAAACAATTCAGGATCTTCAGGTTCTTCTAAACCCTAATCCAATTATGAAATGGCCAATTATTATCCAAAATGAAAAATAAGAATGGTAGAGAGAAAAACCCAATAATAATAAAAAGAAAAGGAGAAAAAAAAATTCTTCAGGTTCTTCTTAACCTTAATCCAATCAGTAATTAGGTAGAAAGGAAGGAGAAGAATAAAAAAAAAGTTTAAAAAGAGTAAAAAGTGCAATATTAAAAAGAATCAAATTATGATAGTTGAGGAGAAACAAAGAGAACAAAAATCAGGCTTTCCTAGAAAAAAAATGAGAGATTTCAAAAGCAGAAGGGGGTCTTTCTTGACAGATGAATCTTCTATACATTTTCAAAATTGATCCCATATCATAAATTATAATATTGTACAGGTAAATGACTAGACTAGACTGGAACAAAACAGAACAGAATAGAATAGAATAACAGAGTTGGAAGGGACCTGGGAGGTCTTCTAATTCAATCCCCTACTTAGGCAGGAAACCTTATATCATTTCAGACAAATAGCTGTCTAATTTCTTCTTAAAACCTTCCAGTTTTGGAGGAGGCAAGTCATTCCACTAATTGTTCTCACTATCAGGAAATTTCTCCTAAGTTCTCAGTTGCTTCTCTCCTTGATTGTTTCCACCCATTGCTTCTTGGTGCTTTGGATAATAGCTTGACTCCCTCTTCTTTGGGATTATTTTTGGTACTAGAGAGACCCAAGCTGAGAAAACTTATTTTATACTGTGGCGAGTCTCACAAATCAGGAGAAATGTGGCTCTTTCTGATTGGTTCAGCAGGAAATCAAGAGCACTTTGTTCCCTGCCAAAGGAAGAATTGAGGGGGAAAAACCCTTTCCTAATTCAATGTTTCTCAACCTCAATAATTTTAAGAATCAGGCACTTCAACTCCCACTTCACAAATTGGGGAATGAAGTCCATAATATTAACATTCCTGAGATTGAAAATCACTGGACTATTCCTCTTCATTGTTGTCACAAAACAGAATGAGAGATAATTTAAAATTTCACCTGCAGATCTTTTCTTCCAAGGATATCCTGGGAAAAATAATTACAGTAGGTTGACATTAGCTAAAATGAATCTTCTAACAGTACCGCCTCTGCATTTGGCCCAGCTAGAGAGTGTTAGTAAGGCTTTACAGCTTTTTACGATCTAAAGGAAGAAATATGATTCAGAGCACAAGCAATTACTTCTTAAACCAAACACATATTTCCCCAGGATTTTTCTGTGGCTACAAAGGTGCTTTTCTGATGTTTCATATGAGCTGCCGTGCACTTCCTGTACCACATCTCTCCCTTTCTGTTCCAACTGCTGCAGAGCCCATATTCATACATCCCTTTTGATTCAGTCTTGCAGTCTTGAGCATAGGAAAGCTTTCAGTGATAAATAAATCAATAAAGCGGAATGTTGAGATAGAAAAAGAGGAAAATAAAATATAAGAAAAACAGAGGAAAGTGAGAACCATACACCCAGAATTTCAAATCAAGAAAGGCAACCTCACCAAATAGGTTACTTATTAGCTCTTTACAAATCTGTTGAGCATCAGCCAATACAGGTACTCCTCAACAATTGACTACAATGGAGCCCCAAATTTTGATTGCTAAATGAGACAGTTGTTAAAGGAATTTGCCCCCATTTTATGATCTTTCTTGCCATTGTTGTTAAGTGAATCACTGCAGTTGTTAAATTAATAACACAGTTGTGAAGTGAATCTGGCTTCCCCATTGACTTTGTTTGTCAGAAGGGTGCAAAAGTCGATCACATGACCTTGGGACACTGCAACTGTCATAAATGCATGCCAGTTGCCAAGCATCTGAATTTTGATCTGGTGGTGGGGGCTGGTGTGGTGGGGGCTGGTGTGGTGTGGGGACCCACACTGGGGGTGGGGGCTGGTGCTGCAATGGATGTTCAGTGTGAAAAACAGTCATTAAGTTTTTTTCCTCAGTGTCATTGTAACTTCAAACAATCACCAAATGAATGGTTGTAAATCAAGGACTGCCTATATTCATTGCAGAGAGGTTGACTGGATAGAAAACATTTGGGTTTCCTCCTTAGATGTCTCTATTCAGAACGTCCTTGAATTTCTTCTCTTCATTACATATTCAGTTTTATAGAATATGGAAGGCAAAGAAAGCCAGCTCTTTGGGGAAACTGATTCTAACTTTGCCGATAAAGGGAAATATTCCATTTTTTATATCATGGGTCTAGCCAGCAAATCAGAAATTATCTAAGGTCTGGATTCATCCTCTCTTTGAGCCATGGTGGAATTAGAACAAGCAGTGGTGGGATTTTAATTTTTTTACTACTGAATCTGTGGGCATGGCTTGGTGGGCATGGCATTGCTTGATGGGTATGGCTTGGTGGGAGTGGCAGGGGAAGGTTACTACAAAATCCCATTCCCTCCCTGCCCCACTGACCTGCTTTCCAGCTCTGTTCTCCTGTGGAGGGCAACAAAAGAAGACCCAGCCGATCAGTTGGGACTCGGGAGGCAGATAGGGATGGGGCCAGTCAAAGGTGGTGTTTGCCGGTTCTCCAAACTACTCAAAATTTCCGTTACTGGTTCTCCAGAACTGGTCTGAACCTTCTGAATACCACCTCTGAAAATGACCCTTCAAGTTTTCCTCCAATTGTAACCTTGTATGAAAGGGATTATGGAGAAGCTTCTTTTGGTAAAGCATAAAATAAATCCCATCTGTTCAGGTCTTGCAGCATGAGGACATCTGAAACAGGCTGCCATAGAATGTAACATATAGTTGATAAAACTGTAATTTCAAATTGATTCTGTGTAAAGACCCCTGGCCTCCCCAGAAAAAAATATCTCATGTAGAAAAAATGGCATATTGATTGAATTGCTTTTTAAGGTTCTGGAATTGTGTTATTCCATGTCATGACTTAACTTTTATAATTTAGACTACAGAAAATGAGTATCTCCCTGATGATTTTTTTTAAAACATTGGGAATTGCATTAGTTTGTTACAATGTTATGATCCATGAGCCTTTTTTGTGGTGTGCTGCTAGGACCACACTCTGAAAAAGAGGCTAAGCTAAAGAAATGTGTGGAATCAGTGTAAATGGTGATAGAAAATTACCCTTTGTTAACCACTTTTATAAGGACTTTGGGAATCATATCGTGACTGGGGAAGGGCAAAATATAGTCTTGTGATCAAGAATTAAGCTAGTTTGTTGGGCTTCTGGTTTTGAGCTTCTTCTGCGACAGACCGAAACCTCGTCCCTCCGAGGCTTTGATCTATGCTCACCACTGGAGCGCCCTGAGCCAGCTGGTTTTGGGGCAAAGCCACCCTGTAGAGTTAGTGAAGAGGGGGGAGACTGCCTGCAGAGTTGAGGACAGCCGCATCTCTCCTCCCCAACTGGCTATTACTCCCTTTCCCAAAGGCAGTTGCGGTGGTGGTCAGAAACGGTCACCACAAAGAAGAGCTCGACCGGGAAAGAATGTGCAAGAGGAAGATAAGAAGAGAAAGTTTTGGCTGACCGGGTCAAACAGCAAAAGTAACAAATAAGGTACCCTGGAATTTAAACTTAACATTGTTCCCAAAGAAGATCTTGAAGCTGCGAAGGAGGGAGAGAAGGGAAAGAATTAGGTTTTTTCTTCCCTTCCTTATACTAACAGCTAAGAGACTTAAGCAAGAAATTGAAAAAAAAATCCACTTTGACATTAATAGGCTTCTAAGCTGGAAATAAAAATCAAAGGGATAATGAAGATTTCTGGACATTTAAAAGTTTTTAAAAGCTGGAAAGGAGAAAAAAAGAATACAAGGGCAGGATCTGGAAAAATGGAGGAGACTGCCTGGAATTAAGAAATGGAACTGTAATTCAAAGTGAAATTTTGATAAGATTCTTCAAAGATACATTTCAATGGAAACTTGGTAACAAAATAATCGAACCCCAGGAAGATAAAGTGAAAAAAAGAAGCAAGTAGTGACAGCCTTGGATTATTGGATTATTTGGTGACTTTTGGTTTTTGTAACTAGACTGACTAAAATTAACTGTATGGTTGTTTAAAAGTTTTTAAAATGGTATAACTCTTTGAAGAACTGAAAACGGAACTTAAAAAATGGAAAGAAGATGCACAAGAAGGGAGAAGTTCTTTTGGCTTCATATTTCAGTTTTTAGAAATGGAGATCTGGAACTATGAGAAGCAACAAGAAACGCTTGCAGAACAAGAAAACTGGGACAAAGAAGAAGCCATCTTTAATGATCAAACATTTTTAAGTGGGGGGAAAAAAGAAAAGGGGGGAAAGAGAGTGAAAGGTTTAAGACAAGAAAAAACAACCAAAAAGAAGAAGGACAATTTGAAAGATAAGTATAATATTAGAAAGCAACAGAAGAGGGGATTACAGATGACAGAGTTAGAAGTAGAGAGCCAAGGGGGGAAAAAGGGGAGGGAGAAGAAGAGGGGGAAGAAAGCAAGGAAAAGAAGTTGTAAAAGACAGAAACAAGAAATGGAGATACAGGGAAAAGATATAAGGATTGTAACCATAAGCTTGTTTTGAGATAATGGGTGAAAATTTAATTGTAAAAGGGATTCTGCAAAGGTACATAAGATAGCATTGTCATATTACAATAGAAATAATTTTAGAAAATATGATGATGGATAAAATATTTATTGTAATGTAGTGGGTTGTTTGTTAATAAATAAATGAATTAAAATGATTGAGAGAATTAAAAGGGAACATTTCTAATTATTAGTAATGATTTATAAAAACATAAGTAAGTAAGAAATATGGGGAAAAAAGAATTAATCATGGGAAATTTATAAGTGTTCCCAAAGAAGTATGATATTCAATTGAAAAGAAATGTTAAAGATGTTAAGATTTTTATGCATATAAATGATAGAATTGAATTGGAATGGAATGTGTGTTTTATTTACATATGTATATAATTTTTTCTTTTTAAGAATATAGTGTCTATTTTACGAATGTACCAAGCAGAATCTGATTGGAAATTATGTGTTATACTGAATGCTATAATCTCAAAGCTATACATTGAAGCTTAAATAAGAGTTTGAATGGACAAAATTAAAGGATATAAAGGTGTCATACTCTAATTGGTAACTACAGGGAAAAAATTGTTTAATAAGAAAAGATAATATCAAATTGGAACAGGACAGACAAAAGTATAAATATAATGATTTGAATTGAGATGAGATAATAAAAAAAATGAGAAAATTAAAAGAGGGGAAAAACTATGTAGAAAATATAAAATGGTAATAAGATATGGAATAGAATATAAAAATGAACATGAAATTGAGTTTTGTGTCTGTATGAAGAAGTGATAACCTGGAACCATACTATTTTCAAAAAAGATGTTTTATTTGTATTTTGTTTTTTGTGAAAACCCAAATAATTTTTTTAAAAAAAGAATTGAACAAGTTTGTTTAAAAATGAGCCTTGTAGATATGATTTTAGATCTAGAATTTCCCTTCTGCTACTTGTTTCTGGCATAGTTGGTTGATGGTGTGGGCTCTTCCTCTGTAGAAACCACTAATAAATACTTAATTTCACAAATGAAAATTCTATCTAGTTTAAACAGATTAGTCAATTCCAAACTAGTTGATTAATTGGAAAGAATCAAATTGCATTGATAGAAAGTACAGTTAAGAAAATATAAATGTTTATATTAAAGACTATTTTGGTTCTGAACAAGGATGTTAATAAAAAATAATAATGAGTTTTATTCTAAGAAAAGAAGACAAAGCATTTGTTTCCAGAACTATAATGTGCCAATATTTCTTAAATTACTTTCAATTTGTTCCAAAATGTTTAAGATGAAATTTTGGTAATTTCCAGCTTGTTTAATTTTTACTTGTTGATTCTTCCATCAAAATGGAGGTGGTAAGTCAAAAACTAGATTTTTTTATCATTGTCAGCCTTAATTAATCTAATCCTTTCAAGAGCCATTTACACTAGTGGCCAGCATCATGTTTCCAAGAGAAACTTATGTCATTATAATTAAAATGGTGATCACATAATTACTTTTTAGAAGTAATTTAGAAGACCCGGCTAGGAAAGTTCACAATCAGCCACAGATAAAGTTATTATCAGTTTATTTTTATTTTTTTGCTGTTGTTCTTTGCAATTGGGCTTCAACGCTGATGAAGAATGAATTCCATGTCATAACTGCTAAGTTTCCTTGTTGTCACAAGGGCACCCTTTAGTAATCAGACAGAGCCGGGAACGTAAATGTAATATATTTGGTTTCTTTTCTTTCAGAGGCAAATTATGCTGGAAGAAAAGAAAAAAACCCAGCTCATGACACTCCTGACAGCAAAGAAACAGAGGCACAAAAGAGAATTTATCAAAAGTGACATTGGGGCAATGGCCCGGAACTGGCTACCCCAACCGAATCATCAATCACAGTAGCAAAAGACTGTACATCTCCTTGCCGTAAATGAAGTGAAATAAAGAGCATTGCCAGAGAGATAGATCTGAAGCCCCGTTTCTCTGTGAAGCAGCCTGGGCTAATGATAAGTGTACGTTTTCATTTTCCTGGGACTCACTTTTAACACAGACCATACAAAAGAGCACTTTAACTTACCAGGGATGTTGCAGTTACCAATTTGTGGTCCTTTCCCTCCCCCCCATTTCTCAATATTCCAGCAGACTGGTAAAATAACAGGTTATACCACTGGCAGATCCTCAATCAACTAACTTGATTAACTTTACTCTTCACAGGTCATTTGAGTGACATTGCAATCCCTAATCAGCACGGTGAAGTGGAGAGCAAGACTGATGTTCCATATACTTTAAATGGGTTCAATTGAAGTGACATAAGAAGTCACAGTAAATAAACAAACAACCTGGGTGGGACTCTGATGTCTACCAGATTGAAAAGCTGCAACTTATTTAAGCAGACTAATAAATGCCTACACAACAATGCTCTGTCTCATTCTGAATTACATGTCATTTGAGCTGTGAGCAGGATTGATTGGAACAAATAAGGATAATAAAATTGAGAAAATTTTGAAAAACAATTGAGAAAATAACAGTGAATTAGCCAAAGTGAAGAACTTTGAATGTGGAACCGGTATTGCTCAACTTGGACAGAGAAGTAATGGGAGTATCTTGCACTTCTGAGAAGTACAGAACAGAACAGAATAGAATAACAGAGTTGGAAGGGACCTTGGAGGTCTTCTAGTCCAGCCCCTGCTCAGGCAGGAAAACCTATAGAATTCCAGACAAATGGTTGTCCAATCTCTTCTTAAAACCTTCCAGTGTTGGAGGAGGCAAGTCATTCCACTAATTATTCTCACTATCAGGAAATTTCTCCTTAGTTCTCAGTTGCTTCTCTCCTTGATTAGTTTCCATCCATTGCTTTTTGGTGCTTGGGAGAATAGCTTGATTCTCTCTTCTTAGGGTTTCTTCAATTTGTTCCACTGATTAATTGTTCTGATCTTCATAAGTAGAATCTAATTGCAGGTCTCTGTGTCCCACTGGATTCAAATGTTTTATATTTTATTAAACAAGCAGATTCCTGGAAGATTTGTGAAACATTTTAAGATGATCCATTTACAACATGTCTTTTAGGTGGCAACTATTTTTTTTTTTTACATTTAAGTTCAACTATTTTGACTCTATCCCTCCCTTTAATTTTAATGGAGATATTTTAACACATTTCAGTTTCTTAATAGAATGAATGGAGGCTAAAAGGATTGGAATGTTGCCCTTGTTTGTTATCTTTACACTGCTGTGAGATTATTTCTCAGACAAAATATCACCCTTGATTATTTTACAGATGAATAAGCACCATTGAGGCTCAAAGATGTCTGACATTGTTCCAACTAGAAAAAAACCCACTCTGTCGTTCCCAATGCGATTAATCCACTCATCATTAAGCTTATGCAGGGTTTAGCAGATATGGTCCATAGTATATATTTTAAATTGGCCCTAGGATAATCTAATGAAAGCCAATTATAACCTAGTGAAAGTTTTTCCAGACAAACATGACAATGCATTTACAGGCACTCCTTGACCTACAACCATTCATTTAGAGACCGTTCGAAGTTACAATGGCAGTGAAACACAGGACTTGGGACTGTGGTTCACACTTATGACCATTGCAGCATCCCCTGGTCATGTGATCAAAATTTGGGTACTTGGCAACTGAGATGTATTGATGACAGTTGCAACATCCCAAGATCATGTGATCACCACAAGTGATCTTCCCAGTTGGCTTCTGACAAGCAAAGTCAATGGGGGAGGGCAGATTTGCTTCATGACCACATGATTCACTTAACAGCAGTGATTTGTTTAACAACTGGGGCAAAAAGATCATAAGATGGGGCAACACTCAATTAACAGCTGCCTGCATTTTCCTGAGCAAATTTTGGACTCAATTGTAGTCACATATCAAGGTCTACCTACACTTGAGGAATAGCATATAGGCAATCTTGTCCAATAATGTCAAGGTTCTTGATGATGACTTTCTTAGGTAATTACTATTATACCTTATATACATACATACATACATACATACATACATACATACATACATACATAATATTATCCCATGAACAAGACTTACTGGCATGAAAAGGGATTTCAAACACTGCATTATGCTGTTATGCTTTCCTTTTTTTGCAGTAGAATTTTTTTTAACCTCATGATTTGATTGATGGGGATCACAGGACTTCCTCAAATAATGCTTCTGCTATGATCTTTTGCATAAAATTCTCAGATTTTAAAACACTTCACTGATGATAGCAATAGCAGTAGCACTAAGACTTATATATCATTTCACAGTGCTTTACAGCCCACTCTATGCAGGTTTATGGAATCAGACTATTGCCCCACAACAATCTGGGTCCTCATTTTACTGACCGTGGAAAAATGGAAGGTTGAGTCAACTTTGAGCCACTCAAAATCAAACTCCTGGAGTGATGAACGAGTAAACCTGCAGTACTGCATTCTAACCTCTGTGCCAATAGTAACGATAGTAATGATCATTGCTATTGGCTTGGAAGATTTATTGCTTATGATTAAAATAAAATTGTCTGAAATCTTTCAAATTTAAGGAGGAAGGATGCTTTCAATTCATATCAAAGTCTTAAAAATTATGTTCTACCAGTGGTGGGTCTCCAGCAGTTTATTACGCTAGCATCTGCTTTCTGATCTAACCAGAAACTCTGTGGCAAATGATCAGAACTGTTTTCTCATCTCAGACAGTTTCAGTTTTTTATATCCCGTATCCTTTCAAATTCCCTGAACTTGTGTAAAAATCTGTCCCTCTGACTTGGCCTTAAACTCTTAATTCAGAACTGATTCAATACATCGTGTTACCTGAATAGTTCACCTCTCTCATTCACCCAAGTCAGAGGGGATTCAAAATCAACCAAGTTACACATGAAGCATAAAATCCCACAGACCCATTTTCCCACTCTTGATAGTGAAAACGCAACTGGGGCCACATAAATAACAAGCTCTGTTGTTGGCTTTTCAATAGTAATGAAATCTGCCACCTGCAACAGCTGCCTCATGGTATCTAAGAATAGGGTGGGCCCTTTTTGGTTCACCTGTTGTTTCTATAAGCCAGCTGCTCTGTTACACTGTCATTCCTTAGGGAGGCTATTCATGCACTCATTGGATTTGTACAGATTAATCTTCTTTGATTCACATTAAGTCCTTCTCTAACTGAAAGTTTGCGTGCAGATTGTTCCTTCCTTCCTTCCTTCCTTCCTTCCTTCCTTCCTTCCTTCCTTCCTTCCTTCCTTCCTTCCTTCCTTCCTTCCCTCCCTCCCTCCCTCCCTCCTTCCCTCCCCCCTTCCTTCCTTGTGCTATTCCTCCTTTCTTCTTTCCTAGAAACGGAATAATCTGTCTTCACAATAAAACAACAGGCTTGATTATACCATGAATTCAACATATGATATTTGAAGATGATTAGCTTATTAATAGATGTTTCCCTCCACACCTTGGTTTAGAGAAATCCAGGTAAATTACATGTCAGATATGTATCATTCCATGTGGTACATTATAACACTTCAACAAGCAGAAGTGAAACCCAGCAGGTTGCTTAGTAACTGAATAACTTACTGTCAGATCTAATTAAAAAGAATACTTTGTTTTAGGATAGCGTTAATTTTGATCTAGCTTTTCAACAAATGCACTCAAAAATTGCCTGAATGTGGCAGACAGCATGAAGTGACAAAATAAGTTGTCAGGAACTTTTCAGATGCCTATTTAAAGTATGTAGCTGTTAGAGCAGGGAGAAAATGTAGAAAACAAAATTTCTGGGTCCATGAAGTATTCATTCAGTTCTATCATTCACATTAGTCCCGTTAAAATCTATCTTAATATTCAGCTCTTGATAATTGATACATTTCAACAAATCTACAAAAACATAAACAGAAAAAAACAAGAGGAACAATCTCTACCTGAATTTGTAGAAGTCAGAGAGTAAATATTCTGGTGACAAGAAATTGTGGTAAATCAAATATTGTGCCAATTGGCAAGAATGTTCTGAATGATGTAGATTATTATTTTTTAAATTGTATTGGAGCTTTTATTTAATAAGTAGGGATATGTCTCCCCAGAAAATATCCAGGTTAGTCAATAAGTTCAGTTCAAAATACATACATAGATGAAAAAGTATTTTAAGGAGGGAATGAAAATCCCTCTGAATTTGTGAGGAAGAACCAATGCTGTGGAAATAAATTTTGCATCAAGACTGCTATGTATATTTGAGAACAGTATTCAATGTAGAAACAGTATTCAAAACAGATTAATAACAGCAATGTATGGCAGTATCCAAAAAATGCTAATACAATCCTTGGTTGTATAAACAAAGGCATAGAATCAAAATCATGTGAGGTATTAGTAATTCTTTATAAATCCTTAATAAAACCACACCTAAATACTGCATCCAGTTTTGCTCACCACATTACAAAAAAGACATTGAGACTTTGGAAAAAGTGCAAAGAAGAGCAACTAAGATGATTAAAGGTCTGGAGACTAAAACATATGAAAAACCGTTGCAGGTATTGCATATGGCTAGTCTAGAGAAAAGAAGGGCTGGAGGGACATGATAGCAGTGTTCCAGTATTTGAGGGGCTGCCACAAAGAAGAGGGAGACAACCCATTTTCCAAAGCACCAGTAGGCAAGGCAAGAAACAATAGACTGAAACTACTCAAGAAGAGAAGCTACCCTGAATTAAGGAAAAATTTCCTAACAGTGAGGACAATTAATCAGTGGAACAGCTTGTTGTAGGTGCTTCATCACTGCAGGTTTTTAAGAAAAGACTGGACGGCTACCAGCCTAAAATGGTATAGGATTTCCTGCTTGAGATGGGTGGGGGTTGGACTAGAAGATCTCCAGGTTCCTTCTATTCTAATTGATTGATTAATTAATGATTAATTTTAATGGTAGGAATGATACCCAGGATCACCTTGTTAAAATACATATCTTTCTTAGGAGATGGCAGTTTTATTCTCCTGATTTCAAACAATATTTTTGGCCTATTTCTTAACCTCAAGGATGTACTAGAATCGAAGCAATCCCTAAGCATGTACCACTTACTGAGCATAACATTTAAATCTGATTTTTCCTCTCTTGAGAAATTAACACTTTGGCATAATTCATATGTTTCAATGGGTGGTAATTCTTTTTTCTTTCTAATAGAATGATTACCTCCAATCAACTATTAAGTAATCACCACTTCTTATGGAAACAAATTTCACAAGTTAATTAAGTACTGTACAAAGAAATGTTTTCTCTGGTCTGCTGTAAAACCTCTTCCATCCTTGTCTGATTTTTTTTTCCCAATCCATTTTCTCTCTACCAGTCCTGATTTTATAAACGTCAAACAAGTCTCACTGGTTACCTTTTCCCCATAAGTTCCAGCCTTTGATCATAGAATTGAAGTTGGAGCCTGTTGCAGTATAATTGTGAGTTTACATGCAGCTAGGTATGCTAGCAATGCCTTTTAATGAATTCACAGAGTTGGAAGGGACCTTGTAGGTCATCTAGTCCAACCACCTGCCCAATCAAGAGACCCTGCACCATTTCTGACAGATGGCAGTTCAATCTCTTCTTGAAAATCTGAAGTGATGAAGCTCCCACAACTTTTGAAGGCAAGATGTTCCATTGTTTGATTGCTCTCACTGTCAAAAAATTTCTCCTTATTTCCAGGTTGAATCTCTTTTTGTTCAGTTTCCATCCATTATTCCTTTAAGGAGGACCATAGCTTCACAGAGACAGAGAAGGTAGAGGTTTTTATTACTTACTTGCAGCCAGTCTGGCCACAAAACCTATACGGCACAGAGCTCTTCATCATGTCAGTTGTTGACGTTTTCTGGACTTCCTTCACACATTTTGAATATGGTGATCAAGATTCCATAGCCATTGTTTCAGAGTGTCTACTGTATAGAGATTCTCAGATTCAGCCATCCAGATTCATGGTTGTCCCAAAAGTGCTTGGGACTTTCTTGTTTTATTCTTGAAGATGTTTCGCTTTTCAAATTGCCTTTTGAAAAAAATAATAACAACATTTGAGAAATTGATTCAGAGATGAACATAGCATGGAGTTGAAAAAGCATTATATTGTTAGGAACTTTAGTTCAATTAGGTTTTAGGAACTCTACTATGGGATGTGTTTTTTAAATTCCCCTGCAGTTCTCACACTTGCTTTGTGTCCTCCTTCAATAATCCACAATGAATCCAAGAGTGGGCTGGTTACATGAATTTCAGACCCCTCAGGTTTAAGCCCATGTCACACTGGCCAACGGATGCAAAAAAGACACAGCGGATGAGCAAAATGTTACATCTGTTGTTATCCGCTCTCAAAAGGGGCAAAAATTTGCATAACCAGAGCGGATAACACGGACGTATGGAGGACGCAGGGTGGATGCAAAGCGGATGCAGAATGGAAGCCCAGCGGATGGAAGCGGATGGGAGCGGATGGGAGTGGGTGGCACATCCGCAGAGCTTCCGGGGGGCCTCAGCGAAGCAGACACGGAATGGAAAGAGAGGATGCAGAGCGGACACTGAACGGAAGAAGCGGATGCAGAGCGGAAGCCTAGCGGATGCACAGCAGAAGCCTAATGGATGCCGGGCATTCACTGCGCATGCGGGGAGGATGCATTGCATCAGCCCTGCAGATATAACGGAAGCAGCTCAGAAGCAGGTCGCCATCCAGAGGAAAGACCTGCTGCTGAACACATCGACTGCCTTGCCTGCCCTGCCTGCATGTCTGCCTGCCAGCCTTGCTGCCAGCCTTGCTACCAGCCTTGCTGCCAGCCTCCCTGCCAGCCTTGGTGCCAGCCTGCCTGCAAGCCTTGCTGCCAGCCGGTCTGCCTTCCAGCCTTGCTGCCTGCCTTCCTGCCAGCCTTGGTTCATGTCTGCCTGCCAGCCTTGGTGC
Organism: Laticauda colubrina; assembly: GCA_015471245.1. Classification (NCBI taxonomy): domain Eukaryota; kingdom Metazoa; phylum Chordata; class Lepidosauria; order Squamata; family Elapidae; genus Laticauda; species Laticauda colubrina. The sequence continues at coordinate 2,835,826 of BLBF01000007.1, forward strand.
CTGCCTGCCTGCAAGCCTTCCTGCCAGCCTTGGTGCCTGCCTCCCTGCCAGCCTTCCTGCCAGCCTTGGTCCCTGCCTTCCTGCCAGCCTTCCTGCCAGCCTTGGTGCCTGCCTCCCTGCCAGCCTTCCTGCCAGCCTTGGTGCCTGCCTCCCTGCCAGCCTTCCTGCCAGCCTTGGTTCCTGCCAGCCTCCCTGCCAGCCAGCAACCCCACAACCATGCGGAAGCACAGCAAGCCTCAGCCATCTGCTGCCAGGCCTGGCAAGAGGGACAGGGCTACCATCCCGCCCCCTGGCCCTCACTCTGGTTCTGCTGGGGCTTCTGCAGCACGGGCTCGCTCTTCTGGGGCTGGCGCTTCTGCTGCTTCTGCTTCTGGAGGAGCTGATGACAAGCACTCCAGCACAAGCCACCTCCACAACACCTGCACCCTTCACCCCTGAGACTGAGCGACCAAGAGGAGTGCCAGAGACTCATTTTTGTCTTATAGCTTGTTGTTAATAAAGTCTATTTATGATTCACACACTTGCTTCATTTCTTTTTTTTAATAAAGTCTTGGTGGAAACTTTTAGAAATGGTTTAAGCCTTTGCATGCTTGTGGGATGGGTAAGGATAGCTTTGGGATGGGTTAGGATACCTGTGGCATGGGTAATAGCTGTGGGATGGGTTAGGATAGCAGTGGGATAGATAAACCTCCAGTGCAAGCATAGTGGGACTGTATGGTCCACCCTCCCAGGTGCCACGCCTACGGCCCTTTATTATCAATAATAATGTCATAATTATCCACACATGTCAACATAAACACAACTCTTTATTAAACGCCCTGTTCACTGTAGGCCAACCAAACATACATGGCCCAATCTCATCCGTGTGATGAGACAGGCTGAAGGAAGCATCCATTAAGCATCTACCATCCTGTCTTGCCACTCCACTGCTCCAGCTGGGGAGTTGCACCAGTGTCTCAGGAGGTTGCGCTGCTTCTTCGCTTCATGTGTGGCTCTGTTGGGGCCTTGCACATCCTCCATGTCGATCAGGTTTTGCCCTTGCCTCCATTCACCAGGCTCCATGTCCCCATTGGCTTGTTGGAGATCCACGAGCCTGTTCTGCAAGACTGGGTAGCGGGTGCGCATGAGATTGTGCAGGATGCAGCAAGCTTCCATGATCCTCCTCACGGTCTCTGGGCAATGTTGTATGGTGGTGAGAAGTACCTGGAACCTGTTGGCCAGGATGCCAAAGGCATTCTCCACCACCCGCCTTGCCCTGGACAGCCTGTAGTTGAAGATCCTCTCTTCACGGGGGAGGAGTCTGGAGGTGTAGGGCTTCATGAGGTAGGTTGTGAGCGAGAAGGCATCATCCCCTACGATGAAGTAGGGCACATCTTGTGTGTTGTTGGGCAGGGGTTCTGGATCTGGGAAGCCCACAATGAGGTTGCGTTCTAGCTCCTCCTTGAGGTGACTGGCGTTGTATACATGGGCATCTGAAGAGGAGCCGTTGCCTGAAGCATCGATGTACATGAATTTGTAGTCAGAATCGACCATGGCGAAGAGGATGATGCTGAAGAAGCCCTTGGAGTTGAAATAAGTGGACCCCATGTTGGCTGGATATTTGCAGGCCACGTGCTTGCCATCTATGGCTCCAACGGTGTGTGGTAAGTTCCACTTCTGATACCACTGCTCTGCAACTTTCTTCCATCCTTCTTCAGTGGAGGGGTACTGGAGGAGCTCCTCCTTGTATTCTTTGATGATGGCCTGCACCACTTCTCCGACCACAATGCTGATGGTGTTGGATGGCACTCTCCAGCCGTACTGCATGCTCCTGTAGGAGGTCCCTGAGGCCAGGTGGCGCAGAGTGAGTGCCACCTTGAGGCCAGGTTCCAGGCTGGGCCAGAAGCTGGTGTTTGCCTTGGTCAACCTGGGTGTCAGCCACTGCACAACTTCGTCAAACATGGCTGGAGGCATCCTCATGAAGTTTTGGAATGCCCGAGTCTCTTCGCTCCTGAGCTCCACCATCAGCTTGTTGTACAGTCCGTCCTCTGCTCTTCTGGCGAACCATCTTCGGACCCAGACTCTTTTTGGGTGGCTCCTTTTTTTCTCGCAGTAGTGTTCACAGAGCCTGCAGATGGCTTTGCACTGTTGCAGAACGATGGTGGCTGCCGAAAGGACTTTGTTACAATCCACGGTGGACATGACTGGATGCTGTGGAAGAGGAAGAGGCAGATGAAGGCTGCAGAGGTCTGCACCGCTGGGCTGCTGTTCTGAAAGTGAGATGCAGGTGAGTTGCTCCCCCTTTTTATAGTTTTCCGCTAGGCATCCTCTAGGCATCCTCTAGACATCCTTAATATCCGAGATAGGTCCCCTCTGCGAACGTTTTTTTCCGTTTTAAATGCTTTGTTTCTGTTCTGCATCCTCTTGGCATCCATTCTGCATCCCTTCTGTGTCCGTTCCGCTTCCTCCCCATGTCCGGGCGGATGGAGTTGCGCGGATGTGTAGTGGACGCCTTGCGGATATAACGGATGCATAACGGATGCATAGCGGATGCATAGCGGATGCATGTCGGATGCAGAACGGACGAACTGGATACATTTTCTGCACAAAAGTTTTAGGCAGCCCAAAACTTTCGGAGTGGATGAAATGTCTATAAACGGATTCTGGACGGATAGAGAGGAAGCCAAACGGAGGCAGTGAGTACATCGCATTTTCGAACGGATGGCAAGGTTTTTTGTCCCTTTTACATCTTCTTTGCATCTGTTGGTTCAGTGTGACATGGGCTTAAGAGATAAAATTGTGGATGGGGGTGGGCAGTTGTCTAACTTTGGGTCAAGTTTGTCATTAGGCTGATGATTAACCCAAGTTAGAGAGTTACTGAAATGTGTTCGCTTCACCATCCCTTTTGGTTTTCACAACCCTGAATAATATGATATCATCCACAGATTTATCCAACTCACCAGGTCCTCAGTTTATTTATTTATTATATTTATAAACAAGTGAAAATCCACCAGTCCCAATATAGATTCTTTTTTTTTCCTATTTATTTTTTATTTTAATTATAAGAATACAGCACGATGCATCCGCCCTGACATTACAATTGTTATACTTATATAAATTTTATTTCACCATTTACAATCCTCTTGTTTGATACATTGTTTACTAATTATTCCAATCATCATAGCTACTTATATTCTGACCTTGCCTTCCTCTATGCAGCCGCTGATATAATTTATTCCATGTTTCATAATACTCAGATTCCTCTTGTTTTTTAATTCTAGAGTTAACCTGTCAGACCATAATTCTCCATATTATCTCTGTTTCTGGTGGTATGCTTTCTTTCTTCAAGTATTGTGCATATATTATTCTAGCTGCCATCAACACATGTATTTTAAATCAATACATGTAAATTAAATCCTTCCTATATCCTTCTGGTATTATTCCTAGAAGAAAAAATTCTGGCTTAAATGGAATACACTCTCCCACCATTTGTTCCATCCATATACAGTATATATATTCTTAATATAGACTCTTAATGGAGTTCATACCTTATTTTGCTTTCTTATTTTAAGTAAGATATATTTATTTTAAGTTCTTGTTTTTACCAAGTTATGTTTAAAGGCTGTACACCGCATAAATAAATGAAAGGATCCAAAACACCAATTTGCTTATTAAATTTCGAATCTTAAAAGTGTAAGGGGCCATTTAGGTCATTGAAGTCTTATTTAGTGCATTCCACAAATCCTTACTCAATGCAGGAATCCAAATAAAAGGTTATAGTGGCCTAAAAAGTATTACAGGTTTTTTTCTGATGCAGAAACATATCTGTTCCATATTAACATACTCAAATAGGCTATTCCTATTGGACAACAAATACCCAACGCTGATTGGCTACTTTTCTCGAGGCTGATTGGCCAATCATAGAAGGGCTATGATTGGCCAATTCAAAAGGCGGGAAAAACAAGTAGCCGTCATTGGACACTAGCCACGAGCAGCTCTCTATAAAAAGAGTTGCTGCGGCTCCTGGTTAGAACAGACTTTCGGAACTAAATAAAACAGTTGAAGTTAGGCTGATCTCTGAGTCTCATTCCCACGAACCAAACACTGGCGATGAGGGTGGGATTCTGAGAAAGGAGATCAGTCAGACACGTGGCATTGAGAACCGAGCAGACGAAATGGCCGAAACCAACTCACCACCCACACCCTTCAACCCAGCAGCAGAGGACTGGGAATCTTATATCGATAGATTCCTCATGTTCCTGGAGAGTAACAACCTGCAAGGAATCTCGGACAATCGCAAAAGGGCTGTATCCCTGACACACTGTGGGCCCACAGTGTTCAAGATGGCAAAGGCACTAACAAAGCCAGATGATGTAAAGCAGATGGCCTGGCCAGACCTAGAGAAGCTGCTGAAGGCTCACTATGCACCGACCATCTCCAGCCTCATCAGGAGACACGAGTTTTACAAACGGGACCAAAGGGAAAGTGAGAGCATCGCAGACTTTGTAGCCGCTCTCAGGGACATTGGAGGAGCATGCGAATTCCTAAACATGGACGAAGCCATGAGGGATCGCATGGTCCTCGGACTAAAAGACCTTACCCTACAAAGCCAGCTGCTAACCCGGTCAAAGATTACCGTTACCGAGGCTATTTCTGAAGCCATGGCAGCAGAGGCAACAAAAATGTCAGTGGCAAAGATGCAGCAGATGAATGCCAGCTCGCCAAAGACACGGACCGAGATGAGTCAGAGCACCGAGAGGAAGGTAGAAAGCACACACAAAACTGCCGCACGTTATACAGACAGTGGATTGTCCGGAATCGATGAGGATGATGAAGAAGAAATCCACAGACTCCAGGGTGAGCAAGAGCAGCAATTGAAAAATGGTCGTAAGTTGGGGTTTCAGTGTGCCAGATGCGGAGGAGACCACCACCGTTCTGAGTGCCGGTTCTTAGACGCCGTGTGCCAGTACTGCGAATGGCATGAGTATGCTGGAATCGAAAAAGCTACAGCCCCAGACAGAGGGACAACACACCACCAAGAAATAAAGAAAGGACAATGTGGAGCCACGAGAGTTGCGAAGGCAAAGGCAAGCGGCCAAACAAAAACTATAGGAAAGAGGAAACTCATCAAACCATCACCATCGGCCATTCTAACGTAACAAATGGCCAAAAAGTACATGTGGCAGTCCAGATCGAGGGCAAAGAATGTAAGATGGAGGTCGATTCTGGATCGTACTTATCGATGGTATCATGGGATACCATCAAAAGACTATTACCGCACATTGGCAGAGCTGAACTAGAACACCAATCGCTAATTTTAAAACACTACCAAGGGAACAGAATACCGGTAGTCGGACTTGGTAGTTGGACTCCAGATAAGCTTCAAAGAACACCAAAAGATATTGCCTCTAACCATCGTAGACCTGAACCGACCAAGCCTGCTAGGATTCGAGTGGTTCGAACCTCTAGGAATCGGAGTGACTGGCATAAACCACATCACCGATGCAGTCTGGGAGGAGAACCTGATGAGAGAGTTCCAGGACATCTTCGATGGGAAGTTAGGCAAGTACCGAGGGTCCCCTATTTCATTCAATCTAGACCCAATCATAGCTCCAATTAGGCTAAAGGCAAGGCGAATCACCTTCGCACTAAAACCCAAAATTGATGACAAATTAAACAAACTAATAGAACAAGGCATTCTGGAACCAACTGATCACGCCAAATGGGAAACCCCAATCGTGACCCCAGTTAAGCCGGATGGGTCTGTGAAAATTTGTGGGGACTACAAGGCTACCCTAAACAATGCACTACAACAAAGTGCATATACTGTTCCGGTAGTACAACATCTACTATACTCCTTGTGAAGGGGCAAGGTCTTCGCAAAGCTTGACCTTGCCCAAGCTTACCACCAATTGCCCGTAGAACCTGAAACAGCAGAGGCACAAATGATCGTGACTCATAGGGGAGCATTCAAATGTACAAGACTACAATTCGGAGTCAGCGTAGCCCCTGGGGTATTCCAAAGCCTAATGGAGTGATTATTGTAAGGGATAAAAGGAGTAGTCGCATATTTTGATGACATGCTTGTCTCAGCTAATGATGAGAGGCAATTAGAAGCCTGCCTCAGAGAGGTTTTGCAAAGGTTCCAAAAAGCGGGACTCAAAGTGAAAAAAGAAAAGTGTACATTGGCCACCTCAAAAGTCGAATTCCTGGGGTACCAAATCGATAAGAAGGGCATCCACCCCACAGACAAAAAGATCAAGGCAATCAAAAAAGTGCGTAGACCTAAAAGTAAAGTTGAATTACAAACATTTCTGGGACTTATAAACTTTTACCACGTCTTTCTGCCACAGAAGGCAATGACGGCGGAACCTCTATATAGACTTTTAGACAAATCACCCATCTGGACCTGGGGATGACGTGAAGAGACAGCATTCCAGCAGATAAAGGACCTCATCACCTCCGACGCCGTATTGATGCAATACAGTGAGACATTACCGCTTACAGTTACCTGCAACGCATCACCGTTTGGCATCGGAGCCGTGCTTAGCCATGTCCTGCCGGATGGAAGAGAAGCCTGAATTGCCTTCTACTCAAAGACCCTCTCAAAAACTGAACAGAACTATAGCCAGTTGGACAGAGAGGCATTGGCGGCTATATCCGGCGTAAAACGCTTCCACAAATATCTTTACGGTAGGACTTTTATCCTTGTGACCGATCACAAACCCCTTTTAGGCATACTCGCTGGAAACAGAGCCACCCCTAACATACTGTCCCCGAGAATGACAAGGTGGTCCGAATTTCTGGCAGCATACAACTATAATCCATCAACCCGGAAAAGACATTTCTCATGCTGTTGCCTTGAGCTGAACCCCCTTACCAGACATAGAGACTGACTTGATACCAACCACTTCCACCCTACAAATCGAGACTTTGACAAACCTACTAATAACCGCAGCCGACATTGCCAGAATGACAGCAAAAGACAAGACATTGTTACAAGTGTTAAACTGGGTAGGAAAAGAGTGGCCAGAAAACAAGACAGATGTTATTTTCAAACCGTTTAAAAATAGACAAACCGAACTGTCATTACTGAAGGGTTGTATACTCTGGGGTGATCGGGTCATAATTCCACAAATATTACAAGACCAGGTAATGTGGTGTGTACCTGGTACTGCACAGTACACAGTATGTTGCACGAAGGCCACCCAGGCATCGTTCTATTTCTATTCCTATCCTATTATTCCTATTGGACAACAAATACTCGACGCTGATTGGCTACTTTTCTCGATGCTGATTGGCCAATCATAGCAGGGCTATGATTGGCCAATTCAAGCAGTGGGAAAAACAAGTAGCCGTTATTGGACATGAGCCGCGAGCAGCTCTCTATAAAAAGAGTTGCCACGGTTCCTGGTTAGAACAGACTTTCGGAACTAAATAAAAGAGCTGAAGTTACACTGATCTCTGAGTCTCATTCCCGTGAACCGAACAATATCAACGTCTTATCCAACTTTGAGATGGAGAACTACTTCTCTTTCTCTTCTTCTTCTTTTTTTTGAGTGACAGAAGGAAAGTGCCATCCCTTTTAGCTTGTAAGAAATACCTGTGAAATGAGCTTCATGTCACTGTAAAAGTACATTTAAAGAAAATGAGAATATGGGGAAAATCAATGGATGTCATGATGCCTTCCATTAACTAAGATAAAAAGAATTAGCAGAGTGTATGGTTTTCTCCATCTCCTACAAAAATTACATGGCATCTTACATTATTCTTTGATAACTGATCTACAATCTGGAAGATGTTTCTGTGAAAATGTCATTAAATGTGAAGACATGCTTTGCTGTTTTGTTTTTGTTTTTGGTCCTCTTATGTATTATTTCTTTGGAATGTAGCTATAGAAATGCAGACTTTCCAGCCTTTACTGTAAAGCAAGTTACAGGGCTGTATTGAGTCAGGGTATGAATAATAAGGAAGTTAAGCATAGCTTTAGACTCTCCACTGATAGAGTGGGTGACTAGATTCGTTACCGTCCTGTGGGAGGTAATTACACTGTCCTGAACTAAAATGTGACCCTGTTGCCTCTCTTATTTATTAAATCCAGGCCTGATGTCTGCTTTCATTTCAGACTCCCTGCCTAAGATGGATATCCTAAGGCCAAATGCGGCAAGGCATTCAGCCACCATGCTTGACAAGAGTCAGTATTTTCAAAAGTGTCCATTCTGGTAGATTATTGTGTCTGTTTCATTTAGAATCAACATTTCTTTTCTTGTTCACTTAAAATCAACTACCTGCTAGTTCAGGGTAGAACTACCTTAATTCACAAACAATCTTCACCTACAAGTTTCCTCTAACCAGAGCTTCTAGGTCTTCAAAAGAATCTGGCTATGATTTCAGGTGTTTTGGGGAACACATCAGTGGTAGGATTTAAAAAAAAATACCACTGGTTCTGTGGGCATGGCTTGGTGGGCATGGTAGGGGAAGGATATTGTAAAATTTCCAGTCAGAGGTGGGATTTGCCAGTTCTCTGAACTACTCAAAATTTCTACCAGTGGTTCTCCAGAACTGCTCAGAGCCTGCTGAATACCACCTCTGGAACACATGCCTTCCTCCCCCCCCCCCCCCCATGTTAATGCTTCATCTTTTGTTAGGCATAAGAAACAAGTGGAACAGATTTCCAAGCTGAGATAATAGGATCTGTCAAGAGACTTCAGGTTCATTGATTAATTCTGAAATCCTCAGTATGTAACTTAGGGAACAAAAGTTGAAATTTCTACAGTACTTTGTCAACAAAACTTTATTTCTCATTTTGAAGTGATGATGCATGTAGGTTTTCAGACATTCCACATGAAGCAACAGTGGCTGGACATGGAACTATTTGTGAGAATAGCAATTTTTCCCTATCAGGATAAGGGAAAAACTACCATGAACACATCCATTGGCCACAAAGAAAGTTGTTGTAGGAAATTTGATTTTTACTGTCTCCATCACTCTGTGTGTTGTACATGTAAGTGAACACAAATTCAGTTAGAACTGCAAACTAATAGGAAGCCGAGTCAGGAGAGAACCAGAACTAAGTCTCCTTGCTATTACTTTAGTTCAATGGTGGGATTCAATTTTTTTTTACTGGCTTTGTGAATGTGGCTAGAGGGCATGGCTAGGGGGTGTGGTCATGTCACTAGGTGGGTGTGGCTTTTTTGCTTTTTGCAGCAACCGCTCCCCCATTTTGGGGGCCTTCTGGGCCTTAGGGAAGCCTCCTGGGGGACATTTTTGCTCTCAGAAGTCTTCCCTAGAGCTCAGGAAGGCAAAAAACTGAGCCTGGGGAGGGGAGGTTGCAGTCCTACCATGTTTCATTTTGGGGCCCAGGAAGAAAAAAAATGGGGTGGGTGGGTTTAGAGGGATTTGGGGTTGTTTTTTGTTTTTTGTTTTTGCCTTCCTGGACCTCAGGGAAGCCTCATGGGTGAAGCAGTAAGACAGAGAGGGGAATCCCAGCACAGTTGATTGTAGGAACAGCTGATTGTTGAGAGGGAAAAAGAAAGAAACACCTTAAGGAGTGACTGGACAGGCTAGCATCAGGTGGGCGGGTTGAGCAAGCATTGAGCAGGTGGGGAAAATGAGCAAGAAGTGACCGGTGACCAGGTCAGGAGCATGGCCAGCCAGAAATTACTACCGGTTCAGTAGCCCACACCAAATCCTTGCTACTGATTCACCCAAAGCAGTGCGAATTAGCTGAATACCACCACTGCTTTAGTTACTAAATTTATATTATATTGTTCCTCCAGAACCTTGAAGCAAGAAATATTGTCCTAGTCCCACTAACCTTCACTAAACCTGGATCTTTGCAGTCCTGGTCCAATTCTCATTGGCCTGGATTACATCTAATGTTGAGTCAGAATGTCCCTTTTTTGTGGCATTAATATTGCTTTTTGAGCCCAACTCCCAAGGTTTGCCAGCTACAATAACAGCTCACCATGTTGAGCCCAGTCAATGATGCTTTGTTCAGTAAAACATGATTATTAACATGGTTTGCTTCTTGCAGTGTGTGAACTCAGCCACGTTAAATGTGAATTAGAGAGTTTTTTCTATTATTATTTTTTGCTTGCAAGCTATGTTAAAAAAGAACATTTGATTGAATAACAAAGTGCATATCTTTGAAATTAATCAAGAATGGAATTCTTAAAACTGCTAATAGCCAGATAAAGGCCATTAAAGAAGAGGGAAGATAACTCTTTATTTTCTGGCATTGGCAGTGTGATGGCTAAGTGAATAGGCCAGGTGTGGACAATGAAAGAGTAACCCATTCAACCACTATTATTTGTATAATGCCTTCTAGTGGCACTTCTTATCCCATTTCTGTATGATGGCTGTAGTGCTCTAATGGCTTTATGCTGTCAGTAGCATGATTAATTGGTTCTGCTAGAAATCCTTTCATTCTAAATGTGTATAGTCTTGATCAGTCAAGTGTCATTGTTGTAGCTGGTGATTGTATGAAGGAAGGAGAAGAGGAAGAATCTTTGCCCACTGCTGGAGAAGTAGGAAACCCAGAGCCAAATCTATGCAAAGGAATTGCTCCAGAGGCAACTTGCCTCAGATTTCCTCAAACCCTGTGTCATCTTGGATTTGATCCAAGAAAACAGGGGAAAGATTATGGGAAGCATTCCTAGTCTTATTCAGTTAATAAGAATGCTCCTGTCCTTGTCCATTTAATAGAGAAAATGCTGTGGATATTTCCTTATAGAATTGTGAAATCTGTGGTTTCAGTCCTAGAGAAGCACAGAATCAAGCACTGTCTATTCTGCTCAAAATCCTTGGCCACTATAAAAATAGCTGCTTGAAGTCTCTAAGCAGTTGGGTGAACTATAAATTAATAATTACAAACTCTAAAGCTAACTTTGCAGTAGAGGCTGGAGAAGATCATCACTCAGGTAGCAACTTCTATTAATGAAGTAATCCAAGGCCAAACACAAGAAAAGGAGCAAGTAAGAATCTTTCTTCTAGCCATCACTGCTCTTATTGGATTCGTTGGAAATAATTAAAGCACAGCATATAAACTAGACAATGTGTAAAGTGACAAGAGTAAGGAGCTAAATTCAATTAAATTCTTGTCTCAGCTTTCTGTCTGAGAAAGTGGGTTATTAATAAAATTGATATGCCAAAAAAAACATCCTTGTCAAAGAAGGCCCTCTATCTGGTTGTAGAGATGACATTACAAGAACAAATAAATTCAGAAATTCAGAATGAAACTGAACACCTTTTTGCCAAAATGTAGGTCTTTTGCTATCTCTGAAAATATGTTTAAATTTTACTGGATTGACACCTTATGGCTTCTAGGAATTTAAAACTACACAATGCAGAATAAAATAGAACATTCTATGCAATGAAAAGCCATTTCAGAAAATAAAAGCAGAAATTAAAGTTAATATCATTAAAATAATTATTAGTTAAAGGCTTGTGGATTGGAATCAGTTGGTTTTTTTTTTAGCATTCTTTGTAAAGCAAATCAAAATTTACCTCCTTGGGAAATTCATTCCCTAACCTGGGGGAGGGTAGTAGAGTACACAAAACCCAAAACAAGACCTCTCCCATATATATAACACTACATATAACACAACACACATACACACAAATACACTACATAGCACTTTAAATGGTTTACAGAAGGCTGCGTCAACCTTGAGCCTCATTAGGATTGAACTCCTGCAGTGAGCAGTGAGTTAGTCTACAATACTGCATTCTAACCACTGCAACATCATGGCTCCTTCACTTCATATGAGATGAGTAGATAGGTTTCTAAAAGCAGAAGACCTCACCTACTGATCCAGCTGAACGATTCATGATTGGAGAGTCATCCCTCAGATAGCCAGGCCTTAAGCTAGCTATTGAGTTTCAAGATCAACACCAACATCTTCCATGGTGTGCAGTACATAACTGACAACCAATGTAGATCTTTCACTTCAAGGGATTGTATGATTCTGGTAACTTCTACAGGTATACAGCCTGACAGCCTCATTTGAGGTCAGTTACAATTTACAACAATTGAAGAACAATTGAAGATAGAAATATCTATTTGCCAAGTTACTTTTGAACCAATTAATTTATGTAAGTTCAGATGGAGAATACTTTTCTAATCTTTAGAAAATATATGTTCCACTAACCTACCAGAAAAGATCTCAAAATGCAAACTTGCGACAAGATTGTTGATGATATGTATGGTATGTTTATGTGTCTGTCTGTCTGTCTGTCTCATCTTTCATCTCTCAGTCTATCTTCTATCTCTATATATTTTGAATGAATTTGCGATAGAGATCAAGCTTGAAAGGTAAAAAAAAAATAAAAAACATTATGGAATATCTTTTTAACAATCTTTTAGGAATCTTTAGAGATAAAGATATTGAAAAGGTTATGAGTTTCACTTTCTTCATTTAATAGAGAATAATAAACTCTAATTTACCAATATTGTCACTTTTCATCATATTGAATATTGTATCTCAGTAACTTATACAAATGTCATAAAACAACGACAGAGCAACCTTTTGTGTTCCGAGGTCCTAGATTCAACCCCTTTCTTTGAATCTTCCAAAGGGCTCATAAAAACTCTGAAGAAACTCTGAGCGATTCCCATCAACCAGCTTCACTGAAGAATGGCATACATTTATTATTGTTCTTCTTTCATTAAACATATCACATTCTCTTAACACTTGGGGACTAAAAAATGAGATGGTGAATATTATATTTTATTGAAATGTCCTATAACCAATGAGATTCCATAAATACAATTTGTCTTCATGTCTCACAATCTGCATCAGGAAGGTGCCAACTCACAATTTTGCAGCCTTTGTGTCACTCCCAGCCCACTGTCAAGGAAACCAGAATACGTGTTTATTGTTCCTTCAGAAGACCAGTAGACCTGTCTGAGATCAATGCCAGTTTATCGCAAATGGGGAAAAGATGTCCCAAATAACCACATTACAATGTGTTTTGTTATTTTGTTGTTGTTCCTTCTGCTAACAAGGGTTGGTGGTGGTTTTTTTTTTTGCATGGGCATGCCTTCTACTGTTTTTATTATTTTGGGAGGAGTAGAGCCAAAACTGGGCAGAACAAATTAGAAGGATGAAAAGTGGGAAGAAACCAGTGGTGGGATTCAAATAGTTTAACAACCGGTTCTTCGCCCTAATGATTTGTTCCAACAATCAGTTCAACAAATTGATCAGAAAGTTAAAAACTGTTTCTCCCAAACTGGTGTGAACTGGTTGAATCCCACCATAGGAAGAAACCAACTTGAATATGGAGGCCAAATAAATTGAATAAAATGAAATAAATACATAAATAAAGGTAAAGGTTTTCTCTGTTCAGTCAAGTCCAACTCTAGAGGATGCTGCTCATCTCTATTTCTTAGCCAAGAGTGTCAGTGTTGTCCAAAGACACTTCTGTGGTCATGTGACCAGCATGACTATACGCCCAGGCGCATGGAACATTGTTACCCTCCAAACAAACTGGTATCTATTTATCTATTCACATTTACATGCTTTTGAACTGCTAGGTTGGCGGGAGCTAGGGCAATTAATGGGAGCTCACCCCCTCACATGAAGTTCAGGCTTCGAACCTGGGCTGTTAGCTTTCCAGCTGACAAGTTCAACACATCTTTAACCACAAATTAAAACTGTGTTTAAATGATCTGGTTCTAACTGGGTGGTACAGGGGAGGGAAAATCCAGGATGTGGGGAGTGAGCATGGAACAATGCATTTCTATGGCAGAGGCAATTGGGCAGTGACTCAGAATATGGGTGACTGCTCCATTATAAGCACCCCAAGATTTCTTATTGTTACCTTTATTGTCGGAATACAACATGTGTACAATAAGATTGGCTGAGCCTCCCTTCAGGCACCCCCCACAACACAACTCACAATGAGAACAGAAGTCCCTAACCCAGTGTAATAAATCTTATTACACTATGTGACCTTAATGCACAACATGCCGGCCCTGCAAGGCTATCATACTATGTTGACATGAAGTTATTTTCCATTCAGATGCCTGACAGCCCATGGGTAGAAATTGTTCTTCAGCCTGTTGGTGCGTCTGGCTATGCTTCTATATCTCCTACCCAATGGAAGGAGAGTGAAGAAGTGCTAACCAGGGGTGTGAGTTGTCCCTGAGAATTTTCCTCATTCTTCCAAGGCAGCGAGCCTTCTTCCTGATCAGGTAGCCCAGAATGGAATGGATGCAGCCTGCATCATATTATGATCCACAAATATGCATCACGTGGAGAAAAAAACAGGCAGACTCAAACACAACACATTATTTTATTACACAGAAGAAAAGGCAAATGACTCCTACAGATACTGCTAGAAAAGAGGGCTAGAAAGAATGCTAGAAGCCATGTATTGCGTGTATTCTCATTTAAATGTTCCAACGGGCATTAAACCTCTTTGTACAAACAAGGAAATAACTTGATAAAGGTGACACTAACTTTCCAGTTCTTCTTTCATTTGATACTTTCATAGACCTTTTAATTTAATTTTCTATGGATTGTTTTTTGTGGTTTATTTCTCCTGATATATCATTTTATAACATTTTAAAACACACTCATGCATTACATAAAATGTTGCTAAAATAGGATATCTAAAAATATAGTTACAGTACTGCATCGCACCCAATGTGTCAATATTCTCAGATGTATTAACATATCAACATGTTTGATAACCTTATCATGTCAACATGTTCTAATGCACTATCAGACCAATTAAGTTCTTCACATCAATAAGGTATTGGTATTGCCAGCAGAGCTATCAACAGGATAATTAGGCAAAAATGTGATTTGTGCAATCAGACACAGCTCAAGCTGTTTATTTTCTATGGTGAAGGATAATATAGCCAATCCAAGTGATAATTAAATCTTTCTTTGATGTTACAACATATCCTCAAAACAGGAAGGTAGCTTAGGAGAGGCCAGAAGCACCAATAGTTTTTTTTTAATTTATTCAATGTTTATGCCTCCCATCTCCCTTGTGTTCTGTTCTCTAATGTCTCATAGCTAGCCCTAAGATCTTCTGCTTAGGTTTGCCACCTTACTTTACCTAATGACTGTGAAAGTCCGATATAATAATCACTTTTTCAATAAATGTATGGTGATATTCCCTACAATGTAGTGGTCCCTACAGTATATCAGAAGCTGTCAAACTTCAACAATATTCAACAAAGGCTTCTGCACAGATTTTACTGGAGTTCTGTCAATGTTAGCTAAGCATTCTTGATTTAAAGAAAAAAATATTAAAATATAAAGGCAACAGTAAAAAATAAGTAATGCATTATAGATTACAGATCTATCTTTATGTACTATAGCTCAATAAATGGTCTCAGAGGTAAGCACATTCTGTTGAACTGTTCACAACCCCTTTCTTCCAACCATCAAGATTTTGTACTGCCTGCCTGCTTGCTTCTTAAGGAAGTGGCCTTTCTTCTTTAATTAGTGGTAAGCAATAATTCTCAGAACATCTTTGAGTTAATTAGAAAAAAAGGCATCTTTCCCACTGTTGTTTTTAACACTCTAAAGAAAAAACATAGCAATAGCAATGATTAAGTTTATCAATTGTTTTTCAGCTATGTAGGTGTTTCGCCTTATGCTTGGAAGATGCTTGAATGATTCAGCTCTTTGATTTTAATTATTGTAGATGAAGACCATTTTTCAACAAAATATGCCATATTAACTACTATAAAATGATGGTTTGTGGGCATTTAATTACCCACTCATATCTAGGTATTGTTATTCCAACATACTTTCCCAGTCTCTGTTCAATGTAGGAGCATTCTCAGGAGAACAACTAAATTGCCAGTATTTTCTAAGTGATATTATTTTACAAGAGAAGAGGAGAGGTTTATTACAATGGTAGGATTTCACCAACCCATTGTTTGGTTCACCCATACCCCACATTCCAACCCCCAGGTATTTTAAGCTTTAACTTAAGCCCCTGTCCCACTGCACTAATGGATGCAAAGAAGATGTAAAACATTAAAAAAGTTGGAAAACGCTATGCATCCATTGTGTACTCATTGCATATGTGTTTCATACGCTCTATCCATTGAGCATCCATCCACTGAGATTTCATCCGCTCAAGAAGTTTTGAGCTGCACAAAACTTTGTGAACGAATGAACTTTCCACCGTGTACGATGTAAATCCGTGACCTATGAGCAACAAACGTTCTATGTCTGTTATTATCCATTAAACGTCCGCTGTATCCTCTCTATATCCTCTGGCCATCCCCTCAACTCACATCCGCTGCAGCTGAAAACGGAAAGAGGGAGGAAAGAAAAGGTACATGGAACATCTATACATTGTTAGTAGCACGGAAATAGAAAGGATGCACAGTGAACAGTTTGGATCCGAAATACATCCGCACAGCATCTCCTTTCTTTCCTTTAGGCGTACATGATGCATCCGCTTCATCCGCTATGCATCCGCTTCACAATTATCCCCTGTAACTCCTTTGGAGGTGTCATCCTCTTCTATCCTCTTTCATCTGCTAGGCTTCTGATGAACATCTGTTTAACATCCCCACTACATACTACCCACGTCCTTCTTTTCCGTTCTTTTCCATTCTGTTTATGCAATTTTTTGCCACTTTTTGGAGCAGATAACAACGGATGGAGCCACCCCCCAAATTTTGCTCATCCGCTGTGTCCTTTATGCATAGGTTTCATGTCTGTCAGCCAGTGGGACCAGGCCTTTACCTAATTTGGATAATGTAATGTCTGCAAACAAAACAACAACCAAGGTCAGGGAGCACCAACGACCCCTCATTTTAACCCTGAGCTACAAATATTCTTCTTTAAAATTATCATGAGCTGAATTATCAGAGTTGAAGGTTTCAGACATAGAGATCAACTGGTGTAGGATCCATAACCTTGGATTCTGGCAGAGAAAAGCAGGGCTTCACCATAGAGGAAACAGTAATGGCCACTAGGTCAGGGGTCTTAAATCCCCAGACCATGGACCAGTACCAGTTTGTGACCTGTTGGGAACTGGTCCACATAGCTGGAAGTGAAGTGGCTGAAGTGTCAAATACAGATTCATTTGTATTTGCAGCCATTCCCTAGCACTAGCATCACCACAACAGTTCTACCTCAGATAATCAGGCATTAAATTCTCATAGGAGCCCACACCCTACTGTAAACTGTGCATATGGGGAATCTAGGTTACCTTCTCCTCCTTCCTCCCCCCTCCCCTTCCCCCCGGGCTGTTGAAAAAATATTTTCTATGAGATTGGTCCCTGGTGCCAAAATGGTTTGGGACTAATGCTCTAAGACAGGGGTGTCAAACTTGATTTCATTGAGGGCTGCATTAAGAGTTAGGGGAGGGTGGGGTGGGCATGGCCAGGATGGGCATGGCCATCTCGACATCACTCATGTTGGGAGCACCTGTGGTGGCCTGAGCACTCTGCCAGCAAAAATGAGCTCAGTTTTTGGCTGCAACAGCCTCCTGCAATCTTCTGCAAGTGACAACAGATCTCAGGAGATCCGCCTGTGATCCTCATGTGCTCCATTTTTTGCTGGCAGAGGCACCGCAGGCCAATCCTTCACTATTTCACTATGGTTCAGATCTAAGCAACTCATGGGCTGGATCTGGCCCCCGGGCCTTGAGTTTGACACCCCTGCTCCAAGACATTAGAGTAAGATGAACTCAGCCCAAGGAAGGGATAATATGATATCAGTTAATTGATAGAGCACTCTAGAGCTATAGTTCTCAGTCCATCAAGAATGGTAAATTGGATCTAAGCATGAGAATTAGATCTAGAATTAAACATTGTAGGGTTCAAATTCCATTGGTTGGACAAACAAGAAGAAAAGAGTGTGAGTAAAGCCCATGTCACACTGCACCAACGGATGGAAAGAGGATGTAAAACGGAGAGATACACTTGCCATCCATTGGTTAACGCGATGGTTCCATTCTGTACTCACTGCCTCCGTTTTTCATCCTCTCTATCCGTCCAGCTTCTGTCAACTGAGATTCCATCCGCTCAAAAAGTATCCAACAAGTCTGTTCTGCATCCGCAACACATACGGGAAACATCCATTCTACATCTGTCATCATCCGTTACGCATCCGTTTTTCTCCGCTAGGCTTCCGCTGTGTGTCTGCGCAACTCAAATCCACTCCAGAGGAAAATGGATACAGGGAGGAAGCGAAACGAACACGGAATGGACACAAAGCATTAGTAGCATGGACGGAGAAAGGATGAAAGTGGATGCAGCACGCATACAAAGAATTAAAATGGAAAAAACATTCGCCGAGGAGAACGTATCTTGGATATTTAGGATGTCTGCAGGATGCCTAGAGGATGCAAAGGGACACTGAGTGGAAAACCTATATTTCCTATAAAAAGGGGGAGGAACTCACCTGGATCTCACTTTCAGTCCAGTAGCCCTGCTGTGCAGACCTTTTCAGCCTTCATCTGCCTCTTGCTCTTCCACAGCATCCAGTCATCTCCACCATGGATCGTAATACACTCCTTTTGGTAGCCATCATCGTTCTGCAACAGCGCGAAGACATCTACAGGCTCTTTCACCTGTTCAACAGGAAGAAAAGGAGGCGGCCAAGAAGTGTCTGGGTCCGAAGATGGGTATGTTGGGTGGCCCTACAATGAACAGGGCATTTAATAAAGAGTTGTGTTTATGTTGAAATGTGTGGATCAATTATTACATTGTTATTGATAATAAAGGGCCAAAGGTGTGGCATCTGGGAGGGTGGATTATCCAGTCCCAGGATGCTTTTACTGGAGGTTTATCTATCCCACAGCAATCCTTACCTATCCCAAAGGTATCCCTGCCCATTCCACAGCTATTACCCATCCCAAAGGTATCCCTGCCCATCCCACAGCTATTACCCATCCCAAAGGTATCCCTGCCCATCCCACAGCTATTACCCATCCCAAAGGTATCCCTGCTCATCCCACAGCTATTACCCATCCCAAAGGCATCCCTGCCCATCCCACAGCTATTACCCATCCCAAAGGTATCTCTGCATATCCCACAGCTATCTTAACCCATCCCAAAGGTATCTCTGCCCATCCCACAGCTATCTTAACCCATCCCAAAGGTATCCCTGCCCATCCCACTGCTACTTTAACCCATCCCACAAGCATGCAAAGGTTTATACCATTTCTAAAAGTTTCCACCAAGACTTTATTGACTAAAATAAATGAAGCAAATGTGTGAAGCAAAGATAATCTTTATTAATAACAAGCTGTAAAAGAAAAATGACCCAAGTCAAGTGTCCAAAGCAAAAGTAAAGTCAATAGGTAGCCACCCAGTCTCTGGCACTCTTCTTGGTCACTCTGAGGTGTGCACAGTCTCAGAGGTGAAGGGTCCAGGTGCTGTGGAGGTGGCTGCTGCTGGAGTGCTGGTCTGAGGCGTCATTGGGGTGCCTGGCCCTGAAAGGACAACAGGGGACAGTGTGTGGAGGAAGCTCTCAGAGAGCTGGCTCAGCCCTGTGATGTTGAGAGCCCCTTCCTCCATGACATGGGGTGTCAGCCCCAATACCGATGACAGATGTTCTGAGGCCGGGCTTGGCTGTGGGGTGGAGGAAGGACCCGTGTAGTGGGGCTGTCTGGTCTGCAGGTGAGCAAGGTGAGGCGTCAGTGGCATGTGTGGCGTGGGTGGCATCTGTGGCGGGGGTGGCATTGGTGGCATGGGTGGCATCTGTGGTATGGCTGGCATCGGTGGCATGGGGTGAATCGGTGGCATCAGTGGCATCGGTGGCACCGGTGGCATTTGATGTACCTGTGCCTGGACTTGGAAGGGCTGCCTGTGCTGCTGGAGCTCCTGGTAGCCATAGCCTTGGTAGATGAGGGCCTGTGGAAAGCCTTGGAAGGGCAGTGACATTACCTGGGGTGGAGGAACAGGCCTGGACTGGGTAGGAGCAGGTTCAGCTTGGTCTGGAGGGTTGTGAAGAAGATTGGTGATCCTGTCCTTCACCACCTGGTACTGTGGTTCCGACAAGTTCATGAGGGTCTGGTTGATGTAGGTGAGGAAGGCTTGCGGTTGGAGGATGGGACGTCGGTGTGTACCAGCTGAGAGAAGAGATCTGCACTGCTTCTGATGGTGTCCCTGATCTCCAGCAGGACAGTGTGGCTCTGCCCCTCCAGTCTGCCTCTCTTCCTTTCTGTGGAGCTGGAACTGGGGGTGGATGCGGTTTGGCCTGTGGTGGAAGTGCCCTCTCCTTGCTCCCACTGAATCAGGGGGTCCTCCACACGCTCTGCCATGGGTAGTGCAGCTGTCAGGGGGGTCTCCATCATGGTACGCTCCACAGATACCTGCCTGGACACAGGAGCTGACTCTTTGCCAGAAGAGGACTGGCTCTTAGCAGGCTGCCTGAGAGAGAGGGTTGTGAGAGGGGCTGCTCCTCGGTGGCAGTTCGCACCCTCCAAGAAGCTGCACTTGGCCCTCACTTAGGTCTCTCGGTCCGTCAGCTTGACCGCGGCCTGGCCAGATTTTTTGAGGTGCAGCTTCCCGTACCAGGTGTGTATGTGCTTCCACCAGCCGAGGAGCACCTCCGAAGTGTAGCCCAGGCTCTCCGCCTTTTCTTTCCAAGCAGCCTGCTTCCTTTTGGTGTCTCGATAGAGCCTGTGTCCCTTCCGCCATAGATACTCCTTCTCCCTCAGCCATTCCAGCACCTCATCCTCATGTTCCTCTTCATTTGAGTATTGCCTCCTCTCCCGTTCATGCGTCTGCCTCTTCCTCCCTCTGGCAGTGCCATATGGGCCCTCATCAGAGGGGCTTTGAGGTTGTAGGGGCTGCTCCTCCACACCAGCAGCAGCAGCAGCAGCAACAACAACAGTAGCAGCAAAAGCAGGACCAGCAGGACCAGCAGCACCAGCAGGACCAGCAGCACCAGCAGCACCAGCAGCACCAGCAGCACCAGCAGCAC
>BLBF01000007.1:2856732-2885102 GCA_015471245.1 Laticauda colubrina
ACCAGCAGCACCAGCAGCACCAGCAGCACCAGCAGCACCAGCAGCACCAGCAGGACCAGGATCAGCAGCAGCAGAGTAAGCACCAGCAGCGCCAGCAGCACCAGCAGGACCAGTAGCACCAGCAGGACCAGGAGCACCAGCAGGACCAGGAGTAGCGCCAGCAGAGTAAGCACCAGCAGAAGCACCAGAACCAGGAGCAGTGCCAGCAGAGTATGCACCAGCAGAAGCACCAGCACCAGGAGCAGTGCCAGCAGAGTAAGCACCAGCAGAAGCACCAGCACCAGGAGCAGCGCCAGCAGAAGCTCCAGCACCAGAAGAGCGAGCCCGAGCAGCAGAAGCCCCAGCAGAAGCAGAGTCAGGGCCAGGAGGTGGGATGGTGGCCCTGTCCCTCTTGCCAGGGCTGGCAGCAGATGGCTGAGGCTTTCTCTTCTTCCCCATGGTTCTTGGGTTGTTGACTTGCTGGCTTGCTGGCTGGCTGGCTGGCTGGCTGGTTGGAGCTTTGTCTGGCAGCAGGTCTTTCCTCTGAATGGTGACCTGCTTGCGAGCTGCTTCCCTTTATATCCGCGGGGCTGACACAATGCATCCTCCCCGCATGCGCAGTGAACGCTGTGCATCCGCTAGGCTTCAGCTAGGCTTCCGCTAGACTTCCGCTCTGCATCCGCTTCATCTGCTCAGCATCCACTCTGCATCCACTCCTTCCGCTATGCGTCCACTTCGCTGTGCTCCCCCGGAAGCCCTGCGGATGTGCCATCTGTTCCCTTCTGCTTCCATCCGCTAGGCTTCCGTGGAGCATCCGCTTTCTATCCTTGCTACATCCTCTCCCCGTCCGTTCCTTTCCGTTGTTGTCTGCTCTGTTTATGCAAATTTGGGCACTTTTGAGAGTGGATAACAATGGATGGAACATTTTCTCGTCCGCTTTGTCCTTTTTACAAACGTTTTGCATCCGTCAGCCAATGTGACAGGGCCTTAACAAGGGAGTGCAGAAACAATTTCCTTAAACCTGGATTCATAACAACGCATGCCTTTTTCTATTTCTTTTGTCCAATGGTGATGGATAGAGTTGTGCAGTTTATTTATTCATTTTTATTATGCCTTTATTATTCTTACAATTAACTCAAAGTAGCGAACATATCCAGCACACCTTCCTCTTCCTATTTTCCCCACAACATCAACCCTGTGAATTGGGTTGACCTGAGAGTCATTGGCTCAAAGTCACCCACCTGGCTTTCACTGCTAAGATGAGGCTACAACGCATGGTTTCCCACATTTTATCCTGGAGCCTTAATCACTAGACCAAACTGGTCTGTCAAAGATTTCAAAGTTCAAAGCTTTCATTTGAAGGGAATTGATTTGAACTGATAGTTCAATCTGGATGTTAGAAGTCAGTAAAATTTCAAAAGACTGCAAATCCATTCAGAAATCCAAAAGTTATGATGCACAAGAACACATTTAATAAATAGAACAAAATAGAATGCCACAAAAAAATTGATGAATGGTGATAAGTACAATAAACATTCAATACCTTGCTCTGTATTGCTAAGATCATTTTCTAACTCTGACTAAATAGATGAATCAATCTGAGAAAGTGCTAGGTGAATTTTTGTGTGTGTGTGAAAAAACCCAGCTGCTCTCTCATTGGCTGACTGCATTTGACTGGCAGATCATTTATCCCCTGAAGTTTGTTTATACTACTAAAGGAAACCAGTTCAAAGGATCATAGACTGCTGAATTATAAAGAGAAACCCTCCAAAAGCCACGATTGTTAGAGCTGCCTTCAAGATTTTCACTTGTCAAGAAGCAGCAAGATGACTGCAAGCCACCTGCTTTATTTTCCAGATTGGTCCTGCAAGCCGAGGAAGCACTCATTTTGAGACTCAGCAAATGTAAATCCACCCTCTTTATGGGGCTTGCATTTGGAGTTTTTTACAGGTAAAGGTGAATAATCAGCTCTAGTCCGCCTGCATATTTTCTTGAAATTACTTTTTCAAAAAATAAATGGTCAATTTACCAGGGAGGTCTGTTTGGTTGGTGAAAGAACTTTTTTTCCCTCTTAGGAAGCAATCAGCATGCAAGAGTTTGTTCCAAAACTATTATTAAAGATTGGTGGACAAGTGCAGAGGATGTTAAATAACTGTAGATCTTTTTAATGGGCTCTGTTCGATGAAAAATGATCAATTGTCTTGATTATCTTTGTTAATTGTGCTGCTGCTTGCCTGAAAATACATTTCAGCCAGTAAAATGGCTGCATCATTCAGCTGAAAGTAAGAAAAATGTACATTCACTAATAAATATGTGAGGAATCAAAGATTGGCTGCCACAAAATCTACAGAGGAGAACCTTGTGGAGGCAATTAAGAGAATGATACACTTTCTGTCCTGGAGGAAGATGGGAATGTTAAAGCCGCATACATTTAGAAGCACAATCTCTGTTGGAGAAAATTACATTTGACTCTTTCCTTCTCATGATGCAAGGAGAAACAATGTCCAAGAAAGCACATATGAATAATCTGGACATCATGAATTAATGGCATTATGTGATCTGAGAGTAATATGGAGACTGGGAATCACTATCCATTTTATCTGGTCTACTCCAAAACCTTGAGATGTGTCTCTACACCAGAAGTGGTGTTCAGCAGGTTCTGACCAGTTCTGGAGAACCGGTAGCAGAAATTTTGAGTAGTTTGGAGAACCAGCAAATCCCACCTCTGACTGGCCCCACCCCCATCTATTTTCTGCCTCCCGAGTCCCAGCTGATCGGCTGGATCTTCTTTGGTTGCCCTGCACAGGAGAATGGAGCTGGAAAGCAGGTTAATGGGGTGAGGGAGGGAATGGGGATTTTGCAGTATCCTTCCCCTGTCACGCCTACCAAGCCACATCCACAGAACCGGTAGTAAAAAATTTTGAATCCCACTACTGCTCTACACCATTTCAAGAGATGCAGTTCTTTTTTAAAAAAAAAATTACAAACTATTATGAATTACAGACTAAGACAATTACAGATTGAACAATATACAACTGCATGGAAGAGAGAAATGGATTCATTCATGAACTGCAGAACATGTATTATGATTTCAAGCATTCTAAGCGCATCTGAACAGCAGTGGCTGTACCTATTACTGCTTTCTGCCACAATAGCATTGAAGAGTTTCCCCCCCAAAAAAAAAAAGTATGGAAAAAAAGAGGTGGGCAGAAAGGTGAGCCGCATAATCAAGTCTTAGAAAAATCAAACATTTAATGATTTTGTACCAGAGAACAAAATGCATTAAAGAATATGTGCAACTATGTATTATTACAGCCCATTTTATTGCTGGAGAACTCAGAGGCAGACATTTTTTTTAAAAAAATCCCCTTTTCCTTCGTTTATTGTGTTGGGTCATTTCTCCCATCAGGGGAACCAAAACAGGAATGAATGTTAAACAGGAATGAATGTCAAATGTTAGCTAAGGACCAACAGCCTCATCAGGCTTTTTCTGCTTTTGTCAGCACGATGAAAGCAGCATGATAGTGCCATGTCACATGCTCCGCCCCAAAAGGGTGGAGCTTGTATGATGACAGCTCTTTCTTTGCTATATCTCTCCTGCCTTCCCTGTAAAGGCTGTTGAGAAGGACTGCTAGGAAATCATACGCCTGAATGCTCAGAAGATCAAGGAAAAGACCTTTCTCTCAGTGAGAGAAACTTCATTTTTCCATTTCTTCTGAGCTATTCCATCTTGCCAATACAATGGTCCCAGAAGGCAAACTAGTTCTCCCATAGAGATAGCAACCCAGCCATAGAATTATGATTATAGAAATGAAAAGCCACCAGTAAAAAGAAATGCTTAAAAAGAAATGTTTGACAAATGTAATTATTGGGATATTTTAAAAAAATATATGAAAAGGTGCTGAGTGCCCTAATTGAGTCTAATGTTAGATTTCTCTGAATGCTGTACAGTTCGTTCTCAGACTAATAAAAAATCAAGTGCCTTTTTTTTTCAATACAACCTACAGCTGCATAGACCCCATATCTGAGAAAAGATTATAAAACTGTGAGAAAAAGATGCCAAAAAGTCTGTTCCCTAATGTTACATGGATATATTTTGGTTCTAAAGCGAAAATGGTTCTTTTGTTAGCATTTGTGAAATATTCCTACATTCTTCTTAATAAAGTTTGCTAATGAATACTGATGGGTTTGTGCTTGGGAAAGAGATTGACAAATGCTGTCCTGTATTTTCCTTTAGTATGTAATATAGATTCACATTATTCACAATATTTATTGTGGCAGGACTTTTCTTAAAAGGAATACACAGATAAATGGAGAAATGGAATGAAATTATAAGCAAAATATAAAAAAAATAACACTGATCTGGCACAGATTATCTCTCATGTTAGTCTGTAAAACTGTGATTATAGAAAAAATATATAGAATAGAATTCTTTATTGGCCAAGTGATTGGACATACAAGGAATTTGGTCTCTGGTGCACAAGCTCCCGGTGCACATACAAGCAACAAGTGATAAATCATGATCACAATCATCATAAAATACATTAATAATAAATCATAAGATACAACACTCAGTGATAGTCATAAGATACTAAATAAGTAATCAACATAAATCAACATAAATCATACTAGGATACTAAGTAAAATAATTAATATGAATCATAAAATACAAGCAACAAAGTTACAGTCATAAGAAGATGAGGAAATAGGTAACAGGAAAGATGAGAAGGATAATAGTAATACAACTCTACTA
Source organism: Laticauda colubrina (assembly GCA_015471245.1). Classification (NCBI taxonomy): domain Eukaryota; kingdom Metazoa; phylum Chordata; class Lepidosauria; order Squamata; family Elapidae; genus Laticauda; species Laticauda colubrina. Next base: position 2,861,465 of record BLBF01000007.1, read on the forward strand.
GGTAGTTTCATAGCGCTGTGGGAATTGGTCCTTTAGCAGAATGATAGCAAGAGGGGGGGGGAAATTCCTTGTATCTAGTTCTTCAACTAGAACTTCCTTGTATCTAGTTGTTTTGGTGTGCAATCCCTTATAGCAGGGGTGTCAAACTCACATGGTCATGGCAGCATCATGTGATATATCGAGACTTTCATCCCTTCACTAAACTGGGTGGGGGTGGGACCAGCACATTTGGCCCACAGATTGTGAGTTTGACACCCCTGCCTTATAGCATCATCTTGGGAGAAGAAGTTGAAATAGTTTATGCTCAGGATGTGAGGGGTCTGTAGATATTTTCACAGCCCTCTTTCTGTATTGCAATAATCCATTGATTCAGGAAATGACAACTTATAGTGACTGCCATATCATTTTTTGAGGAAAGTTGTATAAGAAAGTTATTTGTTTTCTTGGGTAAGTGATCTATTTAAAAACCATTGCTTAATTTCCATCAAAGCTTTGACTCTCATACCTCCATTAGTTTATGCTTTCTACATTTCCTAAAGCCCCTGTCACACTGAACCAACGGATGCTAAGAGGATGTAAAACGGACAAAAAAGCTTGCCATCCATTGGAAAACGCGATGCATCCGTTGGGTACTCACTGCGTACGTCTTTCATACGCTCTATCCGTAAAACATCAGTCTACTGCTATTTCATCTGCTCAAAAAGTTTTGAGCTGCACAAAACTTTTTGAGCAGATGAACTTTCCACCGCGTATGATCTACATCCACGACACATACGGGCAACAAACGTTCTACATCCGTTGTCATCTGTTACACGTCCGATGTATCCTCTCGGCATCCTCTAGCCATCCGCGCAACTCACATCCACTCCAGCGGAAAGTGGAAAGAGGGAGGAAGCGAAAGGTACGCGGAACATCCACACAGCGTTAGTAGCACGGACATAGAAAGGATGAAAGCGGATGCAGCTCAGATATAAAGCATTAAAATGGACAAAACATTTGTATATGGGATGTATCTCGGATATAAAGGATGTCTGGAGGATGCCTAGAGTATGTGGAAGGACACCTAGTGGAAAACCGACATTTCCCATAAAAAGGGGGAGGAAATCACCTGGATCTCAGTATGAGTCCAGCAGCCCTGGTGTGCAGACCTCTTCAACCTTGCTCTTGCTCTTCCACATCATCCATTGATCTCCACCATGGATCATTGCACACTCCTTTTTGGTAGCCGCCATCATTCAACACCAGAACCAAGCCCTCTTCAGACTGTTTCATCTGTTCTACGCAAAGAGAAGGAGAGTTCCAAGAACTGTCTGGGTCCAACGATGGATTGGGAGAAGAGCGGAGTTTGGACTGTATGACAAGCTGATGGTGGAGCAGAGGAATGAAGACACTCGTGCATTCCAGCACTTCATGAGGATGCCACCAGCCATGTTTGATGAAGTTGTGGAGCATCTGAGACCCAGGTTGACCAAGGCAAACACCAACTTCCAGCCCAGCCTGGAACCTGGACTGAAGGTGGCACTGACTCTGCGCCACCTGGCCTCTGGGACCATGTACAGAAACATGCAGTATGCCTGGAAGGTGCCACACAACACCATCAGCATTGTGGTCAGAGAAGTGGTGCAGGCCATCATCGAAGAATATGTGGAGGAGGTCCGCCAGTGTCCCACTACTGAAGAAGGCTGGAGGAAAGTTGCAGAGCAGTGGTATCAGAGGTGGAACTTCCCCCACACCATTGGAGCCATAGATGGCCAGCACGTGGCCCGCAAAGCTCCACCCAGCTCGGGGTCCAATTACTTCAACTACAAGGTCTTCTTCAGCATCATCCTCTTTGCCATGGTTGATGCTGACTACAAGTTCATGTACATCGATGCTTCAGGCAACGAGTCAGCTTCAGATGCCCAGATATACAATGCCAATGACCTCAAAGGTGGGCTGGAACGCAACCTCATCATGGGCTTCCCAGATCCAGACCTCCTACCCAACGACACACAAGATGTGCCCTACATCATTGTGGGGGGGTGACGCTTTCTCCCTCAGAACCTACCTCATGAAGCCCTACACGTCCAGATGCCTCACCTGTGAAGAGAGGATCTTCAACTACAGGCTGTCCAGGGCAAGGCGGGTGGTGGAGAACGCCTTTGGCATCCTGGCCAACAGGTTCCAGGTACTTCTCACCACCATGCAGCATCGCCCAGAGACCGTGAGGAGCATCGTGGAAGCTTGCTGCATCCTGCTTATTCTCATGTGCACCCACTACCCAGTGTTGCAAAACAGGCTTGTGGACCATCAACAAGGGAATGCGGACATGGAGCCTGGTGAATGGAGGCAAGGACTAAACTTGCTAAACACTGTGGATGTACAAGGCCCCAACAGAGTTTCATGTGGAGGGAAGAAGCAGCGCAACCTCCTGAAACACTGGTGCAACTCCCCAGCTGGAGCAGTGGAGTGGCAAGACAGGATGGTAGATGCTTAATGGATGCTTCCTTCAGCCTGTCTCATCACACTGATGAGATTGTGCCATGTATGTTGAGTGGCCTTACAATGAATAGGGCATTAATAAAGAGTTTTGTTTATGTTGAAATGTGTGGATCAATGATTAAATTGTTATTGATATTAAAGGGCCATATGTGTAGCACATGGGAGGGTGGACCATACAGTCCCATGATGCTTGCACTGGAGGTTTATCTGTCCCACAGCTATCCTTACCCATTCCAGAGCTATCAATCCCACAGCTATCATTACCCATCCCAGAGCTATCCATCCCACAGCTATCCTTATTCATCCCACAGCTATCATTACCCATCCCACAGCTATCCATCCCACAGCTATCATGATCCATCCCACAGCTATCCATCCCACAGCTATCCTTACCAATCCCACAAGCTTCCAAAGGCTTAACCCTTTTTTCAAAGTTTTCCCCAACACTTTATTCAGTAAAAAAAATGAACCAAGTGTGTGAAGCAAAGATAACCTTTATTAATAACAAACTGTATGACTTTATTAAAAAGCAAAATGACCCAAGTAAAGTGTCTTTAAGAAAAGATAAGGTGAACAGATAACAATTCAGTCTCTGGCACTCTTTTCAGTCACTTTGAGGCATGCCCATCGTCTCAGATGTAAAGGGCCAGGGACCGTGGAGGTGGCTGTTGCTGGAGTGCTGGTCTGAGGCGCCATTGGGGTGCCTGGCCCCGAGAGTACGACAGGATATGGTGTGCAGGAAGCTCTCAGAGAGCTGACTCAGTCCCCTGAGGTTGAGAGGCACTTCCTCAAGGACCTGGGATGTGAGACCCAACACTGATGACAGATGTTCTGAGGAAGGGCTTGGCTGTGGGGTGAAGGAAGGAGGAATGTAGTGGGGCTGTCTTGTCTGCAGCTGGGTCAGCTGAGGTGTCTGTGGTGTCTGTGGCATCTGGATCTGGACTGGGAAGGGTTGCCTCTGCTGTGGGAAGTCCTGGTAGTGGTAGGCTTGGTAGGCGAGGGGCTGCTGAAATCCCTGGAAGGGCTATGACATCGGCTGGGGTGGAGGAGCAGACCTGGAGTTGGTAGCAGCAGGTTCAGCTGGGCCTGGAGGATGGTGCAGAAGAGCTGTGATCCTCTCCTTCATCACCTGGTACTGGGCCTTGGGCATGTCCATGAGAGTCTGGCTCATGTACGTGATGAAGGGCTTGCGGTTGGAGGATGGTATGTCAAAGTGGACCAGCTGGGAGAGGAGATCTGTGCTTGCTTTGATTGTGTCCCTGATCTCCAAGAGGACAGTGTGGCTCTGTCCCTCCAGTCTGCCTCTCTGCCTGCTTTCTGTGGAGGTGGAGCTGGGTGTGGGTTGGTCTCTGGTGGCTGCCTCTTCTTGCTCCATCTGAAACGGGATCCTCCACATCCTCCAGCACGGGGAGTGCAGCTGTGGGGGGGGTCTCTGTCATGGGGTCCTCCAAAGACACCTGCCTGGACACGGTAGCTGTCTCCTGGCTGGAAGAGGAGTGGCTGTCTGTGGGCTGTCTGAGGGAGAGGGTTGACAGAGGGGCTGCTCCTCGGTGGTGGATCTCACCCTCCAGGAAGCTGCACCTGGCCATGACATAGGTCTCCCAGTCAGTTAGCTTGACAACGGCCTGCCCGGATCTCTTCAGGTGCAGCTTGCCATACCAGGTGTGCATATGCTTCCACCACCCCAGGAGGACATCTGAAGTGTAGTCCAGGCTCTCCGCCTTCTCTCTCCACGCTGCCTGCTTCTGCTTGGTGTCGCGATAGAGCCTGTGGCCTTCCTCCACAGGTACTCGTTCTCCCTCAGCCATTCCAGCACCTCCTCCTCATTGTCCTTGGAAATGGAGTACTGTTTCCTCTCCCCCTTCTCCTTGCCTTGCTTCTTCCTCCCTCTGTCAGGGGCTTCAGGTCCTTCAGCAGCAGGGCTTTGAGGGCCTTGGGGCTGGTCCATCATATCAGCAGCAGCAGGAGAAGCAGCAGCAGCAGCAGGAGAAGCACCAGCAACACCAGCAGCAGCACCAGCAGGAGAATCACCAGCAGAGTGAGCACCAGCAGCTTCAGAGTCAGCGCCAGGGGGTGGGATGATGGTTCTGTCCTTCTTGCCAGGGCTGGCAGGAGTAGGCACAGGCTTCCTCTTCTTTCCCATGGTGTTCTCTCAAGATGTCTCTGGCAGCAGGTCTTTCCTCTGAATGGTGACCTGTTTGCCAGCTGCATCCTTTTATATCTGTGAAGCTTCCGCAATTCATTCTCCCCGCATGCGCAGTGAACGCTTTGCATCCGCTACACATCCGCTATGCATCCTATAGGCATCCGTGATGCATCCACGTCATCCGCTACGCATCCGCTGCGCATCTATTCCTTCCGCTACACGTCCGCTTTGCTGTTCTCCCCCGGAAGCCCTGCAGATGTGTCATCCGCTTCCATCCGCTTTCATCCGCTCGGCTTCCTATGAACGTCTGCTTTACATCCCCGCTACATCCTCCCCACATCCGTTCCTTTCCGTTGTTGTCCGCTCTGTTTATGCAAATTTGGGGCACTTTTGAGAGCAGATAACAACGGATGGAAAATTTGCTCATCCGCTGTGTCCTTTTTACATACATTTTGCATCCGTTGGCCAGTGTGACCTAGCATTAAGGAAACAACCTCTACCCTTATTTTCTCACTTATTTTCTCTTTGTGTTGATATTTGGGTCCTTGTTCATAATGTCAAGCTCAAGCAAGCAATGCAGCACAAACATACCTGAAACACACACGATGGCTGTATTCTAAATGTATCAGAAGCAGGAGTCTTTTCTGTGTTATGTGAGGGAGACTACAACAAAGAAAATGAAGTTACAATTGCCCCGAGCAAAATGTCAAAAGGACAAATTTATCTAGAAAGGGCAGATTTGAAAAAAAAAAAACATGTGCCTGGATATTTTCTTTTTTCTTTCTGATACTCTACTTGACAAGATTCTATGGAAAGAAGCAATGTAAGGTGAAAATAAAATTTGCTGCCCAGATATGCTGATACAGGTTTAAAAACAGGGAAAAATATTTTATTCCCTTGCATATATTTCAGAATAATAGCATTTCAATACAAGGGGGATGTTGCCAGAATCTTAGAAAGGTAGAAGGGCCCCAGAGTCCAGATTAAGGTCTTCATGATATATAGCTCTCCAGCCTCCATTTAAATACATTGAATGAAAGGAAACCCTATAAGGTAAATTGGTGCAGGACCATCATTTTCAGCATTCAAGAATGATGAAGTGATATCAGAAGACAATTTTTATTTTTGTATGTCACAAAAGGCATCTGGGCATCTCAGAAGTAAAAAAAAAATATTTATGAAAAAATACAGGAACAACCAAAAATAAAAGAACAAAGGATGGGAAAGATGACATGAGCTGGACAGAAATGGTAAAAAGAAGCAGATCCAGACAGGGGATTCAGGCATCCTCACCAAAGACCAGGGAAAAGAACTAGGTCTTCAATTGCCTTCAAAAGACTAGAGGTTTTTTTGTGGGGGAGGGGGACCTCTTTTCATAGGGCACCTCTTCTCATGGCTAAACACTATATTATTATGTTTGGCCACAAAGTCAGCTAGCTCAGTGGTTCTCAACCTGCGGTCCATGGACCCCTTTGCCTGGTCCACAAAGTTTTGAAGAAATCCTATGATTTAAATTTTGAGTTTAAGAGCCGTGGTGGCTCAGTGGTTAGAATGTAGTACTGCAGGCTACTTCTGCTGACTGTCGACTGCCTGCAGTTTGGCAGTTCAAATCTCACCAGGCTCAACGTTAACTCAGCCTTCCATCCTTTCGAGGTTGGTAAAATGAGGACCCAGATTGTTGGGGGAAATAGGCTGATTCCATAAACCTCTTAGAGAGGGCTGTAAAGCTCTGAGAAGCGGAATATAAGTGTTAAGTGCTATTGCTATTAAATTAAATCTTGGTGGTCCATGGCCACAAAAGATATTTAAAGAGTTAGGTTCTGTGGTGAAGAAAAGGTTGAGAACTACTTAGCTAGATCCTTAGACTAGATATACATTCATTGATTCATTCATTGATTCACTCATTCATTCAATTTGCTGTCCCACTCACCAATAATTCTTCTCAAGGATCTGGGATAGGCAGGTGTTGTTTGATCACATTAAAAGTATCATCACATGATGTAAAATATTCAAATGTTCAATTGCCTTCTGCAATTTACTGATGGTGTTTTTGTTAATGCCAATAGTGTTCATGTGGTGCCCTGGTTGTTTTGCAATTGCACGCAAGGTATCTATTATTATCAGTACCACCTTCATTTTCTTTGGTCATAGTCATTCTATGTCTTGTACAATCCAATCTAAGTCAGTCACTGGGACCAGAGATTTATTTTTCCAAGCTTTTGGACTCATGCTGAAGTCCATCCTCAGGGAACTTCTCTCTCTCCTGAGGATGGGGGCTCCAGCACGATGGAAGTTCTGGTCCCAATTGTGGTCATAAGCCATGGCTATCTTCATAAGAATAGCATGAACAAAATAAGAAGCCTGTAAGTATTCATCCTGAGTCAAATAAAGAAATGCCGGTAGCTTTATTTTGGCAATGCAAGCAAAGCAAGTTGCCAATTGCATAGCCCTTTGGGAGAAAAGTTGTGCCGAGAAAAAAAACACGCTCTTTTCTGAGTGCTTAATATAGATCTTTTACCAATGGTAATTTAAACTCTTACATTTGGATCAGATAATATAAAAAAAGATGCTGGATTCTAGTGTTTATCATCTCTTAATTATGCTGCTATGGTTTTAGCAAAGTGACTGCAAAAGTAGCAATTCACATTTAAATGTTATTTTCCAATGAAATTGGAAAATTTGAGAAAGCCTCATAGCTTCTTTCTATACTGATACTCTGAATTGCACACAGGGGTGACCAGCAAGCCCTGATCACTAAACTCCCCCTCTCCGACTCCCTCTTTCCCCACTACTCATCTTTTATTCTCATATTGCTGGATCATTGTTTTCTTTTTCATTGTTTATTCTATTGCTCCACTGAGTACTCTGGTTGTCTAGTGGTAATTGATAATTATTGGTAGGACTGATAATTCAATTCTAAATAGCAGGAGATTATGTTTCTCTTAGGGTGCAAAGAAAAAAATATCTGCTGCGAATTCTACATAGGCATCAGGAAGGGTATCTAGGCAGTAAATGCTCAGCTCTACCCAGTTGTCCCAACTCTCATCTGAATTAAGGGATTACATGATTGCAAACAGAAAAAAAATTATTCCATTACTTTACTACTTTATGTTTATACTTCTTTTTCCTCTGTTTTTATTGTTGTAAGAATCATCCCATGACAATATAAGCGGCAAACAAATGAATAATGAATAAATAATTAAATAAACACAGGTTATTCTAATAAGAAACTCCATTTTAGGCACAGAGGTTCAAATCAACAGTGTGGTATGGCTATTCTGCAGAGAGTGAATTATAATTTCCATCATCCTGTACTTTAACTATGTGGACTGTTTCTACTTTCTTTGGGTCCATCTCAATACCTCATTCAGAAATACGGTAATTGAGGTAATCCAGTCGTTTGATATGAAACTGGCATTGTGAGAGCTTCAATGTAAAGTTGAGCGTCTAACAGTTTTTTGAGCACCTGTTTGACTAATTGGATATGTTATTGTTCAGACTTTGAATCAATTAAAATGTCCAAATAAATGAAAACTCCTCTATATAGATGTTCATACAACACGTCATTTATCAGCTGCATAAATACAGCTTGAGCCCCTTGCAGTCCGAACGGCATCACCTTATAACAATAACTGCCCAATGGACAATTAAAAGTCATCTTCCATTTGTCTCCTTCCCTAATTCATACTCAATAATACACTTCTCATAGATCAAGTTTTGTAAATATGTGACCTTGTGCTAAGGTGGTAAGTAGGTCTTTCATTAATGGTAATGGATATAATGGTACCGCTGACAGATTTATTAAAGACAAAACCTTTAGGAATTAAAGATTCAAAGGTAAATACTAAACTGCCATGGACAAAGGGAGTTATTCTTCCGGCAGCGCGGCCAGCTGTGCAGGTAAAAGTTTGTTTGAGTGAATGGAATTACACTCCAAAAGGGCTGCCCCAAGTGGAACAAACATTGAACTGGAAAGTAAAAAGATGGCCTGGAGTAGAAGACAGTCAGTGGATAGTTCCATATAGTGACACGTTGGAATTTTTATGTCAGTAGTTCAGAGAGATGACATTGTGAAGGCCCATGGATAGAGGCTCTTTGGGGCATAAACAAGTCTTAACTCCTGATAGTAGTTCTTTGGGCACACCAAAATCAATGGGATTCAGGGAATCTGATGTAGGAAGAGGCTTGGAACAGTCGGATTTACGTTCTAGAGGATTAGATTAAAGGAGTCTGGAATCCAAAAGTTATTCCATAAGATTTCGCTCTACAGAAAGACGAGAGATGTAATATGAACCTCATTGGGGAGGGCAGGCACCAGGAAGATGGGGACCACCTCCCCTGACTGCTACTTTTGATGGGTCTGCACAAAAAGTAGCTGTATTTCTGGGTCAGGTATTGAATCATTTTGACTTATATGGTCAATGTTATCCTTCCACTTGGTCAATGATCATTGCAATCACTGGAGTATTGGTGGGGGAGGCATACAAATGTCCTCCGTCTTCTCCCCCATATGCTCAGGATCCTATTTCCACTCACCCCTCTCTTCAACTTCTTCGCAAACCTCTTTCTCCAAAAAATCAGGGTCTTTACCTTCTGCCATGAAAATCCACCAATGGAGTAAATAGTAAGACTCAGCGCTGGCTTTCTGTCAGCTCCGATGGCATGTCGCTGAAACTGGTTCAATAAATTTTGGTCCTAATTTCTTCTTATTTAAACCCAGGTGTATGTATTTTGTGGATAAATAAACCCAATCTCCAATATTATATGGCTTTTGGTCAGATCGTTTCTTGTTGCTCTGGATTGCATATGCTTCCTGGGCTTTTTAAAATGTGATTCCCACTGAATCCCATTGTTTCACTATATTGGTTGCCCATGTAGTGGTATTGGACCATTTCAAATATTACGAATCATAAATCTGGTAACAGTGAGGTTTCAACTGCCGTCCCATTTTAAACGAATTCATCCTATATTCCACGTTGCTCTACTAAAACCAGCTAATATGTCCAGACAAGAACCAAGAGTGATTCTGCCGGGACCAGTACGTGATGATCATTATGAAATTGACAAGATACTTGATTCACGTCGATGACGGGGTGTCCTGCGATATCTAGTTAGCTTGATGGGTAACCATCCAAAGGATACCAAAGGGGTATCCACTATCAGATGCAGCATGGATACTGTGTACAGATGTGTCAGTTGCGGAGGTGGTTCCATAAGAAATACCCCACAGAAGCAAGCGGGGAGAGGGAAATTATATATACAAGATTATTATTGCCTATTTTTTGTTTCAGAGAGTCACATGGTAGAGGGGGCTGCATGTCAGGCTTCAACAACACTGCTGATGGAATGAAGCCCGACACATCGCTATGATTGGGTGAGAGCTACTTACCTTGAAGGTCCTGAGTCGATGTTGATGGCAGATGATGAAGCTAGGCGCAACCACCTCTCCCCACTTCAGTGCGACTGGCTGGGAAAATGCCTAATCAGCTGTTCAGCGTTTTACAAAGCCCTAAGAACAACGCCTCCCACTCTTCTCCTTTACCAGCTGGGAAATACTTCGGGATGTCATTTCGGCTGGTCAGCATTCCACATAGGGGATATCGGGTGGATCGGGGTGGAAGGTTAACACCAAAGGTTAAAACCACCTTTGGGGGGTTGGGTGGTAGCGCACGAGATTGCTATAGTTGGATGTTGGGTGTTTTGCTAAGGGCGGATGTTAGCTAATTAATGGGGGGGTGAACGGGAAATATATAAACAGCGCAAAGAGGCAGACGCTCTCAGTGCTGACTTTACTTGGATTTTTGGTTTGTTGCTGCTGGTGGAGGAAACCAAAATAAACACACATTGCTACATCAAGACTATGAGTGAAGTGTTTTATTGAACCAGTTTCAGCGACCTCTCGTAGGTGCTAACAGAAAGCCAGTGCTGATGCTTACTATTTACTCCATTAGTCGATTATCATGGCAGAAGGTAAAGACCCTGATTTTTTGGAGGAAGAGGTTTGCAAGTGGAGACAGGACTGTGAGGATATGGGGAGAAGACAGAGGATATTCCGTTGGCAGTAGAGCAAAACAGAGAATGAACTACCGATAAAAATTTGCAAACCCCAAGAAACTGCAGCTGTTTTCTGGTGGTTGGGGCTTGCCACTTTAACACAGTTAAGATTGCTGAGATTGCTGTAGATGGATGTTTGGTGTTTTGCTAAGGGGGGATGTTAGCTAATTAATGGGGGGATGTATGAAAGGGAAATATAAACAGCGCTGGCTTTACTTGGACTTTCCATTTGTTGCTGCTGGTGGAGGAAGCTAAAATAAACACATATTGCTACATCAAGACTAATTTCAGCGACCTCCGTAGTATCTGACACTAGCTCTAATTCCAGAGAATTATTCTTTATCAATATTGATTCATGTATTTAGGAATTTTATGGCAAGGGTACTGCATCTTCTTAAGGCTAGGTCACATCGGCCGACAGATGCAAAACGTATGTAAAAAGGACACAGCGGATGAGCAGATTTTCCATCCGTTGTTATCTGCTCTCAAAAGTGCCCCAAATTTGCATAAACAGAACGGACAACAACGGAAAGGAATGGATGTGGGGAGGATGTAGCAGGGATGTAAAGCAGAAGTCCACAGGAAGCCTAGCGGATGAAAGCAGATGGAAGCGGATGACACATCTGCAGGGCTTCCGAGGGAGAACAGCAAAGCGGACGTGCAGCAGAAGGAGCGGATGCAGAGCGGATACAGCGGATGCCTAGCAGATGCCTAGCGGATGCCTAGCGGATGCAAAGCGTTCACTGCGCATGCGGGGAGGATGCATTGCATCAGCCCCGCAGATATAAAGGGAAGCAGCTCGCAAGCAGGTCACCATTCAGAGGAAAGACCTGCTGCCAGACACATCTCCAGCCAACAACCATGGGGAAGAAGAGGAAGCCTGTGCCTACTCCTGCCAGCCCTGGCAAGAAGGACAGGACCATCATCCCACCCCCTAGCGCTGACTCTGTTTCTGCTGGGCCTTCTGCTACTGGTGCTGCTGCTGCTGCTTCTTCTGCTGCTGGTGCTCACTCTGCTGGTGCTGCTCCTGGTGCTACTGGTGCTGCTGGTGCTGCTGGTCCTGCTGCTGGTCCTGCTGGTGCTGGTGCTCGTGCTGCTGCTGCTGGTGTGGTGGACCAGCCCCTAGAATCTCAAAGTCCTGCTGATGAGGGCCCAGAAGGCCCTGCCAGAGGGAGGAAGAGGCATTTGCGAGAAAAGGGGGAGAGGAGACAGTACTCCATTGCAGAGGAACATGAGGATGAGGTGCTCGAATGACTAAGGGAGAACAAGTCCCTCTGGAGGAAGAGACACAGGCTCTATCAAGACACCAAGCGGAAGCAGGTGGCTTGGAGAGAGAAGGCAGAGAGCCTGGGCTACACTTAGGATGTCCTCCTGGGGTGGTGGAAGCATATGCACACCTGGTATGGGAAACTGCACCTGAAGAAGTCTGGCCAGGCCGCGGTCAAGCTCACCGACTGGGAGACCTACGTGATGGCCAAGTGCAACTTCTTGGAGGGTGAGATCCGCCACCAAGGAGCAGCTCCTCTGTCAACCCTCTCTCTCAGGCAGCCCACAGAGAGCCAGTCCTCTTCTGGCCAAGAGTCAGCTCCTGTGTCCAGGCAGGTATCTTTGGAGCGCACCACGACGGAGACCCCCCCCGACAGCTGCACTCCCCGTGGCAAAGTTTGTGGAGGACCCCCTGATGCAGTTGGAGCAAGAAGAGGCCACTACCACCAGAGACCAACCCACACCCACACCCAGGTCCACCTCCACAGAAAGCAGGCAGAGATCCAGACCGGAGGGAGAGAGCCACACTGTCCTCTTGGAGATCAGGGACACCATCAAGAGCAGCATAGATCTCCTCTCTCAGCTGGTACACTCCAACATACCATCCTCTAACAGAAAGTCCTTCCTCACCTATGTGAACCAGACCCTCATGGAAATGCCCGAATCCCAGTACCAGTTGATCAAGGAGAGGATCACAGGTCTTCTGCACCACCGTCCAGGCCCAGCTGAACCTGCTCTGACCCAGTCCAGGTCTGCTCCTCCACCCCAGGTGATGTCACAGCCCTCCCAAGTCTTTCATCAGCCCCTCACCTACCAAGGCTGGTAGCCCCAGGAGTTCCAGCAGCACAGGCAGCCCTTCCCAGTTCAGGCACAGGTACATCACACACCACAGGTGCCACCGATGCCACCGATGCCACCAATTCCACCGATGTCACAGAAGCCACAGATGCCACCAACGCCACAGATGCCACAGATGCCTCACCTCGCTCAGCTGCAGACCAGACAGCCCCACTACACTCCTCCTTCTTCCACCCCACAGCCAAGCCCAGCCTCAGAACATCTGTCATCGGTCTTGGGACTGACATCTCATGTCATGGAGGAAGGGCCTCTCAACATCACAGGACTGAGCCAGCTCTCTGAGGGCTTCATCCACACAGCATCCCCTGTTGTCCTCTTGGGGCCAGGCACCCCAATGGCACCTCAGACCAGCATCCAGCCACTGCCACCTCCACAGCACCTGGACCCTTCACCCCTGAGACCATGGGCATGCCTCAGAGTGACTGAGAAGAGTGCCAGACACTGGGTTGCTACCTGTTGACTTTACCTTTGCTTGGGACACTTTACTTGGGTCATTTTGCTTTTACAGTAAATAAAGTCTTGGTGGAAACTTTTAGAAATGGTTTCAGCCTTTGCATGCTTCTGGGATGGGTAAGGATAGCAGTGGGATGGGCAGGGATACCTTTGGGATGGGTAATAGCTGTGGGATAGGTAATAGCTGTGGGATAGATAAGCCTCCAGTGCAAGCATAGTGGGACTGTATGGTCCACCCTCTCAGGTGCCACACCTATGGCCCTTTATTATCAATAACAATGTAAGCATTGATCCACACATTTCAGCATAAACACAACTCTCTATTAAATGCCCTGTTCATTGTAGGGCCACTCAACATACATGGCACAATCTCATCAGTGTGATGAAATAGGCTCAAGGAAGCATCCATTAAGCATCTACCATCCTGTCTTGCCACTCCACTTCACCAGCTGGGGAGTTGCACTAGTGTTTCAGGAGGTTGCGCTGCTTCTTCGCTTCATGTGAAGATCTGTTGGAGCCTGGCACATCCACAGTATCTATAAGGTTTACTCCTTGCCTCCATTCACCAGGCTCCATGTCCCTATTGCCTTGTTGGCGGTCCACGAGCCTGTTCTGCAAGACCGGGTAGCGGGTGCGCATGAGATTGTGCAGGATGTAGCAAGCTTCTGTGATGTTCCTCATGGTCTCTGAGCGATGCTGCATGGTGGTGAGAAGTACCTGGAACCTGTTGGCCAGGATGCCAAAGGCGTTCTCCACCACCCGCCTTGCCCTGGACAGCCTGTAGTTGAAGATCCTCTCTTCACGGGTGAGGCGTCTTGAAGTGTAGGGCTTCATGAGGTAGGTTCTGAGGGAGAAGGCATCATCCCCCAAGATGAAGTAGGGCACATCTTGCATGTCGTTGGGAAGGGAGTCTGGATCTGCGAAGCCCATGATGAGGTTGCGTTCCAGCCTCTCCTTGAGGTGACTGACGTTGTACACCTGGGCATCTGAAGCTGACCCGTTGCCTGAATCATCGATGTACATGAACTTGTAGTCAGCATCGATCATGGCAAACAGGATGATGCTGAAGAAGCCCTTGTAGTTGTGATAAGTGGAGCCCGAGTTGGCTGGAGCTTTGCAGGCCACGTGCTGGCCATCTATGGCTCCAACGGTGTGGGGGAAGTTCCACTTCTGATACCACTGCTCTGCAACTTTCTTCCAGCCTTCTTCAGTGGAGGGGCACTGGAGGAGCTCCTCCAGGTATTCTTTGATATGGCCTGCACCACTTCTCTGACCACAATGCTGATGCTGTTGTGTGGCACCCTCCAGGTTTACTGCATGTTCCTGTACGTGGTCCCAGAGGCCAGGTGGCGCAGGGTCAATGCCACCTTCACTCCAGGGTCCAGGCTGGACCAGAAGTTGGTGTTTGCCTTGGTCAACCTGGGTCTCAGCTGCTCCACAACTTCGTCAAACATGGCTGGTGGCATCCTCATGAAGTGCTGGAATGCACAAGGGTCTTCGTTCCTCAGCTCCACCATCAGCTTGTCATACAGTCCATACTCGGCTCTTCTCGCTGTCCATCTTCGGACGCACACACTTCTTGGATGCCTCCTTTTCCTTGCGTAGAACAGGTGAAAGAGCCTGTAGAGGGCTTCGCACTGCTGTGGAATGATGGCGGCTACCAAAAGGAGTGTGCGACGATCCATGGTGGAGATGACTGGATGCTGTGGAAGTGCAAGAGCAAGAGCAAGGCTGAAGAGGTCTGCACACCAGGGCTGCTGGACTGAAATTGAGATCCAGGTGATTTCCTCCCCCTTTTTATAGAAAATATAGGTTTTCCACTAGGTGTCCTTCTGCATCCTCTAGACATCCTCCAGACATCCTAAATATCCAAGGTACATCCCCTATACAAATGTTTTTTCCATTTTAATGCTTTATATGCGAGCTGCATCCGCTTACATCCTTTCTATGTCCATGCTACTAATGCTGCACGGACGTTCCATGTCCGTTTCACTTCCTCCCTCTTTCTGTTTTCCGCTGGAGCAGATGCAAGTTGCGCCGATGCACAGTGCATGCCGAGCGGATACAGCGGACGTGTAACGGATGTGGAACGTTTGTTCCCCATATGTGTCGCAGATGTAGAACGGACGCTGCGGAAAGTTCATCCGCTCAAAAAGTTTTGTGCAGTTCAAAAGTTTTGTGTAGACGGATGCTGGATGGATAGAACGTCTGAATCATGCACGCAGTGAGTACAGAACGGATGCATCACGTTAACCAATGGATGGCAAGCGTTTTTCTCCGTTTTACATCCTCTTTCCATCTGTTGGTGCAGTGTGACATGGGCTTTATCATTAAACATGTATACATTTCCATCAAGAACACTAAAGATGTCTCCGTTTTTAAAAACTAAGCTACAGAAGATCTTGAAAGTGAATTTTGCAACACTTACATAGCACGAATCTACAGAGGTTGAAGCTTCTCTTTTTCAAATGGACTTCAGGAATGCCTAAGATTTCCAAAATGTTATAATGACCTGAGATAATTTAGGCTGAAGGGAAGTTGCTTTCCTTTATTGCTATCATAAAGATTCACAAGATGCTAGGTTTAAAATTGCTGCAAATATTCAATTTGCTGTAAAATTCAAATGACTGCTGCCATGATTGTATATTGTCACTCATAACTTCATACAGTGCCTATGTACCTCTGCTGTCTGAACAAAGTCTCACTAAAACCTCGTCAGAAAGAAATTATGTGGATCTGACTCTCTTGCCATCCCTTGGAATTTCCTTGGAATTGGGGAGAGTTTATTTCCAATCTATAATAAAGAAACATGGCCAGTTGTGTTTTGAATTCAGTAATCCTGGTTTACAACAAACAATCTACTAGCAGATCATATTTTCAAAATGATTTAGGAGTAGCATCAATCCTCCGGAGACTGAGAGCACAGCAGAGTATATCTCTGTAATTCAATAAGGTGGTCTGACTTCTTTCTTTTTTTTCCAGGCATATAGAAAAATCTCAAATGAAGAAGCCTTCAAGATTACTATTTATGGAACTCATTCAATCAAAAGAAGGCAACTATATCTTTTTTCCAGGCTGGGTTGAAAATTGGAGAAAATGAAGAAGTTGGGTTGGTTCAGCAGTAGCAGAGAGGTGCTCTGTTTCTATAAGATCTGCATTCCTTCTTTGGAAGCCACAACCTTGTGATTAGTATGAAGGCAATAAGCTATTCTCTCTAGAAACAGAATGTCCATTTCTGAATTTTGGCCATAAATCTTAGAACCATCGGAAATCAGAATTAGGGGATAGCAAACCATTCTAATCAAGAGACAGTGTTGCAGTGGTGGGATTCAAACATTTTTTACTACTGGTTCTGTGAGCGTGGCTTGGTGGGCATGGCATGGCATGGCTTGGTGGGTGTGGCAGGGGAAGTATATGGTAAACTCTCCATTCCCACCCCATTCCAGGAGAAGGTTACTGCAAAATCTCATTCCCTCCCCACCCTACTAACCTGCTTTCCAGCTCTGTTCTCCTGTGCAGGGCAACAAAATAAGACCCAGCCAATCAGCTGGGACTTGGGAGGCAGAGAATAGATGGGGGCGGGGGCAGTCAGAGGTTTTATTCTGAACTACTCAAAATTTCCACTACCAGTTCTCCGAACTACTCAAAATTTCTGCTACTGGTTCTCCAGAACTGGTCACACCTCTGCAGTGTTGATTACATCTACTAAGAAAGGAAGTGAAGCAAATGGTTTCTGGATCAACATTTAAAATGGGATTTATAGTTACTATATCTAGAAGAGGTTTTTTGGGGGGAGGATTTAGGACTAGCACTGATGATGTTACCTAGTTTGATTAATAAAACATCTGCATGGAAATGGAGAGAGCACCAAGGACCTCTCATTTCAACCCTGAGCAACAAATATTCTCCTTTATTGGTTTCACATTTGGGCATCAAATGCTTGAGAAAGCACACAAATGAGAAAGATTTGCCTGCAGGCACAATTCAACCAGACTAGCAATGATTAGCAATGACTACCTAATTTGGGAAATGAAATGTTTGCAAGAAAACAACCAAGCTCAGAGAGCACCAAGGACCCCTCAGTTCAACCCTCAGCTACACATATTCTCCTTTATGAAGAGTCTCTCTATTAGGGGTGAGTGAATAAAGATCTGGACTCATCTGGATTTTATTATGTCATCTTTAGGCTTGGGCCCGACATATACATTGCTTTTGCAGTGACTAAAACGAATAAAATGAATTTTAAAACTTCCATTGATTTTATCTGGTGTTTTGGAATAAGGATCATAAAAGAGCTGCATTCTTCCTGTGACCTAACACATTCTAGTACGTGGCTTCAGCCATTCAGTGGTGCCTTTCTGCTTTTTCCCAGTGGTGGCATTCAAATTTTTTTACTACCGGTTCTGTGGGCATGGCTTGGTGGGCATGGCAGAGGAAGGATACTGCAAAATCTCTATTTCCTCCCCACTCCTGGGGGAAGATTACTGAAAAATCTTCATTCCCTCCCCACTCCACTAACCTGCTTTCCAGCTCCGTTCTTCTGTGCAGGGCAACAAAAGAAGACCCAGCCAATCAGCTGGGACTCGGGAGGCAGCAGATAGATGGGGACAGAGCCAGTCAGAGGTGTTATTAGCTGGTTCTCTAAACTACTTAAAATTTCTGCTACCAGTTCTCTAGAACTGGTCAGAACCTGCTGAATACCATCTCTGCTTTTCCCCTTCAGATATAAAAGCATGAGGACCAGGACATACAGTACAAGGTTGCACCTGGCATAGTGGTGATTGGTGTTGTCGTCTAGGAATTCTTAGACCTACATTTCCAGTTTTATATTATCTTTTATATTATCAGATTAGGGAAGGCAGATCTAAAACCCAAGATATCCCTCCATCAGTACTTTTAAGAAATATTTTTTTGAAGATTGTTTCCACAACCTATGTGATTTAAATAGGCATCTACCATTACTGCAAAGGTACCACATTATTAATGTTTGTGACCTCTTCCATATTGTCCCGTCTGGAAAGAAGTGCGTGAGACCGGGTTCCAACAACAAAATCTTTTATTAAACTTGCTAAGCAATGGTAACGGAACAAGAGCCCAAGCTGCTGCAGCCCTTTATATAGCAGCTTGCCCGCGGCTTGTGGCCAATGGCACCGCTTTAACTGTTCCTGCCGTTTGGCGGGCTAATCAGATTGGCTCTCTAACAGCCAGTCCAAGAATGGCCTTTTCGGCCAATCAGAATAGGGAACTCGGAGCCTACCAAGTTCCATACAGAACACCCCTCCCCCCTTGGTTCAGTCCAACATGTGTCACGTAGTCACGCAGGTAGGTGGGGCTTTTTTGAGTCCTGGTTGACCTGCGCAGCTCAGTCTCGGCATGGTCTTCAAGCGGTTCGGACGGGATCTCTGTCTCTCTGGTCCTTCTCCATGGAACCTTCTGGAAGGGTGAGTCAACCTTGGTGCTTGCGCCTGAGTCTCTCAGGCCAGTTGAGATGGTTCCGCCGCTCCTTCCTGGTTTCTCTGGGATGGTCGAGCTGGCCTGGCTGTCTCCTTCCAGGAAGGCCTCGCTTTGTTCTCCTGCTCCCGGACTTCTCATTTGGGGTTCATCTAACCGGGAGTGCTCTTTTTGATTTGTTTGATAGTCTTTTTGTAGTGTTTGTTGTCTTGTTATGGGAGGTCTCTCTCTTTTTTATTATTTTGTATTTCACCCCCCTCCTCGATTATTTTTCGGTCAGTATTATTTTCAGCTCTGGTGTGTTTTTGCATTTGAGATTGTGAGAACGAAGCTGGTCAATGTGCCGCTTCCATTCTCTACTGTCATCTAGGAGTAGTCGGTAAAACCGGGGGCCTGTAATTTGGGTGATCATGGCTGGAAGCCACAACGGATCCCCAGTGAGGTTTCTTGCATAGAGCAGGTCACCAATTTCAAATGTTCAGTATTTGCTGGAGGAGTCAGAGGGGTTGTCCCAGGTGTAAGTGGGGTGCAGTCTGTCTCGGTAGGAACGTAATTTCCTACCCATTAGGAGTTCTGCTGGGCTTTTGTTGGTTGTGCTGCTAGGGGTAATATGCTGTAGGGTTAGTAGTTGGTTTAGTTTGTCATGCACATCCCACTTGTCCATTCTATCTAGGCCCTCCTTAGTGTACCGAACCATGTTCAGCCCTGTCATTTACAGCCAGATGGGCCGGCACCGTTAAAGCATGTCAGATACCCTGAGCAGCAAGATACTGTTCGAATGCTAACGCCGTAAACTGGGGCCCATTATCCGACACTATCACATCAGGCAGTCCATGTGTAGCGAAAAGTTTGTCTAGCTGTTTCATTACTGCCTAGGTGGTTGTGGAAGCCATGAGGATGACTTCTAAGCAGTTCGAGTAGGCATCCACAACTATTAAGAAGGTGTTGCCTTTTGTCGGCCCAGCAAAGTCAATATGTAGTCTAGACCATGGACCCCAGGGAGTTTCCCATTCTCTGACTGGTGCCAGTGGTGGGGGGGTAAGCCTCGATTTTTGACAGTCATGACATTTTGCCACCCAACGTTCAATGTCTTTGTCCAGCCCTGGCCACCAGATGTAACTCCTGACCAGGGCTTTCATTTTGACTATGCCCTGGTGCCCCTTGTGCAACATGCACAGAACATCTTCCTGGAGACCGTTTGGTATCACCATCCTGATACCACAAAATGCAACCCTTTTCTCTAGACAGTTCGGTCTGTTAGGTGCGAAATGGCTTAAAAGTCTCAGTTTTGTTCTCCTCCAGCCAGCCCTTACCTACCCAATTCAATATGCATGCTGTCAAAGGGTCTTTTGAAGTGGATCTCACGACGTCCGCTGCAGTTAGTGGCAGGTCCGGGCAGGTCTCTAGTTGAAGTGTGGAGATGGTTGGGGTGGTTGGGGCTGGGTCCTCTTCTGTGATGGGCAGCGGGGAATGGCTCAGGGCATCGGCATAGGTGATGGTTTTCCCAGGGCGATGAATCAGTGTGTAGGAGTAGGCAGCGAGGAATTCAGACCACCTTGTCTTTCTAGGTTACAGAATGTTTGGGGTTGGCTTGTTGCCTGCTAGGATTCCTAACAGGGGCTTGTGATCAGTGATGATTGAAAAAGTTATACCGTAAAGGTACTCATGGAATCTTTTGACTCTGGCGATGATTGCGAGGGCTTCTCTGTCTAGTTGGCTGTAATTGCGTTCTGACTTGGAAAGCATCTTTGAATAAAAAGCGACCAGTGCCTCTCTGTCATCTGGTAGCTTGTGGCTCAGGATGGCACTGATCCCAAAAGGCGATGCATCACAGGTGACCGTCAAAGGCAGGGTATTGCTATACTGGATTAAAACGGTGTTAGACATTAATAGGTCTTTGATACCCTGAAATGCTGCTTGTTCCCGGTGGCCCCATGTCCAAATAGTTTTTTTTATCTGGCAGCCAATGTAGGGGTTCTGTTATGGTTGCCTTATGGGGCAGGAACACATTGTAAAAAATTATGAGAACTAGGAATGCTTGAATGTCAGTTTTGTTCCTAGGTCTAGGTGTGTCCTTGATTGCCTTTATCTTTTTTTCAGTGGGGTGTATGCCTTGTTCATCTATTAAATAGTTCAAAAACTCGACCTGGTTGGTGGCTAGATTACATTTCTCTCCTTTTACTTTGAGGCCTGCGTCTCTAAATCATCTTAAAACTTCCCTCAATCTGTTCTCTAGTTGGTTGGTGTTTTTTGCTGAGACCAGAACATCATCAAAATAAGGGACGACTCCCTTGATTCCGTTTAACAGGCGCTCCATGAGGCTTTGGAACATACCTGGGGCAACGCTAATGCCGAACTGGAGACGGTTACACTTGAATGCCCCTGTATGTGTCATAATAGTCTGTGCTTCGGTGGTAATGGGGTCAACGGGTAGTTGTTGATATGCCTGTGAGAGATCAAGCTTCGCAAAAAATTTTCCTCCCCTAGTGAGTGCAGTAAATGTTGCACTGCCGGTACTGGATATGCGCTTTATTGGAGCGCATGGTTTAGGGTTGCCTTATAGTCTCCACAGATGTGCACTGACCCATTGGGTTTCACAGGAGTCATGATGGGTGTTTCCCACCTGGCATGGTCAATTGACTCTAACACCCCTTGAGCTTTTAATTTGTTTAGTTGTTCATCAATTTTTGGTTTTAAAGCAAACAGGACGCATCTGGCCTTTAAACGGATGGGGGCTATCTTCGGGTCTAGGCTGAATGAAATTGGGGTCCCCTTGTACTTGCTGAGGGTCCCGTCAAAAACATCCTGGAATTCTTTTAGCAGGCTCTCCTCCCAGTTGGCTGTGGCAATGCAGTTTATCCCAGTCATCCCGATTCCCAGGGGCGCGAACCATTCGATTCCTAGCAGACTAGGGCGATCACGGTCGATGATGGTCAGAGGCAAGATTTCGGCGTGATTCTTAAATTCAACAAGAAAATGTCCCAAGCCTACTGCCGGGATTCAATTTCCCTGGTAGTCTTTTAAAATCAGTCTTTGTTTCTGTAATTCTTTTTGTTTAATGTCTGGTATCAGGTGCCGGATGGTATTCCAGGATACCATAGATAGGAAAGACCCTGAGTTGACTTCCATCTCACAGGGCTTTCCTTCGATGCTCACCTCTATCCGGACCTTCTTCCCATTTTCTGCCCTGGCATTTCCGATGGCGACTGTCTGATGCGTTTCCTCTCTGTCACTGGTTCTTTTGCTTCGGTTCCATCTGCTTCTGGCTTGTCTTTCTTCATGTCTGGGGGGGGGGGTACTGCCACGTCTTTTAGGACTATAGCCCTTTTTGTTTCGGCAGACCCTTTCGATGTTCCCTCATTTGTTACAAGCCCTACAGATTGAGTCGAGGAACCTGCATTCAGCCCACGCGTGGTTGCCCCCGCATCCCACACACTGAAACTCCCGTCGGTTTCTTCTCTTTTCCCGCCATTTCTTGTCTGATTGAAGTCTATGGACATCTTCATTTTCATCCTCAGTATCGCTCTGGGATTCGAGATCTTCATAGTGTGCTGTCGCTGTGGGCTGTTTCTTGCTTCCCTCTGCCTTCTTCTCTCTGGCTTGGCTTGGCAGATCTGGGATTGCATTCATTTGGCACATGGTGGTTGCTGACTTCTTTGCTGCTTTGGCGGCAGTTGCCTCTGCAATAGCCTCGGCCATGGTTATGTTTGGTCTATTCAGCAGCTTACTCTGAAGGGTAGTGTCCTTCAACCCAAGGACCACACGGTCCCTCATGGCCTCGTCCATGTTCTGGAACTTAAAGGCTCCTTCAATGTGTCTGAGGGCTGCCACAAAATCTTTGACAATTTCATCTTCCTTCTGGTCTCTCTTGTAGAACTCGTGTCTTTTTATCAAGTTGGAGACCACAGGTGCATAGTGCGCTTGGAGCATTCTGTTCAGCTTGGGCCAAGTCATCTGTTTGACATCTCTGGGTTTAGCCAGTGCCTTCGCCATTTTAAAGACGGCTGGACCTCAGTGTGTAAGGAAGACAGCCCTCTTCCTTTGGTCAGAGATTTCCTGCAGTTTGTTGCTTTCCAAAAACATAAGAAAGCGATCGATATACGACTCCCAATCCTCCTCATCAGGATTGAATGGTGCGGGCAGCGCATTGTTACCAACCATGTCTCTCGCTCAGTTCAGATCACCATGTGCTTCAGTCTCGCTCTTCTATGATGATCCTATCTTCATCACCAGTGTTCCATCTGGAAAGAAGCACGTGAGATCGGGTTCCAACAACAAACTGTTTTATTAAACTCACTAAGCAATGGTAATGGAACAAGAGCCCAAGCCGCAGCAGCCCTTTATATAGCGGCTTGCCCGCGGCTTATGGCCAATAACACCACTTTAACTGTTCCCACGGTTTGTCAGACTAATCGAATTGGCTCTCTAACAGCCAATCCAAGAATGGCCTTTTCAGCCAATCAGAACAGGGAACTTGGAGCCTGCCAAGTTCCATACAGAACATGTATGGTATAGGAAATAATGGTGAGTAGGATTAAAATGCTGAGGACCTTCTTGGATAAATGAAATTTTGAATTAGCCAACAAGTGAATGAGCAGCAGCAAAACTAAACAGAGTAAGAAAAGTGCATGGTATCTAATGAGTCTCTGTTAAGCAGCTGACATTTGGAGCATCAGTTTTCTCAACCTTCCTTCTAATGAGTGGGCTTTTTGCAACCTCCTCTGTTCTTTTCAATGAGTCTAGTGTATATATGTAATTGAGTGGCTCCCAATGCAAAACAGGGCTGGGAACAATACTCTTTGACAGTAACACAGAATATCATTTCATAGGGAAGAGAGAACAATTACAGGAAATCACCTCTTTTTCATTTAAAACAAAAGGTCTTTTGTTTTAAATGAAAAAGAGGTGATTTCCTGTAATTGTTCTCTC
>BLBF01000007.1:2896081-2925539 GCA_015471245.1 Laticauda colubrina
CTATCTTAACCCATCCCAAAGGTATCCCTGCCCATCCCACAGCTATCCTTACCCATCCCACAAGCATGCAAAGGCTAAACCATTTCTAAAGGTTTCCACCCAGACTTTATAGAAAAAAAATAATGAAGCAAGCATGTGAAACAAAGATAAACTTTATTAATAACAACCTGTAAAGTAAACATGAACCAAGTCAAGTGTCCAAATAAAGTCAAAAAATATCCAGGCAGCCAGTCTCTGGTACTCCTCTTGGTCACTCGGAGGTGTGTGCCCAGTCTAATTTTTAGGGTGCAGGTGCTCTGGAGGTGGGTGCTGCTGCAGTGCTGGTCTGAGGTGCTAATGGAGTGCCTGGCCCCGAGAGGACAACAGGGGATGATGTGTTCAGGAAGGTATCGGACAGCTGGCTCATCCCCGCGATGCTGAGAGGTCCTTCCTCCATGCCATGGGGTGTCAGCCCCAGTACCAAGGACAGATGTACTGAGGCCGGGCTTGGCTGTGGGATGGAGGAAGGAGTAGTGTAATGGGATTGCCTGCTGTGCATCAAGGTGAGGAGTGGTGTGGGTGGCATCTGTGGCGTGGCTGGCATCGATGTCATCGGTGGCATCATTGGTGTGAGTGGCATTGGTGGCATCAGTGGAACAGCTGGCAACGGTGCCACCTGGTGACTCTGTGCCTGGCCTGGGAAGGGCTGCTGCCTGTGCTGATGGACCTCGGGGTAGCTGTAGCCCTGGTAGGTGAGGGGCTGTTGGAAGCCTTGGTATGGGAGGGACATCACCTGGGGTGGAGGAGCAGACCTGGACTGGGTGGTAGCAGGTGCCTCTGGGTCTGGAGGGTTGTTAAGCAGCGTGCAGATCCTCTCCTTCACCAGCTGGTACTGGGGATCCGGCATCTCCTTGAGAGTCTGGTTCAAATAATTGAGGAAGGGCTTGCGGTTGGAGGAGGAGGATTCGATGGGGACCAGCTGAGAGAGGAGACCTATGCTGGTGCGGATGGTGTCCCTGATCTCCACCAGGGCCTTGTGGCTCTGCCCCTCCTGCGGTCCGGCTCTCTGCCTTACTGTGGTGGCGGCGGTGTGGGTGGATGGGACTTTGGCAACGGTGGACTCGATGTTTCCTTTCTCCCACCGCACCAGGGAGTCCTCCTCACTCTCCACCATGCTTTCAACACCTGCTTGGGGGTTTTCTGCCGTGGCACGCTCCCCCGAAACCTGCCTGGAGACAGGGACTGACTCTCGGCTGGAAGAGGACTGGGTCACAGCAGTTTGCCTGAGATTGAGGGTAGACAGATGGGCTTCTGGTGCTGCTCGGTGGCGGATCTCACCCTCCAGGAAGCTGCACCTGGTCATGACATAGTTCTCTCTGTCCGTCAGCTTGACCGCAGCCTGGCCAGATTTTTTGAGGTGCAGCTTCCCATACCAGGTGTGCATATGTTTCCACCAGCCGAGTAGCACCTCCGAAGTGTAGCCCAGACTCTCCGCCCTCTCTCTCCAAGCAGCCTGCTTCCGCTTGGTGTCCCTGTACAGCCAGTGTCCCTTCCGCCACAGATAGTCGTTCTCTCCCAGCCACTCCAGCACCTCATCCTCGTGCGCCTCCTCAATAAAGTACTGCCTCCTCTCCCATTGACGCGAACGTCTCTTCCTCCCTCTGGCAGGGCTATATGGGCCCTCATCAGAGGGACTTCGAAGTTGTAGGGACTGCTCCTCCACACCAACAGCAGCAGCAGCAGCAGCAGCAGCAGCAGCAGAATCATCATCATCAGAAACATCACCAGCAGGATCATAATCAGCATCATCACCAGCAGCAGCAGAAGCAGAATCACCAGCAGGATCAGAATCAGAATCAGCAGCAGCAGCAGCAGCAGCAGCAGCAGCAGCAGCAGCAGCAAGACCAGGATCATCATCAGCAGAGTAAGCACCAGCAGCAGGACCAGAAGACCAGGAGCACAAGCAGAACGAGCAGGACCAGCAGGACCAGGAGCAGCTTCAGCAGAGTGTGCAGCAGAAGCACCACTACCAGGAGCAGCCACAGCAGAAGCTCCAGCAAGAGAAGAGCGAGCCCAAGCAGCAGAAGCCCCAGCAGAAGCAGAGTCATGGACATGGGGCGGGAGGGTGGCCCTGTCCCTCTTGCCAGGGATGGCGGCAGGTTGCTGAGCCTTTCGCTTCTTCCCCATGGTTGTGGGGTTGCTGGCTGGCAGGGAGGCGGGCAGGAAGGCTGGCAGGCACCAAGGCTGGCAGGAAGCCTGGCAGGAAGCCTGGCAGGAAGCCTGGCAGGAAGCCTGTTAGGAAGCCAGGCAGGAAGGCTGGCAGGAAAGCAGGCACCAAGGCTGGCAGGCAGACTGGCTGGCAGGGAGGCTGGAAGGCAGGCTGGCAGCAATACTGGCAGGGAGGCTGGAAGGCAGGATGGCAGGGAGGCTGGCAGTGAGGCTGGAAGGGAGGCTGGAATGCAGGCTGCCAGCAAGCCTGGAATGGAGGCTGGAAGGCAGGCTGGCAGGGAGGCTGCCCAGGAGGCTGGGAGGCAGGCTTGGAGCCAGGCTTGGAGGCAGGCATGAAGGCAGGGCAGGCAAGGAACTCAAAGTGTCCAGCAGCAGGTCTTTCCTCTGCTTCCGAGCTGCTTCCCTTTATATCCGGGGGAATTGTGCAATGCACCCCCCCCGCATGCGGAATTAACGCGCGGCATCCGTTCTGCTTCCGCTGTGCATCTGCTAGGCTTATGCTGTGCATCCGCTTCATCCGCTGTGCATCTGTTCTGCATCCGTTTTTTCCGTTCTGCGTCCACTTTTCTGAGACCCCCCGGAAGCCCTGCGGTTGCGCCATCCAGTCCCATCCGCTTCCATCCGCTGGGCTTCCATTCCGCATCTGCTTTGCATCCTCCCTGCGTCCTCCCCGCGTCCGTTTCATCTGCTCCAATTATGCAAATTTTTGCCTCTTTTTAGCGTGGATACAACGGATGTAACATTTTTCTCTTCCGTTGTGTCCTCTTTGCATCCGTTGACAGGGCCTTTATGGACGTTTCATCTGCTCCAAAAGTTTTCGGTTGCCCAAAGCTTTTGCGCGGAAAATGTATCCAGTTCGTCCATTCTGCATCCGCTACGCATCCGCTAGGCATCCGTTACGCATCCGTTACACATCCGCTATATCCACTAGGCGTCCGCTATGCATCCGCGGAACTCCATCCGCCAGGACGTAGGGAGGAAGCGGAACGGATGGAGAACAGATGCAGAATGGATGCCTAGTGGATGCAGAACGGAAACAAAGCGTTTAAAATGGAAAAAAACGTTCACAGAGGGGACCTATCTCGTATATTAAGGATGCCTAGAGGATGCCTAGAGGATGCCTAGCGGAAAACCTATACTGCCTTTTAAAAAGGGGGAGCAACTCACCTGCATCTCACTTTCAGAACAGCAGCCCAGCACTGCAGACCTCTGA
Source organism: Laticauda colubrina (assembly GCA_015471245.1). Classification (NCBI taxonomy): domain Eukaryota; kingdom Metazoa; phylum Chordata; class Lepidosauria; order Squamata; family Elapidae; genus Laticauda; species Laticauda colubrina. The sequence goes on from BLBF01000007.1 coordinate 2,899,503, forward strand.
AGCCTTCATCTGGCTCTTCCTCTTCCACAGCATCCAGTCATGTCCAATGTGGATTGTAACAGTCCTTTCGGCAGCCACCATCGTTCTGCAACAGTGCGAAGCAATCTGCAGGCTCTGTGAACTCTATTGCGAGAAGAAAAGGAGCCACCCAAAAAGAGTCTGGATCCGAAGATGGTTCGCCAGAAGAGCAGAGGACGGACTGTACAACAAGCTGATGGTGGAGCTCAGGAACGAAGACACTTGTGCGTTCCAAAACTTCATGAGGATGCCTCCAGCCATGTTTGATGAAGTTGTGCAGCGGCTGACACCCAGGTTGACCAAGGCAAACACCAGCTTCTGGCCCAGCCTGGGACCTGGGCTCAAGGTGGCACTCACTCTGCGCCACCTGGCCTCAGGGACCTCCTACAGGAACATGCAGTATGGCTGGAGGGTGCCATCCAACACCATCAGCATTGTGGTCGGAGAAGTGGTGCAGGCCATCATCGAAGAATACAAGGAGGAGCTCCTCCAGTACCCCTCTACTGAAGAAGGATGGAAGAAAGTTGTAGAGCAGTGGTATCAGAGGTGGAACTTACGACACACCGTTGGAGCCATAGATGGCCAGCACGTGGCCTGCAAAGCTCCAGCCAAGTCGAGGTCCACTTATTTCAACCCCAAGGGCTTCTTCAGCATCATCCTCTTTGCCATGGTTGATGCTGACTACAAGTTCATGTACATCGATGCTTCAGGCAACGGCTCCTCTTCAGATGCCCAGGTATACAATGCCAGTCACCTCAAGGAGGAGCTGGAAGGCAACTTCATCGTGGGCTTCCCTGATCCAGAACCCCTGCCCAACAACACACAACAAGTTCCCTACTTCATCGTGGGGGATGATGCCTTCTCCCTCACAACCTACCTCATGAAGCCCTACACCTCCAAATACCTCACCCGTGAAGAGAGGATCTTCAACTACAGGCTGTCCAGGGCAATGTGGGTGGTGGAGAACGCCTTTGGCATCCTGGCCAGGTACTTCTCACCAACATGCAGCATTGCCCAGAGACCATGAGGAGGATCATGGAAGCTTGCTGCATCCTGCACAATTTCATGTGCACCCGCTACCCCATCTTGCAGAACAGGCTCGTGGACCTCCAGCAAGGCAATGGGGACATGGAGCCTGGGGAATGGAGGCAAGGGCGAAACCTGATCGACACTGAGGATGTGCAAGGCCCCAACAGAGCCTCACATGAAGCAAAGAAGCAGCACAACCTCCTGAGACAATGGTGCAATTCCCCAGCTGGAGCAATGGAGTGGCAAGACAGGATGGTAGGTGCTTAATGGATGCTTCCTTCAGCCTGTCTTATCACACGGATGAGATTGGGCCATGTATGTTTGGTTGGCCTACAATGAACAGGGCGTTTAACAAAGAGTTTTGTGTATGTTGACATGTGTGGATAATTATTACATTATTATTGATAATAAAGGGCCATAGGTGTGGCACCTGGGAGGGTGTACCATACAGTCCCACTTTGCTTGCACTGGACGTTTATGTATCCCACAGCTATTACCCATCCCAAAGGTATCCCTGCCCATCCCACTGCTATCTCAACCCATCCCACTGCTATCTTAACCCATCCCACAAGCATGCAAAGGCTTAAACCATTTCTAAAAGTTTCCAGCAAGACTTTATTAAAAAAAAGAAATGAAGCAAGTATGTGAATCAAAACTAGACTTTATTAACAACAAGCTATAAAACAAAAATGAGTCTCTGGCACTCCTCTTGTTCGCTCAGTCTCAGGGGTGAACAGTGCAGGTGCTGTGGAGGTGGCTGGTGCTGGAGTGCTTGTCAATCAGCTCCTCCAGAAGCAGAAGCAGCAGAAGCCCCAGCCCCAGAAGAGCAAGCCCGTGCTTCAGAAGCCCCAGCAGAACTAGAGTGAGGGCCAGGGGGTGGGATGGTGGCCCTGTCCCTCTTGCAAGGGCTGGCAGCAGATGGCTGAGGCTTGCTGTGCTTCCGCATGGTTGTGGGGTTGCTGGCTGGCAGGGAGGCTGGCAGGAACCAAGGCTGGCAGGAAGGCTGGCAGGGAGGCAGGCACCAAGGCTGGCAGGAAGGCTGGCAGGGAGGGAGCACCAAGGCTGGCAGGCAGGCTGGCAGGCAGGCTGGCACCAAGGCTGGCACCAAGGCTGGCAGGGAGGCAGGCACCAAGGCTAGCAAGAAGGCTGGCAGGCAGGCATGCACCAAGGCTGGCAGGCAGACATGAACCAAGGCTTGCAGGAAGGCAGGCAGCAAGGCTGGCAGGCAGACTGGCTGGCAGCCAGGCTTGCAGGCTGGCTGGCAGTAAGGCTTGCAGGCAGGCTGGCAGCAAGGCTTGCAGGCAGGCTGGCAGCAAAGCTGGCAGCAAGGCTGGCAGCAAGGCTGGTAGCAAGGCTGGCAGGCAGACATGCAGCCAGGGCAGGCAAGGCAGCCAATCCGTCCGGCAGCAGGTCTTTCCTCTGAATGGCGACCTGCTTCCGAGCTGCTTCCGTTATATCCGTGGGGCTGATGCAATGCATCCTCCCCGCATGCGCAATTAATGCCAGGCATCCGCTAGGCTTCCGCTGTGCATCCGCTCTGCATCCGCTCTGCATCCGCTCTGCATCCGCTTCATCCGCTCGGCGTCCGTTCTGCATCTGCTGTATCCGTTCTGCGGCCACTTCGCTGAGGCCCCCCGGAAGCCCTGCGGATGTGCCATCCACTCCCATCCGCTTCCATCCGCTAGGCTTCCGTTCCACATCCGCTTTGCATCTGGCCTGCGTCCTCCCTGCGTCCGTGTTATCCACTCCGGTTATTCAAATTTTAGCCCCTTTTGAGAGCGGATAACAACGGATGGAACATTTTGCTTGTCCGCTGTGTCCTTTGCATCCGTTGGGCAGTTTGACATGGGCTTTAGGAGGACTGAGCCAGGTTAGTTCCAGGACATAATGTTTCCAGGGGACACTTTAGAGGTCTGGGATGATTCAAAATGATCCTGGGAAAAACAAAGTGCCAAACAACTTTTGTAGCATTGTCAAGAAACTATATGAATGCTACAAACTTTTCTTGAATATTACTTTTGCTTTCATTTTAATGAAAAAAGGGTTTTTATTGTCCTGCATGCCAAACAATTCAAAAGGACAAATGTCCAGAATCAAATGTGTACATGTGCCTGGACAGTATGTGTGCCTGGGTGGGTATGCCTGTTGGATGGATATGCCTCTCTCTCTCTCTGTGTCTCTCTCTCTGTCTCTGTCTCTCTCTGTCTCTCTGTCTCTCTCTCTGTCTCTCTCTCTGTCTCTCTCTCTGTCTCTCTGTTTGGTCTTCAAAGACAAAGTATCTTACAATATTTACTCACTGAATTGTAAAGGTAAGGTAAAGGAATCCCTGGGGATTTTATTCTGCTAGTCATTACTGATTTTAAGAGGCAGTGTTCATCTCTATTTCAAGGCCATAGAGCCAGTGCCGTCTGAAGGTATTTATGTGGTCATGTGGCCAGTGTGACATCACAGAGTGCAGTTACTTAATTTAATTGCTTAATTGTATCTTATTCAAAAAAAAAAAAAAACAGCCAAGGTACATGTGCTCTCTCTAGGGCAGAAGGATCCATCCTTAAAAAGAGCAAAATCCAGGACTGAGAGGTTCAAAGACTTTTGCTCAAATAGAAGAGATAAATGGATGTCAGATTCTGGAAATACTTGTGTTTGGCCAGGACTGAGTGGGTTTTGCTACTGACTAATTGTTTTTCTTCTTAGCTGTTTTTCAGCCAGTGAACAAATAATAAAGGCACCTCCCATTTGAAAAATAAATCTTGAGCAAATATTCTCATTTCAAGAATGGGATCTATTTATTCTATCTTTGATGAGATGCAAACGCTTGGTGTCGAAGTCAAGTTATAAAATTACAGTGCATTGTGTTGTACTAACTCATACATAGTAGAACTGTGTTACAGGTTCCTCATTTTTTCTCTCATCTCCAATAGCTCATTATTTCCTACAAGAATTGGTTATTTGGAAATGACATCATTTGTTCAGCTGCCTGCACTTCCCCAATTGAAGCATTGAGGCATTTCCCCCCCTTTCTCTGTTTCCAAATCTGTAATTAGGTTCCCTTGTAAAAAGGAAAAAAAAGAGTAGACCCTCTGCTCCATTTTAAAATAGCCCCTGCACTGCCATTGTAAAAGAATATGCAGATCTTGGAATCAAAATAGGATACTTGGTGGCTTCATTTGCATGCAAATACTAAACATTTATTCTGCATTTGTAGATGCTTTTAATTTCTTTTGTTCTGCTTCAGAAGCTATGGAAATGACTGCTTCCACTTAAGAGTTTGGGGGTTAATTTTTGACAGTATGTTCAGAAATGCTCATGGATGCCCAGGGTCCCGTATTCAGTTCAGTACTATTTAGAAATAATTTACAGCCACTATCAAGTCATGATTCTCAAACAAGAGCAAAAAATTGGCAGGTTCTTCACAATGTTGCATACTCGGTTACTCTTTAGACCAGCAAGAAGGACAGAAAGTATGTATTTATCTATTCATGTAACAAATGGTGTGTTTTCTCATCCCAATTTTCTTTTTCTGACCCTATATTCCCTTTTATCGAGGTGGAATTGGAGTGATTGAATGGAGCTGAGTATTTACTAGCTGGATGCCCTTCCTAATGCCTTCACAGAATTCACAGCATATTTTCTCTTTGCACTTTGATAGAGAAATATCTGTCATTGCCTAGAACTGAACTCTCAATCTTCCAAGTGGGAAGCGAGAGTTTTCATCTCTAGGTCACTGCACTGCTTGTGCTTTCCCATCACAATGACTTACAAAAATATAAAAATCAGCCACAGAAAATATAAACATATGACTCACCCAAACAAGCGAACCCAGCAACATAAGGAGTAAAAATTCTAAAAGATATGAGGGTGAAGGTTCATTCTCCAAGCTTGTAGGTTGTTTCTGAATGTTTCCTTACCAGGCTAAGTTACATTTTCAGTGGAATTTAGAGGATGTCAGTGTCAGTGTTCTTCTGTTTATAAGGGCTTCAGGTGTAGGTGTGTCAAGTGAGGGTCTTGAGATGGTTCAAGTGTGAGCCATTAGTGAGTCTTGTGATTAATAGATCTTGTAATAAGAAGATTATATCAGGTCAGGGTCAATGGGAGGTGAACTGCCGGTGGGTTAAACTTCTGAAAGATATGGCTAAAAAGAATGTGAGAAGATCTTCTAAATTCTCCTATAAGTAGAACTCTTCCTTTTTAGCGTTCCTGCCTACTGGTAATCCTTGACTTATGACCAGTCACTCAGCAACTATTCAAAGTTATGACAGAACCCAAAAAAGTGATTTAAGATCCAGATTAGGAGTTCTGATGTTCAGCTCATCCCCACAGTCACATACTTTGGACACTCAGACTGGCCTTTACAATTGTTTGCTGAGCCCATGGTCATGTCTGCAATGCTTTTTTTTTGCCAGAAATCAATGTTTTCAGCAAAAACTGCTCCATAGCAAACAATGGGTTCTCTTAATGACTGCTGCATTCACTCTAATGATCACCGTGTTCACTTAACATCTGCCACAAAAATGGTAATAAAATCAAGTCTGGCCCACCATGATTGATAACCAAATTTGTGGGCTCAATTATGGTCACTGCTTGCACAGGTGAACGTGCTTATGGACATGAGTTTAATATTAAAGATGCATAAGCTTGTAGAGATGGATTTTGAAATTTTAGCTGTTGCGTGAACTATGTAATAACCATTCAGGACTAATTTAGAAGCAATATGTAAGCATCTCCTCAGCTTCACATAAGTGTGGGATCTGTTTTCTGAGATTACATTAAGAATTTTGAGTATTTGTCGCCATTAGTTGAATTTACATGTAGTAAAAACAGATGAATGAAGAAATATAGGCATAAATTAGCCCAGCCTGATCAGATTGAGTTCTGCAACCTACTGATAAGTACATTTAGGGTTAAAACAGAGGGAGAATTTAACAGACAGTGGTTGTTCTAATAGCAGATCACTCTTTTTTCTTAATAAAAAATAGTCATTATATTTAAAAAATTGCAATTGAAAAGATGCAAACTGGTGCAAACTTTTAAAAAATAGAAAGGAAAGCAGAAAATAAAGAATAAGAATATATAGTTAAAAATAAATAAATAAATGACTTCCCCCTTCGTCACAAGTATAAACAATTCTAATAACTTTATCACCTTCTCTTAAAATATCGCAAATGATCTCTTCTTCCCATATTTCCATTGTCCATTCTTGATTCATCATTGAAAGAGTAGCATTTTAGAGGCACTTTTTACAAATTAGGAAGAATATTCTCTCATAAAGTGGACATTTTAATTCTCTCCTGAATTAGTGTTTTCCCAGTGCCAGATCTTCTGAGTTAAGTAAGGCTGCCAAACCTGGGATGCAACAAATCCATGCGACCATTAGATGTCAGCAAAAGGATACCAAAAAGTCAAACTTTTTGCTTCCATCTACTGGTTGTTTGATGAAATGTATCAATCCATCTCAAAAGCTCAACCATATTTGATGGGATCTTCTCCATATGTGGAGTCCAGGAAAATCAAATAATTGACCTCATGCCTAAAGGCCCTGTCACACTGGCCGACGGATGCAAAACGTTTGTAAAAAGGACACAGTGGACGAGAAAAATGTTCCATCCGTTGTTATCCGCTCTCAAAAGGGGCAAAAATTTGCATAACCAGAGCGGACAACACAGAAAGGAATGGACGGGGGGAGGACGCAGGGCGGATGGAAAGCAGATGCTCCTTGGAAGCCGAGCGGATGGAAGTGGATGAGAGTGGATGGCACATCCGCAAGGCTTCTGGGGGAGCGCAGCAAAGCAGACGCGGAACAGAAAGAGCGGATGCAGAGTGGACGCCGAGCGGATGAAGCGGATGCACAGCGGAACCCTAGCAGGTGAAGCGGATGCAAGCGGAAGCCTAGCGGATGCCTAGCATTCACTGCGCATGCGGGGAAGCTGCATTGCGTCAGTCCCGCAGATATAAAGGGAAGCAGCTCCCAAGCAGGTCAACATTCAGAGGAAAGACCTGCTTCCAGAAACATCGACTGCCTGCCAGCCTGCCTGATTGCCAGTCTGCCTGCCTGCCAGCCTGCCTGCCTGCCTGCAAGCCTTGCTGCCAGCCAGCCTACCTGCATGCCTGCCTGCCAGCCTTGCTGCCTGCCTGCCAGCCTGCCTGCCAGCCTTGCTACCAACCAGCAACCCCACAACCATGGGGAAGAAGAGAAAGCCTCAGTGATCTGCTGCCAGCCCTGGCAAGAGGGACAGGGCCACCCTCCCACCCCCTGGCCCTCACTCTGCTTCTACTGGGGCTTCTGCAGCACAGGTTCGCTCTTCTGGGGCTGGGGCTTCTGCTGCTTCTGCTTCTGGAGGAGCTACTGCTGCTGCTTATGGCGGTGGTGCTTCTGCTGGTGCTTACTCTGCTGAAGCTGCTTCTGGTGATGCTTCTCTGGTGCTTACTCTGCTGGCGCTGCTCCTGGTGCTGGTGCTTCTGCTGGTGCATACTCTGCTGAAGCTGCTCCTTGTCCTGCTGGTCCTGCTGGTGCTCCTGGTCCTGCTGGTGCTCCTGGTCCTGCTGGTGCTCCTGGTCCTGCTCGTGCTCCTGGTCCTGCTGGTCCTGTTGGTGCTGCTGGCACTGCTGGTGCTTACTCTGCTGGCACTGCTCCTGGTGCTGGTGCTTCTGCTGGTGCATACTCTGCTGGCACTGCTCCTGGTTCTGGTGCTTCTGCTGGTGCTTACTCTGCTGGCGCTACTCCTGGTCCTGCTGGTGCTCCTGGTCCTGCTGGTGCTGCTGGCACTGCTGGTACTTACTCTGCTGCTGCTGATCTTGGTCCCACTTGTGCTGCTGGTGCTGCTGCTGGTGGTGGTGTGGAGAAGCAGCCCCTACAACCTGGAAGCCCCTCTGATGAGGGCCCATGTGGTCCTGCCAAAGGGAGGAAGAGGCAGACGTGAGAACAGGAGAGGAGGCAATAAAACATCGAGGAGGAACATGAGGATGAGGTGCTGGAGTGGCTGAGGGAGAATGAGTATCTATGGCAGAAGGGACACAGGATCTATAGGGACACCAAAAGGAAGCAGGCTGCTTGGAAAGAGAAGGCGGAGAGCCTGGGCTACACTTTGGAGGTGCTCCTCGACTGGTGGAAGCACATGCACACCTGGTACAGGAAGCTGCACCTCAAGAAATCTGACCATGCCACAGTCAAGCTGACGGACAGAGAGACCTATGTCATGGCCAAATGCAGCTTCCTGGAGGGTGAGATCCGCCACCGAGGAGCAGCCCCTCTCACAACCCTCTCTCTCTCAGGCAGCCTGCTGAGAGCCAGTCCTCTTCCGGCAGAGAGTCAGCTCCTGTCTCCAGGCAGGTGTCTGTGGAGCGTGCCACGGCGGAGAACCTGCCGACAGCTGTTCTAACCGTGGCAGAGCACGTGGAGGACCCCCTGGCACAGTGGGAGAAAGGAGACGGCAATTCCACCACAGTCCAACCCGCATCCACCCCCAGCTCCACCTCCACAGAAAGGCAGAGAGCCAGACAGGAGGGACAGAGCCACACTGTCCTGCAGGAGATAAGAGACACCATCAGGAGCAGCATGGATATCCTCTCTCAGCTGGTCCACACCGACTCCTCATCCTCCAACCGCAAGCCCTTCCTCACCTATGTGAACCAGACCCTCATCGACATGGCGGAACCCCAGTACCAGGTGGTGAAGGACAGGATCACCGCTCTGCTTCAGAACCCTCCAGATCCAGATGAACCTGCTCCCCCCCAATCCAGGTCTGCTCCTCCACCCCAGGTGATGTCACTCCCATTCCAAGGCTTTCCACAGGCCCTCACCTACCAGGGCTATGGCTACCAGGAGGTCCAGCAGCACAGGCAGCAGCCCTTTCCAGTCCAGGCACAGGTTCATCGGATGCCACCGTTGCCACCGGTTCCACTGATGCCACCTACGCCACTGCTGCCACCGACGCCACCGATGCCACCCATGCCAATGATGCCAACCATGCCAACCATGCCAGTCCTCACTCAGCTGGAGACCAGACAGCCCCACTACACTGCTCCTTCCTCCACCCCACAGCCAAGCCTGGCCTCAGTACATCTGTCGTCGGTACTGGGGCTGACACCACATGGCATGGGGGAAGGAGCTCTCAACATCACGGGGCTGAGCCAGATGTCTGAGAGCTTCCTCAACACACCGTCCCCTGTTGTCCTCTCAGGACCAGGCACCCCAGTGGTGCTTCAGACCAGCATTCCAGCAGCAGCCACCTCCACAGCACCTGGACCCTTCACCCCTGAGACTGGGCACACCTCTGAGTGACAGAGAAGAGTGCCAGAGATTGGGTGGCTATCTGTAGACTTTATTTGGACACTTGACTTGGGTCATTTTTCTTTTACAGCTTGTTATTAACAAAGATTATCTTTGCTTCACACACTTGCTTCATTTATTTTTGTAAATAAAATCTTGGTGGAAACTTTTAGAAATGGTTTAAGCCTTTGCATGCTTGTGGGATGTGTAAGGATAGCAGTGGGATGGGCAGGGATACCTTTGGGATGGGTAATAGCTGTGGGATGGGCAGGAATACCTTTCGGATGGGTTAAGATAGCTGTGGGATGGGCAGGGATACCATTGGGATGGGTTAAGATAGCTGTGGGATGGGCAGGGATGCCTTTGGGATGGGTTAATATATTTGTGGGATTGATAAACCTCCAGTGCAAGCAAAGTAGGACTGTATGGTCCACCCTCCCATCTGCCACACATATGACCCTTTATTATCAATAACAATTTATTCATTGATCCACACATTTGAACATAAACACAACTGTTTATTAAATGCCCTGTTCATTGTAGGCCCACCCAACATACATGGCCCAATCTCATCAGTGTGATGAGACAGGCTGAAGGAAGCATCCATTAATCATCTATCATCCTGTCTTGCCACTCCACTGCTCCAGCTGGGGAGTTGCACCAGTGTTTCAGGAGGTTGCACTGCTTCTTCCCTTCACGTGAGGCTCTCTTGGGGCCTTGCACATCCTCAGTGTCTGTCAGGTTTCGCCCTTGCCTCCATTCACCAGGCTCCATGTCCCCATTGCCTTGTTGGAGGTCCACGAGCCTGTTCTGCAAGACTGGGTAGCAGGCGCGCATGAGATTGTGCAGGATGCAGCAAGCTTTCATGATCCTCCTCACGGTCTCTGGGCGATGCTGCATGGTGGTGAGAAGTACCTGGAACCTGTTGGCCAGGATGTCAAAGGCGTTCTCCACCACCTGTCTTGCCCTGGACAGCCTGTAGTTGAAGATCCTCTCTTTATGGGTGAGGAGTCTGTAAGTGTAGGGCTTCAAGAGGTAGGTTCTGAGGGAGAAGGTGTCATCCCCCATGATGAAGTAGGGCACATCTTACGTGTCGTTGGGCAGGGGGTCTGGATCTGGGAAGCCCATGATGAGGTTGCATTCCAGCCCCTCCTTGAGGTCACTGGCATTGTATACCTGGGCATCTGAAGATGAGCCGTTGCCTGAAGCATCGATGTACATGAACTTGTTGTCAGCATTGACCATGGCAAAGAGGATGATGCTGAAGAAGCCCTTGTCATTGAAATAAGTGGACCCCGACTTGGCTGGAGCTTTGCAGGCCACGTGCTGGCCATCTATGGCTCCAACAGTGTGGGGGAAGTTCCACCTCTGATACCACCGCTCTGCAACTTTCTTCCAGCCTTTTTCAGTGGAGGGGCACTGGAGGAGCTCCTCCTTGTATTCTTTGATGATGGCCTGCACCACTTCTCTGACCACAATGCTGATGGTGTTGTGTGGCGCCCTCCATCCGTACTGCATGCTCCTGTAGGTGGTACCTGAGGCCAGGTGGCGCAGAGTCAGTGCCACCTTCAGTCCAGGGTCCAGGCTGGGCCAGAAGTTGTTCCTCTGCTTGGTCAACCTGGGTGTCAGCCGCTGCACAACTTCGTCAAACATGGCTGGAGGTTTCCTCATGAAGTTCTGGAATGCACAAGGGTCTTCGTTCCTGAGCTCCACCATCAGCTTGTTGTACAGTGCTTTTCTCGTGATCCATCTTCGGACCTAGACACTTCTTGGCCACCTCCTTTTCTTCCCATAGAACAGTTGAAAGAGCCTGTAGATGGCTTCGCACTGTTGCAGAATGATGGTGGCTACCAAAAGGACTGTGTTACGATCCATGGTGGATATGACTGGATGCTGTGGAAGAGCAAGAGGCAGATGAAGGCTGCAGAGGTCTGCACAGCAGGGCTGCTGGTCTGAAAGTGAGATCCAGGTGAGTTGCTCCACCTTTTTATAGGCAATATAGGTTTTCCCTTATGTGTCCTTTTGCATCCTCTAGGCATCCTCTAGACATCCTTAATATCCGAGATAGGTCCCCTCTGTGAACGTTTTTTCCATTTTAAATGCTTTCTTTGCGAGCTGCATCTGCTTTCATCCTTTCTCCGTCCGTGCTACTCATGCTGCGCGTCCGTTCCGTGTCCGTTCCACTTCCTCCCTGTGTCTGCTTTCTGCTGGAGCGGATTTGAGCTGCGCGTATGCGCATCGGATGCACAGCGGATGTAGCAGATGCGTAACGGATGACGACGGATGCAGAATGGATGTTCCCTGTATGCGTATCGGATGCAGAATGGACGCGTTGGATACATTTTCTGCTTAGAAAGTTTTGAGCAGCTCAAAACTTTTTGAGCGGATGGAACCTCAATTGACGGATGCTGGAAGGATAGAGAGGAAGAAAAACGGATGCAATGCGTACATAACGGATGCATCGCGTTAACCAACAGATGGCAAGTGTTTCTCTCCATTTTACATCCTCTTTCCATCCATTGGTGCAGTGTGACATAGGCTTAAGATACTGATACAAAATAATTCCATGCATGCTTGCTGCCTACAGTTTGCTACAAGCTGACTGATGAACCAGTTTCTATATTATCTTTGAATGGCACATCAATTGGACTTCAAGATTTCAAACAATGGATCTATATGGATCTCAGAAGATGAAGAATAGAAGAAAGGAAGTCAAAAGATGAGGATTAGTGCCCTCTCTGGTTGCATGTCATTCTAAAATTCCCTCAGAAGAGACAAAATTGATTGCCACTGATCATTAAAACACTCTAAGACATACAGGAGAATTTAAGTACAAATATTTTTCATTTGATTAAAACCCCTATATGCCACATCAGCTCACTAACATTGCTAACTGTGTTGTTTTCCTATAATTATTGCAGAAATCAAAATGTTTTCTATCTTCAAGGAAAAACAATTATGATCTGCTACAAAATGGTTAATTATAGCTTAACTTAACTTTACCTTGAGGTGAGATTTAATGCTACTGCTATCTGTATGTACATTGCAGTAAAGAAATTGAGCGGCAAGCCTCTGGAATTGGCTTATTGAGAATAGCGGTAAATATTACTGGTCAAAATTTTAGCAAAGCCGAACCAAGAACTCCTGGAAAATATTTTTAAAGAGAGAATAAAAATGATCCAAAGTATGATCTGCAAATAGGATGGATGGCCCAGAGAACATCTCACAATCAGAATGTGGCATTCATTATTCATTCATTTATTCATTCAATACCACCCCAAATGATTATGTTTCTTTTCATCAGACATACTGGATAGAATGGATTTTGTAGACTACCTGTGGGTAAGCAGGAAGATCCAATATTATAACAGAGTGTTTTAAAGAACAACCAACCATTATTAAAATGCAAGTAAAAATAATATCATAAAAGAAATACAGAAGTTTTTATTTAAGCATTTGATGGTTTTGTTTTAAGAGAAACCCACATTTTGGATGTGATATATAAGCTTATATATATAGCATAAAAGCAACTTCCAAATTAAATGAAATTATATATTAGATTTACTTTTGAAACATGAATCTTAACTGCCTGATCATGACATAATCTTTGTCCTACCAGGGGCTCCTGTATAACTGATGACTGACAGATTATTTATTTGCTTAATTCAATTTGTATGGTCACAGATAAATGTGATAGACTTCACTGAAAAGTTAAGCATCTGAAATTATAAGCACATGTATACATTAGCTATAGATATGCATGACTTGGCCATGTACGTTTCTTCATATATATGAAGATGGTTGTATCATGCCTCAATTATCTTATCATTAACTTTATTGCATGCATAAAGCCCATGTCACACTGCCCAACGGATGCAAAAAGGACACCGCGGACGAGCAAAATGTTCCATCCGTTGTTATCCGCTCTCAAAAGGGGCAAAAATTTGCATAACTGGAGCGGATAACACGGACGCGGGGAGGACGCAGGGCGGATGGAAAGCGGATGCAGAACGGAAGCCCAGCGGATGGAAGCGGATGAGAGCGGATGGCACATCCGCAAGGCTTCCGGGGAGCTGCAGCAAAGCGGACAAGGAACGGATACAGTGGATGCAGAACGGAAGCCTAGCGGATGAAGCGGATGCACAGCGGATGCAGAGCGGAAGCCTAATGGATGCCTGGCGTTAATTGCGCATGCGGGGAGGATGCATTGCGTCAGCCCCGCGGATATAACAGAAGCAGCTCAGAAGCAGGTTGCCATTCAGAGGAAAGACCTGCTGCCGGACGGATTGGCTGCCTTGCCTGCCCTGCCTTCATGTCTGCCTGAAGGCCTTGCTGCAAGCCTTGCTGCCAGCCTTGCTGCCAGCCTCCCTGCCAGCCTTGATGCCAGCCTGCCTGCAAGCCTTGCTGCCTGCCTCCCTGCCAGCCTTGGTGCCTGCCTTGGTGCCTGCCTTGGTGCATGCCTGCCTGCCAGCCTTCCTGCCAGCCTCCCTGCCAGCCAGCAACCCCACAACCATGTGGAAGCACAGCAAGACTCAGCCATCTGCTGCCAGCCCTGGCAAGAGGGACAGGGATACCATCCCGCCCCCTGGCCCTTACTCTGGTTCTCCTGGGGCTTCTGCAGCATGGGCTTGCTCTTCTGGGGCTGGCGCTTCTGCTGCTTCTGCTTCTGGAGGAGCTGATGACAAACACTCCAGCACAGGCCACCTCCACAGCACCTGGACCCTTCACCCCTGAGACTGAGCGACCAAGAGGAGTGCCAGAGACTCATTTTTGTTGTATAGCTTGTTGTTAATAAAGTCTATTTTTGATTCACACACTTGTTTCATTTCTTTTTTTTAATAAAGTCTTGGTGGAAACTTTTAGTAATGGTTTAAGCCTTTGCATGCTTGTGGGATGGGTAAGGATAGCTTTGGGATGGATTAGGATACCTGTGGGATGGGTAATAGCTGTGGGATGAGTTAGGATAGCAGAGGGATAGATAAACCTCCAGTGCAAGCATAGTGGGACTGGATGGTCCACCCTCCCAGGTGCCACACCTATGGCCCTTTATTATCAATAATAATGTAATAATTATCCACAGATGTCAACATAAACACAACTCTTTATTGAATGCCCTGTTCATTGTAGGCCAACCAAACATACATGGCCCAATTTCATCCGTGTGATGAGACAGGCTGAAGGAAGCATCCATTAAGCACCTACCATCCTGTCTTGCCACTCCACTGCTCCAGCTGGGGAGTTGCACCAGTGTTTCAGGAGGTTGCGCTGCTTCTTCGCTTCACGTGAGGCTCTGTTGGGGCCTTGCACATCCTCCGTGTTGATCAGGTTTCGCCCTTGCCTCCATTCCCCAGGCTCCATGTCCCCATTGCCTTGTTGACGGTCCATAAGCCTGTTCTGCAAGACTGGGTAGCGGGTGCGCATGAGATTGTGCAGGATGCAGCAAGCTTCCAAGATCCTCCTCATGGTCTCTGGGCTATGCTGCATGGTGGTGAGAAGTACATGGAACCTGTTGGCCAGGATGCCAAAGGCGTTCTCCACCACCCGCCTTGCCCTGGACAGCCTGTAGTTGAAGATCCTCTCTTCACGGGTGAGGAGTCTGGAAGTGTATGGCTTCATGAGGTAGGTTGTGAGGGAGAAGGCATCATCCCCCATGATGAAGTAGGGCACATCTTGCTTGTCGTTGGGCAGCGGGTCTGGATCTGGGAAGCCCACCATGAGGTTGCATTCCAGCCCCTCCTTGAGGTGACTGGCGTTGTATACCTGGGCATCTGAAGATGAGCCGTTACCTGAAGCATCGATGTACATGAACTTGTAATCAGCATCGACCATGGTGAAGAGGATCATGCTGAAGAAGCCCTTGTAATTGAAATAAGTGGACCCCGACTTGGCTGGAGTTTTGCAGGCCACGTGCTTGCCATCTATGGCTCCAACAGTGTGGGGGAAGTTCCACTTCTGATACCACTGCTCTGCAACTTTCTTCCAGCCTTCTTCGGTGGAGGAGCACTGGAGGAGCTCCTCCTTGTATTCTTTGATGATGGCCTGCACCACTTCTCTGACCACAATGCTGATG
Organism: Laticauda colubrina; assembly: GCA_015471245.1. NCBI lineage: Eukaryota > Metazoa > Chordata > Lepidosauria > Squamata > Elapidae > Laticauda > Laticauda colubrina. The sequence goes on from BLBF01000007.1 coordinate 2,914,886, forward strand.
GTGTTGTGTGGCACCCTCCATCCGTACTGCATGCTGCTGTAGGTGAGTGAATGCCACCTTGAGCCCAGGGTCCAGGCTGGGCCGGAAGTTGGTGTTTGCCTTGGTCAACCTGGGTGTCAGCCACTGCACAAGTTTGTCAAACATGGCTGGAGGCATCCTCATGAAGTTCTGGAATGCCCGAGTGTCTTCGTTCCTGAGCTCCACCATCAGATTGTTGTACAGTCTGCTCTTCTGGTGAACCATCTTTGGACCCAGACTTTTTTTGGTTGCCTCTTTTTCTTCTTGAAGTAGAGTTCACAGAGCCTGCAGATGTCTTCGCACTGTTGCAGAAGGATGGTGGCTGCCGAAAGGACTTTGTTACAATCTACGGTGGACATGACTGGATGCTGTGGAAGAGGAAGAGCCAGATGAAGGCTGCAGAGGTCTGCACAACTGGGCTGCTGTTCTGAAAGTGAGATGCAGATGAGTTGCTCCCCCTTTTTATAGGAAATATAGGTTTTCCGCTAGGCATCCTCTAGGCATCCTCTATACATCCTTAATATCCGAGATAGGTCCCCTCTGTGAACATTTTTTCCATTTTAAATGCTTTGTTTCCGTGCTGCATCCATTCTGCATCCATTCTGCATCCATTCCGCTTCCTCCTTGCATCCGAGCGGATGCGAGTTGCGCGGATGCGGAACGGATGCCTACCGGATATAGTGGATGCGTAACGGATGCAGAACAGATGCCTAGCGGATGCGTAGCAGATGCAGAACGGACGAACTGGATCCATTTTCCACTCAAAAGTTTTGGGCAACCCAAAACTTTGGGAGCGGATGAAACGTCAATAAACGGATGCTGGATGGATAGAGAGGAAGCAAAACGGAGGCAGTGAGTACATCGCATTTTTGAATGGATGGCAAGCTTTTTTGTCCATTTTACATCCTCTTTGCATCTGTTGGTTCAATGTTAAATGGGCTTAACTCTATTCATAATCACATTTATCCATTTTATATCCTGCCTATCTTGTGGGAGCTTTTGGTGATTCACATGAGGAATTTTTTTCACTTTATTCCCTCAACAACAATCCTGGTTTGGTCCAAATCACACAGCCAGTTTCCATGGTTTAAACTGGATTTGAATTTCAGTCACTTCAATCCTTTAACATTATAGTGCCTTGATCACTATTCTTGTCCTATCTCCAAAAGATTAGAGAAGAAATTAACTGTACAGTCTATTAGATAATTTTATTAAAGGGCAAAAGCTTTTGAACTACATCTCACTTCATCATATGTAGTTCACAAAAGTTTATGATTTTTAATAAAATTAATTAATCTAAATAAATGCTACCAGACCAATGTAACTCTGCCACAATTTCAACTGATTAAGTATCTGATTATTTTAGGATTGTAATCATATCCTGGTACAAAGGCAACACATGTGAGTAAACCTTAAGTGGAACATTAGGAAATGTTTTTGTTCAGCTCAGTGTTGGTATATGGTACCTCCATTCAGATGTTGACTACAGCACCTTGAAATGGCTCTTGTCCATTATCCTACTAAATCAAACCAAGTTGTTTTTTTATATTGGAAAATTCCTATTTTAACTTGGGAAAAGCTACTTACAAAGCAAATGATTTCTCTTTCCACTGTCAGATTTGGAAGAAAGTTTGCTGCCCATTGTTTACTGATTCATTCGTTCATTACTGTGGATCATCTAAATAACTGACTTATATTGTGGAAAAAGAATACTATATTAACAGAATGTCAGTAGCAATAGCAATAGCAGTTAGACACATAGCCCTCCATAGTGCTTTGCAGCACACTCTATGTGGTTTTAAAATGTCAGCATTATGCCCAGAGCAATCTGGGTCCTCATTTTACTGACCTTGGAAGGATGGGAAGCTAAATCAGCCTTGAGTCAATCATGATCGAACTCCCAGCTTATAGGCAGAAACAGCCTGCAATACTGCATTCTAACCACTGTGCCACCATGGCTCTAGTAGCTGCTAACTTTCAAAGTGGATGGCTCAGTACCACTACCCACAGTCAATTGCTACTGTGCAGGAGCTTCAGGGTTTATTCTTTTGCTTTGCAATTCAAGTTGGTAAGTCTTGATTTCTTTTCCTTTTCTCCATACTGCCTCCAGAATTGTCCTTTTCATTCTTTTTCTGCCAGCCTTACAAGGTAGACCAAACAGGAAACACAGCCACATGAATTAATTATATTTTATTGTAAAGCTACATTAAGAGATTCTTGCAGTATGAAAGTACAGTACACTTTTACAGCCCAAGAACATGGGAAGATCCCTTCTGAATTTCTTGCTCTGCCCATTAAGCAGCTGTGGAATTTGCTGTCTCTGTCTTAACTTACCATTCCCTAGGCAGCATCTCTTTTCATCATCTCCCAAATACCATAAAATTTTCTTTCCTTCTCAGGATGAACCTGCTAATTGTAACTAGTATTGAGAAAAGTGAGCCTCCCAAATACTCTGTAGTCAACTAAGACAAAACAAAACAAAAACTCTCACTCCATTAGTCATTTCTGAAAAAAACTACCCTAAAATAAAATAATAAAACTCTGAAAGGAAATCAGAAGATGAATAGGTAGTTCATCTTCAACCATGAACTGAAGACAAAGGGGAATATACCCACCTTTAAAAATGCAGACATATGTTGGAAGTACGGTATTTTTTCCATGCAAAGCAAGGAGGAAGAGAGTATCATTCTTTTCAGTGTAGAAGATTACTCTTCTGCTCCAATTCATTAAATAAAGCCATTTAAAATAGAAATAGCACAAACTATCATTAGTTGTGGACAATAGACCCATTTTGGAGTAAATGCACAAGAAAAACATCCCATGTTCCCAAGGCATTTAAATTGATAATTTTGATTAAAGCTGATCCCCAAATTTATATCCTAAATTGATCAAGCCTACAGCAATATTTCGATATTTAATACTTGATTCCAACAATAATTGAGCACCTGGTATAGTTCTGTTGATACTGTTCTCATTATATCTGCAGAAAGAAGTCTTATATGTATACATACACCTGTTCTTTGTGTACAGACATTTTTCATGAATGAAAGTGAATGGGGATGGGATTTTCTGAATATACTAAGAGAATGTTTATCAGAACCCTCAGGACAAGAATTCATTTACCAGGGCCCAATTTTCTTTAATAAAATGCATTGAGAGATGTTAGGCTGATATCCCATGTTGTGTTAAGACTCCAGTTCTCAGAATTGCTAGTCAGTTTATATATTTCGAGGACATCAGGTCAGGAAAGCTTTTTCTACCTTATTAATGAATACATAGTTGGGTTGCTTCCTATGACAACAAGACACTGCACTTTCAAAAATGGTTTAAAAAAACCATCAGTGATTAACACAGTTTGTGTAAAGTTTTTCTCACTGCCTTTGGCGTGCAGATGAAAAATAATAACAAACGAATTCCATTTTGTACAAATCTCAGACCTTCAACCAATGATTTATTCAGAGATGGAGCTATCATCTGCTATTATGTTTCTTTTTAATGAACTACTGCTTCTGACTTCAGATGCCCACTTCATCTGAGGACTCTTCCACTTTTTGTGACAATTGTGGACACTGAAATAATGCAACACATAACCCAGTCAACAAAGCATGAAGCATTTGCAAGGGAAAGACAGATGTCCAGAAGCAATCATCACCTTTCACACTTCATTATATCAGTATGGAAAAAAACAGATGATAAATCACATTTTCATGATGACAGCAGTGTTTTTTTTTTTAAAAAAGAAGAGTTAATTAACAGAATTTTGGAGGGGGTATATGAAAGCTCCTGTCACACTGTACCAAAGGATGCAAAGAGGATGTAAAACGGACAAAAAAGCTTGCCATCTGTTGGAAAACGCGATGTACTCACTGCCTCCGTTTGGCTTCCTTTCTATCCGTCCAGCACCCATTTATGGACGTTTCATCCACTCCAAAAGTTTTAGGCTGCTTGCGTGGAAAATGTATCCAGTTCGTCCGTTCTGCATCCGCTATGCATCCGCTACGCATCCGCTATATCCGCTCTGCGTCCACTGCGCATCAACGCAACTCGCATCTGCCCGGACGCTGGGAGGAAACGGAAAGGACACGGAACAGATGCAGAACGGATGCATAGTGGATGCAGAATGGAAACAAAGCGTTTAAAATGGAAAAAAACGTTCGCTGAGGGGACCTATCTCGGATATTAAGGATGTCTAGAGGATGCCTAGAGGAAAACCAATACTGCCTATAAAAAGGGGGAGCAACTCGTCAGCATCGCACTTTCAGACCAGTAGCCCAGTGGTGCAGACCTCTGCAGCCTTCATCTGCCTCTTCCTCTTCCACAGCATCCAGTCATGTCCACCGTGGATTGCGACAAAATCCTTTCGGCAGCCAACATCCTTCTGCAACACTGCAATACCATCTACAGTCTCTGTGAACAGTACTACGGGAAGAAAAGGAGGCACCCAAAAAAAGTCTGGATCCAAAGATAGTTTGCCAGAAGAGTGCAGTACGTACTTTACGACAAGCTGATGGTGGAGCTCAGGAGCGAAGACCCTCGGGCATTCCAGAACTTCATGAGGATGCCTCCAGCCATGTTTGACGAAGTTGTGCAGCGGCTGACACCCAGGTTGACCAAGACAAACACCAACCTCCTGCCCAGCCTGGAACCTGGGCTCAAGGTGGCACTCACTCTGCGCCACCTGGCCTCAGGTACCACCTACAGGAGCATGCAGTACGGCTGGAGGGTGCCACCCAGCACCATCAGCTTTGTTGTCAGAGAAGTGGTGAAGGCCATCATCGAAGAATACAAGGAGGAGCTCCTCCAGTGCCCCTCCACTGAAGAAGGATGGAAGAAAGTTGCAGAGCAGTGGTATCAGAAGTGGAACTTCCCCCACACCGTTGGAGCCATCGATGGCAAGCATGTGGCCAGCAAAGCTCCAGCCAAGTTGGGGTCCACTTATAAGAACTACAAGGGTTTCTTCAGCATCATCCTCTTCGCCATGGTCAATGCTGACTACAAGTTCATGTACATCGATGTTTCAGGCAACGGCTCATCTTCAGATGCCCAGGTATACAACGACAGTCACCTCAAGGAGGAGCTGGAAAGCAACCTCATGGTGGGCTTCCCAGATCCAGACCCGCTGCCCAACGACACGCAAGATGTGCCCTACTTCATCATGGGGGATGACGCCTTCTCCCTCACAACCTACCTCATGAAGCCCTACACCTCCAGATGCCTCACCCATGAAGACAGGATCTTCATCTACAGGCTGTCCAGGGCAAGGCGGGTGGTGGAAAACACCTTTGGCATCCTGGCCAACAGGTTCCAGGTACTTCTCACCAACATGCAGCATAGCCCAGAGACCATGAGGAGGATCGTGGAAGCTTGCTGCATCCTGCACAATCTCATGCGCACCCGCTACCCAGTCTTGCAGAACAGGCTTGTGGACCTCCAGCAAGGCAATGGGGACATGGAGCCTGGTGAATGGAAGCAAGGGCGAAACATGATCGACACTGAGGATGTGCAAGGGCCCAACAGAGCCTCACATGAGGCGAAGAAGCAGCGCAACCTCCTGAAACACTGGTGCAACTCCCCAGCTGGAGCGGTGGAGTGGCAAGACAGGATGGTAGATGCTTAATGGATGCTTCCTTCAGCCTGTATGTTTGGTTGGCCTGAACAGGGTGTTTAATAAAGAGTTGTGTTTATGTTGACATGTGTGGATCAATGCTTACATTGTAATTGATAATGAAGGGGCCATAGGGGTGGCACATGGGAGGGTGGACCATACAGTCCCACTATGCTTGCACTGGAGGTTTATCTATCCCACAGCTATTACCCATCCCATAGGTATCCCTGCCCATCCCACAGGTAACCCTTCCCATCCCACAGCTATCTTAACCCATCCCACAGGTATCCCTTCCCATCCCAAAGCTATCTTAGCCCATCCCACAGGTATCCCTTCCCATCCCACAGGTATCCCTTCCCATCCAACAGGTATCCCTGCCCATCCCACTGCTATCTTAACCCATCCCACAAGCATGCAAAGGCTAAACCATTTCTAAAAGTTTCCACCCAGACTTTATGGAAAAAAAAATAATGAAGCAAGTATGTGAAACAAAGATAAACTTTATTAATAACAAGCTGTAAAATAAACATGACCCAAGTCAAGTGTCCAAATAAAGTCCACAAATATCCAGGCAGCCAGTCTCTGGCACTTCTCTTGGTCACTCGGAGGTGTGTGCCCACGCTAAGGTGTTAGGGAGCAGGTAATGTGGAGGCTGGTGCTGCTGCAGTGCTGGTCTGAGGTGTTATTGGAGTGCCTAGCCCCAAGAGGACAACAGGGGACGGTGTGTTGAGGAAGGTGTCGGACAGCTGGCTCAGCCCCGTGATGCTGAGAGGTCTTTCCTCCATGCCATGGGGTGTCAGCCCCAGTACTGAGGACAGATGTACTGAAGCCGGGTTTGGCTGTGGGATGGAGGAAGGAGCAGTGTAGTGGGGCTGCCTGCTCTGCAGCAGGGTGAGGACTGTCGAGGTTGGCATCAGTGGCATCATTGGAACCGGTGACAACAGTGTCGCCCGATGACTCTGTGCCTGCATCTGTAAGTGCTGCTGTCTATGCTGCTGGACCTCCGGGTAGCTGTAGCCCTGGTAGGTGAGGGGGTGTGGGAAGCCTTGGTATGGGAGGGACATCACCTGGGGTGGAGGAGTAGACCTGGACTGGGTGGGAGCAGGTGCCTCTGGGTCTGGAGGGATGTTAAGCAGCGTGGTGATCCTCTCCTTCACCACCTGGTACTGGGTACCCACCATCTCTTTGAGGGTATGGTTCACATAATTGAGGAAGGGCTTGCAGTTGGAGGAGGAGGATTCGATGGGGACCAGCTGAGAGAGGAGACCTATGCTGGTGCGGATGGTGTCCCTGATCTCCACCAGGACCTTGTGGCTCTGCCCCTCCTGCGGTCCGGCTCTCTGCCTTACTGTGGTGGCGGAGGTGTGGGTGGATGCGGCTTCGGCAGCGGTGGACTCGATGTCTCCTTTCTCCCACTGCACCAGGGAGTCCTCCTTGCTCTCCACCACGCTTTCAACACCTGCCCGGGGGTTCTCCGCCGTGGCACGCTCCACAGGTACCTGCATGGAGACAGGGACTGACTCTCGGTCGCCAGAGGACTGGCTCCCAGCAGTCTGCCGGAGAGAGAGGGTAGAGATTTGGGCTCCTGGTGCTCCTCGGTGGTGGAGCTCACCCTCCAGGAAGCTGCACTTGGCCATGACATAGTTCTCTCTGTCCATCAGCTTAACCCTGGCCTGGCCAGATTTTTTGAGGTGCAGCTTCCCGTACCAGGTGTGCATGTGCTTCCACCAGCCGAGGAGCACCTCCGAAGTGTAGCCCAGACTCTCCGCCCTCTCTCTCCAAGCAGCCTGCTTCCGCTTGGTGTCCCTGTACAGCCAGTGTCCCTTCTGCCACAGATAGTCGTTCTCTCTCAGCCACTCCAGCACCTCATCCTCATGCGTCTCCGTGATGTAGTACTGCCTCCTCTCCCGTTGTTGCATACGCCTCTTCCTCCCTTTGGAAGGACCAGATGGGCCCTCATCAGAGGGGATTCCAGGTTGTAGGGGCTGCTCCTCCACACCAACAGCAGTAGCAGCAGCAGCAGCATCACCAGCAGGATCATTATCAGCAGCAGCAGCAGCAGCAGCAGCATAATCACCAGCAGGATCATAAGCAGCAGCAGCAGCACCACCAGCAGCAGTAGGATCAGCAGCAGCAGCAGCAGCAGCAGGATCAGCAGCAGCAGCAGCAGCAGCAAGACCAGGATGAGCAGCAGCAGAGTAAGCACCAGCAGCAGGGTCAGCAAGACCAGGAGCACGAGCAGAATGAGCAGGACCAGCAGGACCAGGAGCAGCTTCAGCAGAGTACGCAACAGCAGAAGCACCACTGCCAGGAGCAGCTACAGCAGAAGCTCCAGCAACAGAAGAGCGAGCCCTAGCAGCAGAAGCCCCAGCAGATGAGTCAGGGACATAGGGTGGGAGGTTGGCCCTGTCCCTCTTGCCAGGGATGGCAGCGGGTTGCTGAGCCTTTCGCTTCTTCCCCATGGTTGTGGGGTTGCTGGCTGGCAGGAAGGCTGGCAGGAAGGCTGGCAGGAAGGCAGGCACCAAGGCTGGCAGGAAGGCAGGCACCAAGGCTGGCAAGAAGGCAGGCACCAAGGCTGGCAGACAGACTGGTTGACAGGGAGGCTGGAAGGCAGGCTGGCAGCAAGGCTGGCAGGGAGGCTGGCAGGGAGGCTGGAAGGCAGGCTGCCAGCAAGGCTGGAAGGGAGGCTGGAAGGCAGGCTGCCAACAAGGCTGGCAGGGAGGCTGCCCAGGAGGCTGGGAGGCAGGCTGGGAGGCAGGCTGGGAGGCAGGCTGGCAGCAAGGCTTGCAGGCAGACATGCAGGCAAGAACTTGAGGTATCCAGCAGCAGGTCTTTCCTCGGAATGCTGGCCACGTGCGAGCTGCTTCCCTTTATATCCGGAGGGCTTGCGCAATGCATCCCCCCCACATACGCAATTAACACCAGGCATCCGTTAGGCTTCTGCTGTGCATCCGCTAGGCTTCCGCTCTGCATCCGCTTCATCCGCTGTGCATCTGTTCTGCATCCGCTTTTTCCATTCCATGTCCGCTTCGCTGAGGCCCCCCGGAAGCCTCGCGGACGCACCATCTGCTTCCATCCGCTGTGCCTCCGTTCCGCATCCGCTTTGCATCCGCCCTGCGTCCTCCCCGCGTCCGTGTTGTCCGCTCCAATTATGCAAATTTTCACCCCTTTTGAGCACGGATACAACGGATGTAACATTTTTCTCTTCCGTTGTGTCCTTTTTGCATCCGTTGGGCAGTGTGACACGGCCTTAAACTTTTGCACATGCTTCCCAGAAAATGGCCTAAGACCTAAATATGTCTTTAAAAAAAAGCAGTCTGGAATTGGGAATCAATGATCCCTTATGGATTGCTGAACCACAAATGCCAGCTATTATCATATGCTGGCTGCAACTGTTGCTAAGCCAATGCTTTAAGCAACATATAGTAAGCACAGATTTTTCACTCTATCACTTATCTTGGAACAAAGACCACTGAAGCTAAAAAATATAAGTGTAGGGGCTGATTTCAGGGTCTACATTCAAGGAGTCTGCCCCAAGCAATAGAATCAAGACCTGTGGTGGTGAGCAGTGGTTAGAGTGCAGGACTGCAGGCTACTTCTGCTGCCTGCCAGGCTGCCTGCAATTTGGCAGTTCAAATCTCACAAGGCTCAAGGTTGACTCAGCCTTCCATCCTTCCGAGGTGGGTAAAATGAAGGCCCAAATTGTTGGGGGCAATAGGCTGACTCTGTAAAATCACTTAGAGAGGAATGTAAAGCACTGTAAAGTGGTATATAAGTCTAGGTGCTATTACTATCAAGACAAATATCAGATTTCACTATCAACTCTTCTGTTGGTAATGTCATATTTCTCAGCTAATATTTTCTAACTGATGTTCTGAGCATTGCCTACATTCACTACAGTTCATCATTCTGTTCCATCCTTGATGGTAGCATTGTAGGGAAGCCACTATTTTGCCCGAAATGCACCTCCAGCAGCAGAAGAGGTGGAGGAATAGGAAGAAGATCTACATGATTCATTAACACTTATCAAACTAAACCTGAGATTATCACTAGAAAAATCGAAATCAAAAGCAGCACATATAGACACGCTCCATATGTCATCTGTCACTCTACTTACCTACCTGATTCAGCTTCCAGTAGCATGTGTCTTTTGTTCAGTCTGTCTTTCTACCTGGAAATCCAAATCTCATTTTAAGTCCAATTTGGTAGCTCATGGACTTCAATATGTAGCCTATGGGGATTGCATTTCTTTCCTCCCTTTTCTTTCACTCCCAGTTGGCATGTTCGTCATCTGTTCCTAGCACTCATTATTTAGACAACGTAGAGAAGGAAAGCTTAGGATGAGATCACCACAGGAGAGGGGTATACACTTTTAATCTGTTAACCTTCTGTTTGAGGAAATTGATATTTAAACCAATATTTGAAAGGCTCCGAACAAAAATGAGAGGGTCAAACTATTTTCCAAAGCAACAAAAGGGAAGACAAGAAACAATGGCTGGAATGTAACCAAGGAGAGATGCAACCTGGAACTAAGAAGAAATTTCCTAACTGTGAGAGCAATTAACCATTGAAATAGTTTGCTTTTTTGGTTTTGGTTGCTCCATCACTGAAGGATTTGTCAGGCGGAGCTCCATTCAAAATCCAGGAAAGAAATACTTAGACTCTTTAGTTTAGAGAAAAGATATCTTTTACTGAAAGTGAAGTGGTAGCAACCAAAGAATTCTGAATCTGAGAATTTAGGCGCACAATTCACATATAGAAAGTGATGGAAATGTTCCCACCCCCAATAGTTCAAATGACACTTCCAATTAGAAGTTGTGGATATGATCATGTGGGCATCTTCAGGTGATGATGAGGCCTCTGTCCGTTGACCTTGGCATATTTTGATAACGGGTTGCAGTTGCGCAGAGAGAAGAAAGCTAAGTGAGAAATAGAAACCAAACTCTATTTTATGCTCCCCCCTCCCATTTATACAACAGACGAATGTAACACCTCCAGCTCATTTCCCAACTATTCCTACCTCCCTTCCCC
>BLBF01000007.1:2925939-2964995 GCA_015471245.1 Laticauda colubrina
TTACTAAAAGTGAAGTGGTAGCAACCAAAGAATTCTGAATCTGAGAATTTAGGCGCGCAATTCACATATAGAAAGTGATGGAAATGTTCCCACCCCCAATAGTTCAAATGACACTTCCAATTAGAAGTTGTGGATATGATCATGTGGGCATCTTCAGGTGATGATGAGGCCTCTGTCCGTTGACCTTGGCATAGTTTGATAACGGGTTGCAGTTGCGCAGAGAGAAGAAAGCTAAGCGAGAAATAGAAACCTAACTCTATTTTATGCTCCCCCCTTCCATTTATACATCAGACGAATGTAACTCCTCCAGCTCACTTCCCCAACTATTCCTACCTCCCTTTTCCACCCCCCGTTACTTATGGCAGTCGAAAAGATGCAAAGCAATAGCAGAAGATCTTGAAGACTGACAGGATTTCAAAAAGAGACTAGACAACCATTTGTCTGAAACTTTATAGAATCCCCTGCTCAAACAGGGGGTTGGGCTAGAAGACCTCCAAGGTCCCTTCCAACTCTATTATTCTATGGTCTATGAAACTTTTTTTAAAAAAATTAGAAGAGAATCCTGGAAGATTTCTTAAGTGTGGGATGTGGCATCCTTGTACTGGTTGAGTTGTGAAAATGATTGGAGACTGTGCTTGTAAATGTTTTGTCCTTCTGAATTAAAGTTAGATTTCTTTTAATTCAAAGGAAGGAAATAGTAGCAACTCATCCCATTTCAATAAAGATACTACTGTTACCATACAAGAAAAGCCCTGCTCTCAAGAAATGGTTGTTGAAGATTATTTTTTCTTTCTCTATAGAAATCCAGGAGGACAAGAATCCCACTCAACATCTCAGTATATAGACCCGGTAGATAAACATGGAAAGGTCATTTCTTTTCCATTTCTCATTTTTTCATAAAGATAGTGATAAAAAGTATATTTTCCAAATGGAGTATGTGAGCATGTACACATCTGCATGTGCTAATTAGCTAGCCAAGAGGACAGCCAACTAGATAAATATATATTTTTTTTCAATATGTAGGTCTCCATCATGCAAATATGTTGGTTCCCAGATAAACTTAATGGCAGATTGAGTACAAAAGCTATTCACATTTAACAAAGTGATTAAGTATGATTGGGAAGGACCAATGTCTATGGAAAAACATGTATTTTGAACGGAGATACAAGGCATCTTCACCAAGCATGTTGGTAGGGAAATGAATGAATGGTTGACCTTTCCTTCCTTCCTTCTTTCCTTCCTTCCTTCCTTCCATCCTCCCTCCCTCCTTCCCTCTGTCCCTCCCTTTCTTCTTTTCTTCATTCATTCCTGGGATAATTCAGCTATCCCTTTTCTTTCCACATGACATTACAGAAGACACTATGAAATATCAGTCATATCTGGTGTGGATGGACCATACATTAGAGAAAACTGCCTATAGGTTTCCCTCCAGTGGTACTTATTATTTTGTTTTTCATGATAGTATCCCATAGTTCCTGATTTTGAAAAGATTTTGAATTGTTCCCACCACAAGACGCATACTTGAGGATTGAAAGGAATGGCACTATTATTCAAAGACAAGCAATAACAGAAAAAAAAAATCTCTGAGAAAAAAAGGGTAAGAACAAAATAATACGGTAATGCAGTTCATTATAATCCTAGGCAGCCTAGTTATCAAATAGAAGATTAGGAGTGAAGCCCTTTCAATATCATTTACTACTAAGTAAACATGTATATGATTGTACTATTTGCTATTTGCCAGTTTGTTGGCCTATTTGGCCATGTATTCTTCAAAATCCTGCCCAAGGCTGTATTCCTGACATAATTTTAAAAAAGAAAAGAAAAAAATAATAAAAATAAAAATGCAATTAAAGAGGATGTAAACTTCAAAATGATGCACAAATGCAATAACTGAGCCAGAAAGTCTGGTAAAGTAATAAAAGCAGGCCCAAGATGAAAAATTACAGTGTGGTTTGTTTCAACAGTGCCACAGCCCCAAGGACTGCAGAAAATCAATAAAAGGAACTCAGGAATGCAGAAGGCAGGAGGGGTGTCTGTAAAAATATAGTAGAATTTCATGGGAGAACATTACAGAGCATCAGTCACCAACAGCACAAGTTTATATTTGAAGTATTAAGCTTTAAAAGTTTCCTAAATGGAGAAATGTCTGTTTTAAATACTGGGGTGGGGGTGGGGGGACGACACCAAGCTGCAGATATTTTGCCGCTACATAAATCAAAATAGCATTACTCAGTCTTGTCAAATCCAATTATTGTCTTCCAAACACTGATATTTATTGTAAGATTAAATTAAAAAAAAAACATTTGTAATGGTATTCCCAGTCTCCAAACTTCACCATCATGCTCCATTTTTTTTTTAATAGAAAATGAAATTGCATACTGCCATTTACACCACAAGAAGCTTTTCTGATGTCTTACAGATTGACCCCTAGCACAATTCCTTCCCTTTTCCTTTCTGTACACGTGGGCTCTAGGTGAAATCATTTGTTGCAAAAGCACAGCATAGAGCTTGCTGAGGATTAACAGTCCTAAACAAATATTTTACAATACTGAACCAGATTCAGAGAGTCTTGAATTGTTATCTGTGCATATCTAATGTTATCCAGAGGTAGCCTTTAGACCAGTGTGAATTGGGCTCAATTAATTCTTCCCCTGCACATGCAGTGTGCAGAGGAATATGGTTTAATGCTCTTCCCTTTGAAATAGGCAACTCTTTCTGAAATGCATAGATTATATGTATGCAGTCATATAAGACAGAGGTCTCCAACCTTGGCCACTTTAAGACTTGTGGACTTCAACTCCCAGAATTCTCTGGATGAGGAATTCTAGGAGTTGAAGTCCACAGTTCTTAAAATGGCCAAGGTTGGAGAGCCCTGATATAAGGGATACATACACAAATCCATCCCGAGACAATACAGAAAATAATAGACATTTAAAAAATTATAATTATTTAAAATTAACACCTTAACCCAGTTCTCCCAGACTTGGCTATTCATAATAATGGAGAATTCTGGAATTTTGTTCCAACAAATTTGGAAACTCTATTGGAGAAATCCACATTCATCTTCTTTAACCAAGTAATGGTATCATGAATTTACACAGGCAGATAACTTTGCCCAAACCATGGAAATTGAAGATCTTTGGGTGTACCTCTAGGAAGATGTTTTACAAATTGGTTAAAACCTAAAGGACTACTCTTCAAATTGCAGACAAAAAAGGGAAAATATTGAATAAATATTTTCCGTCAATAAACAACAAACCCAACAGTAAATAAGTCCCAAGTGAAATAATTTGCTACAAAAACACAACACAGAGTTTGCTTAGGATGACTAGTGCTCCAACATGAAATACTGAATCAAGTTCAAAGAGTCTCGAATAATTATCTCTGCTACATCAAATGTTATTCAGAGGTATCTTTTAGATCAGTGTGAATTGGGCTCAATCAATTCTTAAAATCAATTTGTTTTGCAAAATTGGATGGATCAAATAATCAAATTAGTCTGGACAAGAGATCATATTTTCATATATTCAGAAGAGTCCAAATTCACTCAGATTGTTCTTTTTTTTCTAGGCATTGAATAGTTGAAGATGCACTAAACTGAATCAATACAATGAAGATTGGCACCACTTGAGCATTGCTGCTAGAATGGCTGCTTGCCTTCCATGTAATTCTTTCCTTGGTCACAGCTCTGAGGAGCTGTCGAAAAGAATGGTCTTACCTATGTCTTATAATCAATTTCACAATGAATCCATCCTCCTAGACATTCAGCTTCCAAATTTCAATGAAGTTTATCGAAGCCTTGTTCCAAAAGTACAGGAACTTTGAAGTTATTTTTCATTTCAAATTATTGTTCCTTAAATTTATACTTTTATCTCTAACCTCTGTTGTTATTGCTATAATATAGATACACTTCCTGAAAAATATGATTTTAGCCTTGGGCTGTGACACTGGTACAGGTTAATTCATAGAATAGGAAAACTATGGCCAAAGGTATCTCCAGAATTCCAATGACTGAGTTAGTCTAAATGTAGACACTATACATATAAGAATTACATATTTTCACTTGGGTTTCATCCAAAACTGATAAAGATAAATTCAGTAAGATCTTTAAACTTCTAAGAAATTTCAGAAAGAATCAGCTTGTACTTATTTTAAGCTTTTAGGTTTTCAGAACAATATATCTCATTATAGGGTCCTTGATGCTCTTTGAGTTTAGTGGTTTTCTTGCAGATATTTCATTACTGAACGAGGTAATTGATTGATAATGAAATGTCTGCAAGAAAATCACCAAGCTCAGAGAGCACCAAGGACCTCACAGTTCAAATCTGTTCTATAAATATTATGTTCTATAAATTTCTCACTACTCTGATCTAATTATATAGAGATGAGTATAGGAACAATTTCCCTTGAGTATTAAATCAGTAAAGAGTTATGTATGAATTAAACAAAATTGTATAATTAAGCCAAAACTGATATGATGATCAAAATCCATTTCTTTCTGAAGATAGAAACAGGGAAGAGTACCAATTCTTCTCTGGAGTTTTCTTGAATATGTAGCCTGCTTTCTAGCTGTCTTCTAGATTTTTTCATCCACATCTGACAGCCTTAAAGTAATATGTGTTTTTAAAGGAAACTTGTGTCATGCATGAATGTCTGTAGTTTAGACACAAAATTAATCTAGGAATTTATCATCTACATGGTCTCTAGATGAGGTCTTCTGATAGTTTGAGGTCTGATATCACCAGTATGCTGAAGCTAGCTTGTGTTATGCATCCCATGGGCTAACCAGATGATAATGTCAAGGTATTGCCCCAGTGTTTGGGGGTTGTGTGGGTCTGGAGAGGAGGAAAAGAGTTAGGCTAAATTCAGACAAGTTTGCATGTCTGCAGATGTGTTGACTCCTGGGATCTGAAGTGATTCCATATTTGGATCTAAATAGGGTTGCACTGATACATAATTGTGGGGTCTTCTTGGATTTACAGCTTCTGCTTGAGCAGCAAGTGGCAGCCATATTCAGGAAGGCTTTTGCATATGTTCATTTAGTGTGCCTATTGCATCCATACTGCACTGAGAGGCTCTTAAAACAGTCACTTCTAATTTGATCACCTTAGGACTGGAATCATAGATTCATAGACTCATGAACCTATTATAGATTCATAGATTCAAAAATGTATAGAATCTTAGGGTTGGATGGGTATTTTAAAGCAACCCCTGACCAAGGCAGGAGTCTTCATTATTGCAATATGCTTTACAAGTGGCTACCCTTGCAGGTCATTTGGAAACTATAGCTGGTCCAATCCTGGCTATCATTCATAAAGCCCTTCACTGCATTAGCAATAGCAATAGCACATAGACTTACAGCCCTTTCTAAGCGATTTACAGAGTCAGCCCCCAGACAATTTGGGTCCTCAGTTTACTGACCTCAGAAGAATGGAAGGCTGAGTTAACCTTGAGGCTGGTGAGATTTGAACTGCCACATTACAGGCAGCCGGCAGCAGAAAAAGTAGTCTGCAGTACGGGGCTTTGGCAGCAGGCAGGAATCCACGATTGTGCGTGGTTTCTGCCTGGGCGTGCTGCTGGAGCGCCCTGAGCCAGTTGGCTTCGGGGCTAAGCCACCCCATAGAGGTCGGTAAAGACAGGGGAGATTCTAGCAGGGTTGAGGAAAGTCACATCTTTCCTCCCCAGCTGGCTAAACTCCCTTTCCCGAAGGCGGTAGAGTGGCAGTCAGAAATGGCCGCCTCAAAGAAGCCCTCATCTGGAAAAGAATGTGCAGGAGGAAGAAAGTGCTGAAGTGAAAGTTTTGGCTGACCGGGATAAGAAACAACAATTAAAGCATCCTGGAACTCAAATTTTAAAAAAGGATACATCGCTCCCAAAGAAGATTTGGAAGCAGTGAATGAAAGTGAAAAGGGGAAAAAAAAATTTTCACTCTCCTTCCTTACGTTGACAGCGAACAGAAATGAATGAGAAATCGGAAAAATCTGCTTTGGCATCAACAGGTATTTAAGCTGGAAAACTTAATGTCAAGGGGATAATAAAGATTTCTGAATATAAAAAGAAAAAAAAAAGAAGGTGTTTTTTTTTTTTTTTTTGCTGTAAGTGGGAAGGGAGAGGAAGAGAATAAGAACAGGATTTGGAAGGAGGAGATAGCCTGGAATCTAAAGAATCTAAAGTTAAATTTTAACAGGACTTCTAAAAGATACATTTTAACTGGAACTTTGCAACTAAATACTAACCCCAGGAAGAGAAAGTGAAAAAAGGAAGAAGGTGTCAAAAGAAACAGCTTGTGTGTGTTTGGATTGATTGCTGACTTTGGGACTTTTGGAACTATATTTGAAGGATAAAAAACACTTGGGTGGTTGTTTTAAAAGAAAAAAAAACCTCTACAATGGCATCACTTGTGGATGAACTGAAAATAGAATTTAAAAAACTTAAAGAAGAGGAACAAGAAGGGAAGGGCTCTCTTGGTTCCGTTTTTCAATTCTTAGAAATGGCGATCTCTACCTACGAGAAATTACAAGAAAAGACTATGCAACAAGAAGATTGGGACAAAGAAGAAGCCATTTTAAATGAACAAGTAACTCCACTTGGGTAAGAAAGGGAAAAGAAGGGAAAGAGAATGGAGAATTTGAGACCTAAAAAAACAACCAAAAAAGGGAAAACTAAGGTGAAAAGTGGATATAATGTGAGAGAGCAACAGAAAAAGGGAATACAGAAAAGGGAAATCGAGGTGGAGAGACAAGGGGGTAAAAAGGGCAGAGAGAAGAAGCAAAGGAGGAGGGAAGAGAAGAGAAGCTACAATGGTGTGAAGCAAGATGTAAAGAAACAGGATTTATTTAGAGATAATGGGTAAAAATTTAATTGAAAAAGTGATTCTGCAAAGGTACATATGATTGTATTGTTATATTTGTATTTAGAAATAATGTTAGAAAATTGGAAACAACGTATGATTTAGTGAAACATTTGTGAATAAAATAAATGGAATGAATTAAATGAGAGAATTAATTTAGAAAGGAATTTGAACATTTTAATGACATAATGTTTTAAAATGCAAGTGAAGTGGGGGGGAAGTAATTATGGAAAGTTTATAAGTGTTCCCATAGAAGCATGATACCTACTTGGAAAGTAATGTGTTAAATGTTTAAAATTTAAATGAATAATCACATTAATGATAGAATTGAATTGGTATGGATCAATGTTTTAATTATATTATATATTTATATTTTTCTTTTCTTTTTCTATTTAAAAAGTAGCGTATAGCTTTAATGTACTATGCAGAATCCGAATTGAAGTTATATTCTATATTAAGTGTTATAATTTTAGGGGAAAGATATAAAGGTGTCATACTCCAATCAGTGACCACAGGATGAATTTTGTTTAATAAGAAAAGATAATAGAAAGTTGAAATAGGACAGACAAAGAATATAAATATAATGATCTGATTTGAGATGAAACAAATAAAAATAGAATTAAGAGAGTGAAAAGAGGGGAGAAGCTATACAGAAAATGTAGAATGGTTATAAGATATGGAATGGTATATAAAAATGAGCATGGATTTGAATTGGTGTCTGTACAAAGAGATGTAACCCGGGATCAGGCTGCTTTCAGAAAAGAGGTTTTATATTTTCATGTTCTGTGTTGTGTTTGTTTATGTTTGTTTCTAAAAATCAATAAATTTTTCTTCAAAAAAAAAAAGTAGTCTGCAGTACCGTACTCTAGTCACTGAGCCACCATGGCTCTGGTTATTTGAGGAACCATATATCCCTTGTAGTTTCTGCCCATCCCATATGTTCTCATAGGGTTGGGCTTGCTCCAGATCCTATCAATTTTCTCGTGTTATCTGCCAATTCTACAGTGTCATCTCTTGGGACTTCATGACCTTCTCCATCATGATGTCTACTCCTGAAATTTGTCTTGCCATCCAGGCTGCTCTTATTTATACAAACTCTCAAGGCCTCAACAGAGTTTGGGTCAGAATGGGTGATTGGCCCACCGTGTGATGTCTTGGCTTTTAACTGGAATGCTTTTTCCAGACTCTCTTTTTTAAAAAAACAAAAGTGTTGCATTTGTAAAATTTTAAAATGGCATGGATACCAGATTTGGAGCAGATGTGTAAGATCTATTATAATAGACCCCAACAAAACAGAGAACAGGTTTTTTTATAATCTTCCAAAATTCCACATAGACAAGATCACAATATGGTTGTAAGAAATGAAAAACAGGAATAGCTTTTGTAATCTCCATAGAAAAATAAGCTAGTAATGCAAAAACAGCTTGCCACATGATAGGGTGAGGGTTTTTTTCAGTAAAAGTGTCAAAAAGTGGTTCCATGGTCATCTGTCAGGTATATTGTAGTGCAAGAGTCTTCAAACTTGGCAAGTTTAAGACTTGTGGACTTCAACTCCCAGAATTCCTGAGCTAACATGACTGGAGGAGGAATTCTGGGAGTTGAAGTCAACAAGTCTTAAAGCTGACAAGTTTGAAGACCCCTGTTGTAGTGGATGCTGCACTGAGCAGGTGGTGGGATTAGGTGACCTCAGTGGTACTTCTGAATCTATCCCAAAGGTGCTTTTTCAAAAGATGAGTGAATTTTGTTTTTCCTTGAAGATATTTCACTTCTCATCTAAGAACTGAACAGTTCATGAACTGAAGAAGCTTCTTGGATGACAAGTAAAATATCTTCAAGGAAAAACAAAGTCCAGTCATCTTTTGAAAAAAGCACCTTTGGGACAACTATGATGTTGATGACTGAGAATCTCTATAGACTTCTAATTCTATGATTCTATATAAATGTAAGTTGTAAAAGCCCTCCTTGAAAAAACTTATGCTTTGAAAGGGAACTGGGAGCTCTGCATTTAAAAACAGTTTTTTAGTGAATTTATCTAGCTATTCTACAGAGTCAGGAAACACTCCACATCTTGGGAAAATTTATGAATAAAAATTAATACATTTTAATGTATTATTTTTTTCCCCAAAAAAATCCATTAAAAAGCCAACAGACCAAAGAACTACCCTATTAATGGGGACAACAAAGTAGACCAGATTTATTCTGATATGCAGATTTCTAGCATTTACTCTCCATATTTGCCCTCGCTATTCTGTGAATTATCTTGTTTCCACTGAGGCTAATAAGTTTGCTATGCAAACATCGATACTGTAATTGATAGTTTTCAGTGATTTGTTATTCTCCGAGGATAAAAAGTATACATGAAATAATATTTGTAACATATGCAATAAAGTATTTTTTTTTCTTTTATTGACCTTTTTATTTACACCAGCTGGCAATCAAAACATACAGTACTGAAGAAAATATAGGCAGATGGGTATTAATATTTGTAAAATAGAAGTATCCTGCAGACTAATTAAAATGAGCTGAATTACATCAAGCACAAACAACACTGGAAAGGTAGAGGAGTTTTATGAAAAAATTCATAAATTTCATAACTGCTTCTTGATTTTGATCCAGCATTGTGAAGAACAACAGAAGGCTGTATGCTCATATTTGTGTGCCCTCAGTGAAAAATACAAATTCTGCATGGGAAATGGGACACTTGAGATGAATCTTGTAAATTTTAAGCTATAACTTGTGTTTTCAGGGTTCAGAACAGGCCTTTTTTGGTTGTCCCAGGTTATATGTGCTGAACATCACATTTAGAATAGACACAATTAAAGCCTGCAGTTTGTCATGCAGTCAGGTCTTCTTAGTGCTAATGGATCTATTTTAAAAGTAAAGGTTTCCCTCGCATATACGTGCTAGTTGTTTCTGGCTCTAGGGGGCAGTGATCATCTCCATTACAAAGCCAAAGAGCCAGCACTGTCCAAAGACGTCTCAGTGTGCCATGTGGCCAGCATGACTAAACGTCAAAGGCACACGGAATGCTGTTAACTTCCCATCCAAGTGGTCCCTATTTTTCTACTTGCATTTTTACATGCTTTCGAACTGCTAGGTTGGTAAAATGGATCTATTTTAGATTTATTTAAATACAGATCCACCAAAATCTTTCATAATTTATTCCGTGCATGACTTTGATAACCAGGAGTTGGCTGGTTGGTTGGTATTGATCTTGTTGCTAAAACAAAGTGGTTGTCTATTTCCCATTGGTTCGGTGCTCTTCTGGGTAAATCTTCAAGGAGTTAATCATTTTTAAGTGTGAAAACAACTCTATTTTATGAATTAGGAATAAACTAAATTGAAGCATTCGATTGTCATTAATCAATGTCCTCAAACTTAGCAACTGGAAGAATTAATTCACAAATGCAAGTGGTTTTTACTATATTACTAGAAAGAATGGCTTCATGACAGGAAGCCATGGAGTTGCAGTGGCTCATGTGCCTAGAATGTGGAATCTGAACACCACTTTGGCAATATTCGAAACCTGAGAGCATGAGCTGTGTGACAGAATAAGCTCCTTTCAGTTTGTCCCAAATTTCAGTGTTTGAATAATACACATACAGTACACAGATACACTGTACAGTAACTGTAGGTTTTTACTTCCAGAAAGGTTTAAGCAAAGTCCAAAATAAGCAATCCAAAATCATTCAGAAGTAAATCAGTCAGTTTTCAATCCAGGGATAATCCAAATATCAAAGTCCAGTGTCAAAAAACAGTTCAGTAACAGACTTACATTAAATCCAGTAATATCAGTCAATTAGGAAAAATGGAGGAACGGTAACATTTTCCAACAGAAGGAAACAAAGATACACTCTCTTCTGAGACTCAGACTAAGACAATCCAGGTTTCTGGCTCCATCTTATAGCCATTTGAGAAATCACACCCAATTGCATGCTCTTGCATTCCCTTAAAGAGACAGTATTAAAATGTCTTTCCTGGTTTATATATTTCTAACCCAAATACCTGTTAGGTGACTTATATTCCTAACATTCTCCCCTTTTGGGTGAGATAATATATACAACCTTACATTCTAAGTCTTCACAGACTTCACATTCTAAATCTTCACAGCTAGCTTTATGCTTTATGGAGCCTTGGGCCTTTGTAAAATGATCTGCTATATTGTTTTCTGACATACAGTATTCTAGCTTAATCATTTTACTTTGCACACATTGTCTCACATTTAAATATCTTAAATCTGTGTGTTTCATTCTTGTTTTAACAGCAATATTTGAAGCCATCTGTATTGCTGATTGATTATCTTCATAAACTACAATAGGATCTTTTACATCAATTCCCATATCAATCAATAATTGTTTATATAAAGCTAAATCTGTACATAATAAAGACAAAGATGAGAATTCAGCTTCCATTGTTGACAAACTTAGATGTTTCTGTCTGATAGATCTCCATCCAATCAATGCTTTTCCCAATAATACAACAGTACCCGATGTAGAATTTTGTGTATTTATGTCTGTAGCAAAACTTGCATCAGCATATGCAGTTAAATTCAATTCATCTTTTGGCTCCAAATACAATTAATAATGCATTGTCTGTTTCCGATATTTTAACACATGTTTAGCAGCTTGCCAGTGCCTTTCAGTCGGCTCAGCGTAAAAATCTCTATAATTGATTAACACTGTATGCAATATCTGGCCTTGACTAATTACTGAGATAAGATAAACTACCAATCAAGGACTGATAAATATTCTTATCAAAAATAGGACTTTGAACATCACTATGGCTAAACTCCTGGCTCATTGATGTCTTAGCCAGTTTACAAAGTTCCATTTTAAAACTTTTTAGTAATTGGTTAATTTTATCTGCCTGTGAGATCTTGTATCCTCCCCTAGTTCTATCTATCTTTAAACCAAGATATTGTTTGATTTCTCCTAATTGTTTTATCTTAAATTTCTTTTCCAATAGTGAAATTATCTCAGTAGCTTCTTGTTCAGTTTTGGTGATTAATGCTATGTCATCAGCAATAATGAAATTATGCCATTAGTTTATCTTTTAAACAAACATGGATCAGCCATGCCAGCTATAAAACCTACTTTAGTCAATTCTTTAACTATATATTTGCTCCACTTATATCCTGATTGCTTCAAACCATAAAGACTCTTTTTCCATTTCCAGCAATCAGTTGTTTTATCAGTATTATCATTTTTGAGACCTAAAGGTTTATTTAAATATGTAGTGTGTTGCAATGGTGCATGCAGATATGCCGTCTCTACATCCAAATGATTCACAATCTATTTCTCCTTAGCTGCCCACACTAATGCTGTCCTTAATGTAGTAGCCTTCAGACTAGGTGCAAACACCTCATCATAGTCATTTGCTGTCTGATTGAACCCTTGTGCTACTAACCTGGCTTTATGGGTAACAGTCCCATCTACACCTGTTTTTAGCTTATATATCCATTTGCATCCTATGGCATGTTTACCTGGTGGAAACGTAACATTTTTGTATACCTCCAGTCTTTTTAATGATTCCAGTTCCTTATCCATTGCTTTCTGCCAAGCAGCCTGATCCTTAGCAGGAAACAGTTTTAATTCACTATAATTACTTGGAATTGTATTCACTTGGCATACAACACTAGCCTGATATCTATCAGATGGTTGTGTTACTCGGGTTGAATGTCTTGGTAATACAGGGCTAACTGGTGGACTTTCCTGTGCCACCTGCTCCTGTTCTTCTACCTCTTCCTGTGCCTGTTCTTCTACTTCCTCCTGTTTTTCCTCTTTAATGGCTATTTGGGGTGTACTGATTTTATCTTTAGGGACTATTTGGGTGTCAATAATAATATCATTGCTGGATTCCTGTTCCAGTTTATCCCATCCAACGTGCTCAAGAAATTTTGCATTAGCACTACAATAAACATGAGCTGTCCTTGATCCCAGAATCTAAATGATCTATGGTTGGCCTCATAATCCACAAAAAATAAATTCTTAGCTCTATGTTGCCCTTTCAGTCTTACTTGTGAGGGAATATGCACCATGCTGGAGCTCCAAATGTGTGTAGGTAACTTAAATTTGGCTTTCTGCCACACCAATGAGTAAATGGCAATTCTCCAGTTGTTGCATTATCTGCATTGTTCAAAACATGGTTACGGCTTCACCTTCAAAACATTATGGCTTCACCCCACAGTGTTTCAGGTAAACCTGAATCAGATAACATAGTGCAAGCCATGGCTTGTAATGTTTGCCCTCTTCATTCTATAAACGAGTTATGTTGTAGTCTGCAAGGTGCAGAATGTTTATGCTCAACACCAGCCAATTTCAACATAGTTTGGAATCTTTTGTTAACAAACTCAGTCCCATTATTAGTGACTAAAGTAATTATTTTACTTTTCATTTTTGTCTCAGCAAACCTTAGCCAGTTAAAGAAATGTTGGAATGTTTCTGTTTTGTTTTTCATAAGATAGCAGAAACTGTATTGTGAGTAATGGTCCATAATACTCAAAATATAGCAGGCACCTCCTAAACTTGATTTCTTAGGACCAATTATGTCAGCAAACACTACCTCTAAAGGTTGTTTGGTCTTAAACCCATTTAATCTGTTTGCAGGAGTAACCTTACTCTTCTCCTGGCTATAAGCATTACAGTGTAAATACTTGCTACAGGATTTTAATTTTACTCCCTCTGCCAATTAAACAGTTTTTTTGAGCATTTTGAAATTAATGTGCCTGAGACATCTATGTAGTAAATTCATCATGTGGCTTAACATTGTTATAAACTGAGTTAGCCATCTTCAACTGGTCATCATGTATCACATATAAATCATTCTCTAGAATAGCAGTAACAATTTTACCCTCTTTCTCTATTATACAGTTATCTCCCCTAAAGGTTACTACACAACCAAGATTAACTAAAACCCCTACTGATAGCAAATTAAATTTCAGATTCGGTCCATATAACATGGTTAAATGTTCGTTTATACAAGAACAATATGCAGTACCTTCACTTGATGCATTCATCTTCCATCCATTTGCCAATGATACATGTTGTTTACTCGTGGACATCTTTACAAACCTTTTTCTACCCTTAGTAATGCATTGTGATGCTCCACTATCAACAAACCACAAATCATTGTTTACGGTTGAATTGCTGGACATAGCTAAACTAACATTCTTCTTAGCCTTCTGGTGTTTGCAAGTATTCTGTTGTTTTCCCTTCTTACAGAATTTAGCTATATGTTCTCCAGCCCCACAAGAAAAACATTTCCTAACAGTATAGGCAGTTGAAGATAAATCCTCTTTTTTTTGTGTTTTTTGAATTTTTTTTATTGATTTTCAATAAACAAACATACACAAACAAAACACAAAACATAAAAACATAAAACTTCTTTATGGAAAGCAGCTTCCCGGGTTGCATCTTTTTATACAGACATAAATTCGAATTCATGCTCACTTTTTATCCCATTTCATATCTTATTTACCATTCAACATTTTCCATTCAATTCCATTCCATGGATTCCATTCCATACCATTCAACATTCAACACAGCTTCTCCCCTCTTTTCACTCTCTTAATTCTATTTTATTTATTTCATCTCCATTTAAATTATTATGCATATATCTTTTGTCTGTTCTATTTCAATTTTCTATTATCTTTTCTCATTAACACAAGATTTCTCCTATAATCACTGATTGAAGTATGACGCCTTTAAATCTTTCCCCTAAATTTACTTTTCATTCTGATTCTGCTTAGTACATTCTGAAGCTACATACTATATTATAAAATAAGAAAGCATAATAAATTTATGAAAAAGTAAAACAATAATCCATAGCAAATTAAGCTCTATTATTAAATCCAGTTTTCTAACATTATTTCAAATATAAATACAACAATACAATCTTGTGTACTTTTGCAGAATCTCTTTTATCATATTTTTACCCACTATCTCTGAATAAATCTTGTTTCTTTACATCTTGTTTTAAACCTTTGTAACTTCTCTTTCCTTTTTCCTTTCCTTTCTTCTCCAATCCTGCCTTTTACCCCCTTGTCTCTTAATCTCCATCTTTTTAATCTCCACCTTCTTCTGTATTCCTCTTTGCTGTTGCTTTCTGACATTGTATCAATTTTTCACCTTATTTTTCCCTTTTTTGGTTGTTTTATAAAATCTTAAATTCTCCATTCTCTTTCCCCTCTTTCTCTTTTCTTCTCCAGCTAAAGTTGTTTGTTCATTAAATATGGCTTCTCCTTTATCCCAATCTTCTTGTTCTTGTAGTTTCTGGTAAGTAGAAATTGCCATTTCTAAAAAAATGGAAAACAGATCCAGAAGAGCCCTTCCCTTCTTGTTCCTCTTCTTTTAGCTTTTTAAATTCAATTTTCAGTTCATCAAAAAGTAGTGCCATTGTAAAAAGTTTTTTTATACAACCCAAATGTTTTAGTCTTTCAAATAATAATTTCCAAGAGTCCCAAAGTCATCAAGCAATCTAAATATACATAGACTGTTTCATTTAGCACTTTCTTCTTTTTATCCTTTCTCTTCCTGGAGTTATAGTTCAGTTACAAAGCTCCAATTAAAATATATCTTTTAGAAGTCTTGTACAGTTTAGCTCTGTTCTTATAAATTCCAAGCAGCTTCCTCCAACAAAATCTTAATATTTATTCCTTTCCTCTCCCTTCCCATTTATAGCAAAAAAGAGTTCTCTTCCCCCACCCTCCCAGTGCTCAGAAATCTTTATTGTCCCCTTGGCTTTAGTTTTCAAGATTACCTGCTGATGCCAAAATGGGTTTTTCTGATTTCTCCATTCATTTGCTATCACCGTAAGGAAGGAGAGTGAGAAAAAAACAAACTTTCCCTTTTAACTTTCATTCGCCGCTTTTTCCGTCTTCGTCAGGAACGATGTATCTTTAATGAAGCTTAAATTCCAGGGAATTTAAATGTTACTTATTATCCTGGTTAGCCAAAAACTTTCACTTTCTTAGCTTCCTCCTGCACATTCTTAAGCCTAGGTCCCACTGGTCGATGGATGCAAAATATATGCATAAAGGACAGAGTGGATGAGCAAATTTTCGGGGGTGGCTCCATCCGTTTTCATCCACTCCAAAAAGTGACAAAAATTTGCATAAACAGAATGGAAAAGAACGGACGTGGGTAGTATGTAGCGGGGATATTAAACGGATGTTCATCAGAAGCCTAGCGGATGAAAGCAGATGGAAGCGGATGACACCTCCGAAGGGGTTCTGGGGGAGAATTTCGAAGCGGACGCATAGCGGAAGGGGCAGATTCATAACAGATGAAGCGGATGCATCACGTACGCCTATAGGAAACAAAAGGGATGCACTTTATATCCGAGATGAATACGCTTACATCCTTTCTATTTCCGTGCTACTAATGCTGTGTAGACATTCCATGTACCTTTTGTTTCCTCCCTCTTTCTGTTTTTAGCTGCAGCGGATATGAGTTGAGGGAATGGCCAGAGGATGCAAAGAGGATACAGTGTATGTTTAATGGATGATAATGGACATAGAATGTTTGTTGCCCGTATATGTCATGGATGTACATCGTATGCGGTGGAAAGTTCATCTGTTCACAAAGTTTTGTGCAGCTCAAAACTTTTTGCATGGATAAAATCACAGTGGACGGATGCTCAATGGATAGAGTGTATGAAACACGTATGCAGTGAGTACACAACAGATGCATAGCATTTTCCAATGGATGACAAGCTTTTTTTAACGTTTTACATCCTCTTTGCATCTGTAAATGCAGTGGGACCGGGCCTTTATCTGGATGAAAGCTTCTTTGTGGTGGCCATTGCTGACCGCCGCTCCACCACGTTTTGAGAAGGGAGTTAAGTCAGCTGAGGAGGGGGGTTACAATTCCCCCGGACCCCTGTTGGATCTCTGGAGACTTCTGATTTGCAAGGCTTTGGCGGTGGCAGGAATCCACGATTGTGTGTGGTTTCTGCTGCGCTCACCACTGGAGTGACCTTGATCTAGTTGGATTTGGGGGCTATAGTTACCCCGTAGAAGTAATTGAAGATAAATCCTCTTCTTGAGGTTGTTCCTTCCTCAGTTGGTCCCTATCCAGCCATCTTCTTGATTCTTCTAGCAACCTTCTGGTTATGTCAGTCAATGTCAGTTTATCTCTGGGCAGGACTTCCAGTGAAAATACATAATCATCATAACTTTCATCCAATGAGGAAAGAATGATGAAAACTTGATGCAGCTCTGAAAATATCAGTTCTTATTCATGTAGCTCCTGAAAAGTTTTTTTCATGAAGTTCAAATGAGCTAACAAATCTCCACCTTTTAGAAAATGTGCTCTAAACAGTTTATGTGTAAGATGTATGTATGCACCTTCACTGTCACAAACATAAATCCTCTTCAAATTCTCCCAACACCTAGTAGCAGACTCTTCTCCACAAATATGGACTAGTTGCTGGTCACTCAGTGTTAGTCCAAATATACAAAGAGCTTGTTCATTGTTCTATTTAAAGTCAGCAAGCTTCTTGACATCATCCTCATTTTCTAGATTCCAAGCATTTACATCTGGTGGATCTTGAACTATATTCCATAAACCTTCTCTACGCAGAAGTAGACTGCACTTCATGGACAGGAAACAGTTTGTTCCATCCAATCGGGTTATCAGTGATAGACTTGTTGAAGTGACTTGTGCCATCTTTACCAGGATAGTAAACTACAATTCAACAGAAAACAGCTGTCTGTATACAGTACTGTGCATTCACACTAACTCTCAGTTATCTGAGCCTGGTATGGTCTGGGCCCATAACCAGTGTTGAGATAGTTCCCCATTAGGAGAATGAGCGCATACAGGGAGACATATTTGAGAGAAGTGTTTGAATAATACACACACAGTACACAGATACAGTGTACAGTAAATGTAGGTTTTTACTTCCAGAAAGGTTTAAGCAAAGTCCAAAATCCAAAGTCATTCACAAATAAATCAATCAGTTTTCAATCCAGGAATAATCCAAATATCAAAGTCCAGTGTCAAAAAACAGTTCAGTAAAAGACTTACATTAAATCCAGTAATATCAATCAATTAGGAAAAATGGAGCAACAGCAATAGTTTCCAACAGAAGGAAACAGAGATACACTCACACTCTCTTCTGAGACTCAGACTAAGACAAACCAGGTTTCTGTCTCCATCTTATGGACATTTGAGAAACCACACCCAATTACAGTTTTGCATTTTCTTAAAGATATAGCTTTAAAATGTTTATCCTGGTTTATATATTTCTAACCCAAATAGCTGTTAGGTGACTCATATTCTTAACAAGAGGTATATCTAAGGTTAAACTTCAGGATACTAATCTAAGAATCTTGGTTGGGGAAGATTTCAAAGAACATCCAAAGAATCACAAATGGTGAGAAGGTTGTCTGACAAGACTACCACTATTTTTTTTTTTAATTTTATTCAGTTTGGGAACTTTCCTGTTCCAGACTGTTCAAGTCCTAAGAGATCAACTAAGTCCTTAAAGCCATCCAGCACCAGGGTAAAAGGGGTGATGTCTGGGTTGGTATGGGTTAGCCTGAAGGTAATGAGGCTGAATCAGCTCACCAAGGCATTTTTTTTTTAAATGTCGAGAACAATTTTATTATTAGAAGCTGGAGAAGTAGGTAAAGTATCTCTGCACATTTTATTATTTTGTTCATAAAAGATAGCATTTCTCTACAATAAAACCCTACTTCTTTCAAAGTGAGAGCATTTAGCATCAGGCAAATTCCATTGTAATCCCATACTTACCACAGTGCTGTTCTCCAAGTGACTTCAAAAAAATACAGACTCTTTTCTTCTCTAATTTAACAGGAATATAAAAGCAGTTGTTAAAAAAAAGAAACAAAAATTGGATAATGAAGAGAAAAGGTGGCTGAGTGATTCACAAAAGAAGGGAAACAACAGGGC
The DNA here is from genome assembly GCA_015471245.1 of Laticauda colubrina. Lineage (NCBI taxonomy): Eukaryota > Metazoa > Chordata > Lepidosauria > Squamata > Elapidae > Laticauda > Laticauda colubrina. Next base: position 2,944,705 of record BLBF01000007.1, read on the forward strand.
AATTGAAAGGAGAGCTTTGAAAATGACCTCCCTTCACCTCTGCAAAAGAAAGACTTTCCATATTGCTGCATTGTTCTCTGCCTGTACAGTAATTGCACCATATTTAACAGGCTTGGTTTTTTACTTCCTAGATTCCATTTGTTTACATCCCCCCCCCCCACCTACAATGTTATTTTTATGAGAATGAGTAAATTTGCTTATCTATGCATAGCAGTGGGACGCGTGGCTAAGAACTTGTCAATCAGGAAGGTTGGCAGTTCGAATCCCTAGCACCTTGTAATGGAGTAAGCTCCACCTTCTGCCAACCTAGCAGTTTGAAAGCATGTAAAATAGGGACAGCTGTGGTGGGAAGGTAACAGTGTTCTGTGTGCCTTCGCCATTTAGTCATGCCAACCACAATGACCAAAGTAATGTCTTTGGATGGTGTTGGCTCTTCAGCTTTGTAACGGAGATGAACACCACCCCCTAGAGCTAGAAACAATCAGCACATATGTGTGAAGGGAACCTTTACCTTTACCTTTCTGCAGATAAATGGGAAGTCTTTCAACTCCAAAGGACTGCTTTAAATAAGGCTTGCAAAGGACCACCTAATTGTAGATATCATCGGGGACAAGAATTACAAAGGTGCACCGAAATGTCCTCAGAGTAAGTTAGCAAACTATTAATTTTTTTCTATTTGGAACAAAAAAAATCTACCTCTCTGGAATCACAAATTCACAATGAAGCCATGTCTGTTTCCTTCAAGAAATGGATCACATGCAATACAGTTTCTATTCTGTATTTCTCAATGGATTTCCATTGTTTAATCAGCTCGTTAAATGTGTTTATCTTCTGGGTTTTTAAAAAGTTCAAAAATCTGTTCTGATCTAAAAGTAGTTTTTGTAGTATTTGGGTGATGAAGAGAAGCTGTGATTGCAATGGTAGGTGGTAGATCGAAAGTATGTTTTTAATGAAAGCAATATCTTGTTCCACTTTACCTAGCACTTTGGCTAACAGCCTCCCCCCCATCTCCACAACCATACACAAAACTTATTTTTATACAAATCTTGTAGTTTCTAGGGCAATGCATGTTGGAAGATATAGTTTCTGTATGTTAAGCCTGGGTTCCCCAACCAGGGTTAGGTAGACAAGCTAAACAGAATGTGCAGCGTTAGTCAGATAGGCACACAGATAAATGAGTGAGCTAAGCTTGTATGTTTATTAACATACAGTAAAAATAACAGATACGCTTGTGCTATCAAGAATATAGTTTATTCCATTATAAGTTCATGGCATAGTCAAATAACAGTCCAATAGTCATGTATCAAGTAGTCAGTCCATTCAGGGATATTCAATTAGCAAAGTCTATGTAGAATATCCTATGTCAGTTCACTTACAAATCTGTCCTTTGTTGTCTCTCCCGTTCGAGCAATGCAGTCTTGATTCCAAGCAGTAATCAGGGATCATCAAAGCCAGAGTGTGCAAGCTGTAGACTTGCTACTTTTATAGTGTTTTCATAACCACTCCCTTAATTACTATTCCACAGTTAAAGCTGCAGACACTTTAACATACACAACTATGATTCATAGTTATTATTTCACCTAAACCAGTTAGGGTAAACAATGTTATCCCTAACACTGTATATAAGCTATAAGTGGTGATCCCAAGGGTATTGCTTGTAATTTGTTTGTCAGCTGAATTGAAAGTACAATGGTTAGACAGAGAAGTTGATGAGGTCCATGATTCTGAGGATTTCAAACGGTGATGCTGTCATGGGTTCTTTGGCTTAATTCTGAATCTATGGCTGTGTTGGGAGATCAAATGAGACCGTGATTTCACTTTCACCTATTGTCAGGTCTCTGATTCCTTAGGGTCACTGTAATGGAAGCTTGTTGGACTATTTGCATCTTTCTTTGAGGCATCCAAGTTTTTCTATGAGGCATCCAAGCCAGTTTGTCAGCATTCCAGCAAACCTCCATTCCAATCAGTAACTCTGAGACAAACATCATCTCAAATGTAGCTCTATTACAATAGCACCTGGCACATCTGTGGAATCTTGGAACTAAAAGTTTCCTGGACTTCCCACAATGTCCCAAACTACCAACCATCCCCTTTTTCCTCATCATCACATCAAATGAATCAATCCCAAAGTAAGTTCCTTTTTGTTTCTGCACCATACTCCATGACCTTGAACTAACAATGAATTCTATTTTGTCTACTAAGAGCCAATCAATTAAAATCATTCCTCTCCCACTTTCTCAAGCTATGTGGCAGAGTTGAACAAGGTTTCCAAAGCTGACACAGTTCTTTAATGATGTTGCAGGTTGGAGTCCCAGGTAATGATATAATTGGATAGAGAGCAGAGGTGGTATTCAGCAAGTTCTGACCAGTTCTGAAGAACCACTAGTGGAAATTTTGAGTAGTTCAGAGAACCGACAAATACTACCTCTGACTGGAGATTTTACAGTTTCCTTCCCCTGCCATGCCCACCAAGCCATACCCACAGAACCAGTAGTAAAAAAAATGAATCCCACTACTGACTGAGAGGTATGTTTGGCTTGTGTGCTTTGGAACATCCATAGAACCACGGGAAGACAAATTCATTGCTTTTCAGCTGCTACTATTTTTTTTTTAGTGAGTGTCCTTTCCTGGGAAGGTTTCTGAGAGTTCTCTTGATCTGGTTGTTTGGTTACCATGTTGGATTGGTATTCCATAGGAGGTTGATATTCACGGCAAATGCAATTTTTGTTTGTTTCCTTTCAACTCCTGTTCCATTGCTGTCCTCTTTCCATGTATGCACATTCCCATGAGTTTAACTATGTCCATAGGATTCTCCTCCTCCTCCTCCTCCCTTTTCTTGGCTTTATTGAGTTTCAAATAAGTTAAAATAACAAAAAAAAAAAAGAAGAAAAAAAAAGAGGAAGGATGGGGAAAAACAAATTGGGATGCAGAAAAGGGAAGGGAAAAAAGCTATAGAAAAGAGAATCTTCCAACTTTCTTCAGTGCAGATACAAGCTAAGACACAGTAAGCCTTTAAACACAATGCAGTTTACTTCTACAATTGTAAACAGTTATAGGTGTCAAATCCCAAGGTTATATAATTTCACTTTTTCAGTATCAAGCAAATAGTTCAAATGATTTTCAAAATGTAAACTTTTTTAAAAAGAAAAACAAAGCAAGGTGAAGTAATTTCTTTAATAAAAGCAGTCAATTTCATCATCTCTGCCAGCTCCATTAACTGCACATTCCATTCTTCTATTGTAGGAATTTGTGAATCTTTCCATCTCCACATATAAAGAACTCTCTCTACTGTTATCATATACTTTATAAGAACAATACTCCATTTTTTTTCTATCTGTTTATCCAGCAGACCTAGAAGAAAACTTCTGGTTTCAGTTATACGCTTAATATGAAAATTCTCTGAAATAAATTACATAACCTTTCCCAGTAGCTCCTTCTTGCATGTCCCCCAAATATGGTAAAAAGTACCTTCAGATGGATTACATTTTCAACACATTTGACACACCTTTATATATTTTTGACAATTTATCAGGTGTTAACAATGATATAGCCTCTTATGAAAGTTCTCTTTCAAGTTATACTTCAATGTAAAGTTCAGTCTTTTACTCAACATATTTGCTCATTGATCAAGCATTATATTGTATCCAAAGTTTTTGCTCATTTAATCATACAGTCTTTAACATTCATTTTCCATATTCATTTTCAATAATAGTTTAAATATTTTAGCAATAACATGCACATCATTAATACATGAATCCACATCATAGCTTTCTTATTCTATCAAATCATTCCATCAGCTTGAACATAACCAAATCATTGACAGTGTTTTTGGTTCTTCTCTCAGTGAGAGAGATAGAGACAGTTTGGTCTAGCAGTTAAGGTACAAGACTAGATATAGGCAGACTGTGAGGTCTAGTCCTACCTTAAACATGAAAGCCAGCTGGTTGACTTTGGGTCAATCATTCTCTTTCAGCCCAATTCACCTCACAAGTTTGATGTTGTGGAGACAAAAGGAGGAAGTTGTTTTGCTTACATTCACTACCTTGAATTATCTGTAAAAATAATAGATGTGAAATAGAAATGGATGGAGGGATGGATGAATAGTCCAGCCAAGTATATGTAATTATCATTTATTTTCTTAAAAAAGATTGTTTAGAGTTGATAACCATAATTTTAGGAATCAACTTACTTTATATCTATTCAAGACACTCATTATAGCAAGCCTAACAAAATGATTTTGAAAGTTTATATTGACCTTTGGTATGCTATAGAATAGATAGCCATTACACCCTAATCTCAGGTTACATCCTTCAAACTCCAGTTACCTCCTATTCCTCAGAGACACTCAGACTTTTATCCACATCAGACAAGAAGCAATAAGGTATAATTTTAAAACAGGTAATTCTAACCCACCTCTTTCTTTGGCATCCTAAAGCAGCTTCTATTTGACTCTTCTGCATGCTATACAACCTAGAAACACCTTTTTGCCATTGTTTAAATGGAAATTCAGTATCAGTATTGATACTGATCAGTATTGTTTGAAATAAAAATAACATTCTATGTAAAACATTCATTTTGATCATTGAAATTCTACCCAGTAGTGACAGTTGGAGTTTGTTCCACCTCAGTAAGTATTTTTTATAATATTGTTCCCTAACACAATTGTTTTGAAAAAACATGCAGTTTATATTAGTTAATATAACCTCTAGATATTTAAACTTCTTTTCAATTCCAAAACACTCTTTTTTTTCATCAGAATCTCTTTGTCTTGTGCAGTCATATTTTTAACCAACAAAATTTTAACCAACATATTTGTTTTTCATTTATTTACTTTAAATTCAGCTGGTGCATCAAAGTTCTTCAATTATTCAATACCATTCTTGGTATTTTTGTAAAAACAAAATTAAGTCATCAGCAAAAGCCTTCAATTTATATGTCTCTTTTATTTTATTTTATTTTAATTTTCAAACCCATTATTTTCTCATCCTTTGTCTCTGTTCAACCTTTCTAAAATTAAAATGAAAAGAAAAGGGGGCAAAAGACATGTTTGTCTTGTCCCTTTTATAGCTCACATGGTTCATTAAACCACCATTAACAATAACATTTTGGATTAATCTATTGATTTGATTCCTTGAATAAAATTTTCCCCAATGTCCATATTTTTCAAAACTTTAAACACAAAAGACCCATTCAAGTTGTCAAAAGCTTTCTCTGTGTCCAAAAGTATCGATGTCATTTTCTTCTTATTTATTTATTTGTTTGTTTGTTTGTTTGTTTGTTTATTTATTTATTTATTTAATTATCAAGTGATTATAAGATAACAGGTATAATAAGTATAAACATAGTTATGAATACATGAAATGGATACATATAAGAGAAATAAAAAGAAACAATAGGACAGGGATGGTTGGCACATTGGTGCGCTTATGCACGCCCCCTACAGACAGACCTCTTAGGAAAGAGGTAAGATCAATAGTAGACAGTCCCAGCTTAAAATTTTTGGGGTTTGGGGAAGAAACCACAGAGTCAGGTAGAGTATTCCAGACATTGACCACTCTGTTAGTGAAGTCATATTTCCTGCAATCAAGTTTGGTGCGATTTACCTTGAATTTGTATCTATTGTGTGTTCTTGTATTGTTATGGTTGAAGCTGAAGTATTCATTGACAGGTAGGACATTGCAGTGTATGATTTTTATATACTATATTTAGATCGGACCGAAGACAGCATAATTCTAGGTTTTCTAGGTCTAGAATTTCAAGTCTGGTGGCATAAGGTATTCTTCAACGAGTAGAGGAGTGGAGAACTCTTCTTGTGAAATATTTCTGGACTTTCTCAACTGTGTTAATATCAGATACATAATGTGGGTTCCAGACGGATGAGCTGTATTCAAGTATTGGTCTGGCAAATGTTTTGTATGCTGTAGTTAGTAGTGTGATATTACCAGAGAAAAAGCCACGTAGGACTAGGTTAACAACTCTTAATACTTTTTTGGCTTTGTAGTTATAGTGGGTTCTGAGCACTTAGACCATTAGAGATGAGTATTCCAAGTCCTTGACAGAGTTTGGATCATCAACAAGGTCTTGACTATTCAGCTTGTATCTTATTTTCTGATTTTTTTTGCCTATATGTAACACAGAGCATTTATTTGTTGAGATTTGAAGTTGCCATTTGTTTGACCATTCTGATAGATAGTTGAAGTCTTTTTAAAGCCCCTGTCACACTGCACCAACGGATGGAAAGAGGATGTAAAATGGAGAAAAACGCTTACCATCCGTTGGTTAACGCAATGCATCCGTTCTGTACTCACTGCCTCCGTTTTTCATCCTTTCTATCCATCCAGCATCCGTTTATTGACGTTTCATCCACTCAGAAAGTTTTGAACTGCTCAAAACTTTTGAGTGGAAAATGTATCCAATGCGTCCGTTCTGCATCCGTTACGCATTCGCTATATCCACTAGGCATCCGCTGTGCATCCGCACAACTCCATCCGCTCCAGCAGTAAACAGCCGCAGGGAGGAAGCAGAATGGACACAGAACGGATGCAGAACGGATGCCTAGCAGATGCAGAACGGAAACAAAGCATTTAAAACAGAAAAAACGTTCGCAGAGGGGACCTATCTCGGATATTAAGGATGTCTAGAGGATGCCAAGAGGATGCAAAGGGACACATAGTGGAAAACCTATACTGCCTATAAAAAGGGGGAGCAACTCACCCGGATCTCACTTTCACACCAGCAGCCCTGCGGTGCAGACCTCTGCAGCCTTCATCTGACTCTTGCTCTTCCACAGCATCCAGTCATGTCCACCATGGATCGTAACAAAGTCCTTTTGGCAACCACCATCATTCTGCAACAGTGCGAAGCCATCTACAGGCTCTGTGAACTCTAATACGGGAAGAAAAGGAGGCGGCCAAGAAGCATCTGGGTCCGAAGATGGATCACCAGAGGAGCAGAGGACGGACTGTACAACAAGCTGATGGTGGAGCTCAGGAACGAAGACACTCGTGCAATCCAGAACTTCATGAGGATGCCTCCAGCCATGTTTGACGAAGTTGTGCAGCGGCAGACACCCAGGTTGACCAAGGCAAACACCAACTTCTGGCCCAGCCTGGAACCTGGCCTCAAGGTGGCACTCACTCTGAGCCACCTGGCCTCAGGGACCACCTACAGGAGCATGCAGTACGGCTGGAGGGTGCCACACAACACCATCACCATTGTGGTAAGAGAAGTGGAGCAGGCCATCATCGAAGAATACCTGGAGGAGCTCCTCCAGTGCCCCTCCACTGAAGAAGGATGGAAGAAAGTTGCAGAGCAGTGGTATCAGAGGTGGAACTTCCCACACACCGTTGGAGCCATCGATGGCAAGCACATGGCCTGCAAAGCGCCAGCCACGTTGGGGTCCACTTATTTCAACTACAAGGGCTTCTTCAGCATCATCCTCTTCGCCATGGCCGATGCTGACTACAAGTTCATGTACATCGATGATTCAGGCAACGGCTCATCTTCAGATGCCCAGGTATACAACGCCAGTCACCTCAAGGTGGGGCTGGAACACAACCTCATCGTGGGCTTCCCAGATCCAGACCCCCTGCCCAATGACACGCAAGATGTGCCCTACTTCATCGTGGGGGATGACGCCTTCTCCCTCAGAACCTACCTCATGAAACCCTACACCTCCAATGCCTCACCCGTGAAGAGAGGATCTTCAACTACAGGCTGTCCAGGGCAAGGCGGGTGGTGGAGAATGCCTTTGGCATCCTGGCCAACAGGTTCCAGATACTTCTCACCAACATGCAGCATCGCCCAGAGACCGTGAGGAGGATCGCGGAAGCTTGCTGCATCCTGCACAATCTCATGCGCACCTGCTACCCAGTGTTGCAGAATAGGCTCATGGACCTCCAACAAGGCAATGGGGACATGGAGCCTGGGGAATGGAGGCAAGGGCAAAACCTGATAGACACTGAGGATGTGCAAGGCCCCAACAGAGCCTCACGTGAAGGGAAGAAGCAGCACAACCTCCTGAGACACTGGTGCAACTCCCCAGCTGGAGCAGTAGAGTGGCAGGACAGGATAATAGATGATTAATGGATGCTTCCTTCAGCCTGTCTCATCACACTGATGAGATTGGGCCATGTATGTTGGGTGGGCCTACAATGAACAGGGCATTTAATAAAGAGTTGTGTTTATGTTGACATGTGTGGATGATTGATTACATTATTATTGATAATAAAGGGCCATAGGTGTGGCACCAGGGAGGGTGGACCATACAGTCCCACTATGCTTGTACTGGAGGTTTATCTATCCCACAGCTATTACCCATTCCAAAGGTATCCCTGCCCATCCCACTGCTATCCTTATCCATCCCACAGCTATTACCCATCCCACAGGTATCCCTGCCCATCCCACTGCTATCTTAACCCATCCCTCAAGCATGCAAAGGCTTAAACCATTTCTAAAAGTTTCCACCAAGACTTTATTAAAAAAAAGAAATGAAGCAAGTGTGTGAATCAAAGATAGACTTTATTAACAACAAACTATAAAACAAAAATGAGTCTCTGGCACTTCTTTTGGTCGCTCAGTCTCAGGGGTGAAGGGTCCAGGTGCTGTGGAGGTGGCTGGTGCTGGAGTGCTTGTCTGAAGCGCCATTGGGGTGCAGCATCAGCATAGTCACCAGCAGAAGCACCACCGCCATAAGCAGCAGCAGCAGCTCCTCCAGAAGCAGAAGCAGCAGAAGCTCCAGCCCCAGAACAGTGAGCCCATGCTACAGAAGCCCCAGCAGAACCAGAGTGAGGGCCAGGGGGTGGGATGGTGGCCCTGTCCCTCTTGCCAGGGCTGGCAGCAGATGGCTGAGGCTTTCTGTTCTTCCCCATGGTTGTGGGGTTGCTGGCTGGCAGGAAGGCTGGCACCAAGGCTGGCAGGCAGGCAGGAACCAAGGCTTGCAGGCAGGCAGGCACCAAGGCTGGCAGGCAGACTGGCTGGCAGCAAGACTGGCAGGCAGGCAGACAGCAAGGCTGCCAGGGAGGCTGGCAGGCAGGCAGGGAGGCTGGCAGCAAGGCTTGCAGCAAGGCTTGCAGGCAGGCATGCAGGCAGGGCAGACAAGGCTGTCAATCCGTCTGGCAGCAGGTCTTTCCTCTGAATGGTGACCTGCTTCAGAGCTGCTTCCCTTTATGTCCATGGGGCTTACACAATGCATCCTCCCTGCATGCGCAATTAACATTAGGCATCCATTAGGCTTCCTCTGTGCATCCGCTAGGCTTCCGCTCTGCATCCACTTCATCTGCTGTGCATCTGCTGTGCATCCACTGTATCCGTTCCGCATCCGCTTTGCTGAGGCCCCCCTGAAGCCCTGCGGATGTGCCATCTGCTCTCATCCGCTTCCATCCACTAGGCTTCCGTTCCGCATCCATTTTCCATCTGCTCTGTGTCCTCCCCCCATCCGTTCCGTTCTGTGTTATCTGTCTAGTTATGCAAATTTTTGCCCCTTTTGAAAGCGGATAACAACGGATGGAACATTTTTCTCATTCGCTGTGTCCTTTTTACAAATGTTTTGCATCCGTTGGGCAGTGTGACAGGGCCTTAAAGGGCAGCAGTATTGTCTATGGTGTTGAATAGCTTTACATCATCAGTGAAGAGAACATATGCTGTTATAGATACATTACTACATCCAATGCAGTTCTTACACTGTCTCTTGTCTTTTCAGGAGGAACCCATTTTGACCACCATAAATAAAAACCAGTAAAATGTATTTAGTTTGCCAGTCAATAGTGTTGTAAACATTTTATAGCCATTATTCAATAACAAAATCAGTGAGTTGAAGTCAGATCTTTTCCCTTCCTTTGGCAATGAAGCAAGACTGGCCTCTTTCCAGGATTCAGAGCAAATCTTTGCAGAGTAGAAATCATCACATTTTTAAGTGGTTGTAAAAGCTGATCTTTGAAACATTTATAGTATGAGCCTGGCAACCCAGAGGAACCTGATGCTTTCCCAGTTTTAATTTTTTTATAGCTTTTGGCGTTTCAGAGGTGGTTATAAAATTATTCATAATTTGGTTCCGGGGTTGTGAAAGTTTTGGTAGATTGTTTTTTTTTTTTTCTTTCAAAAACTCATCAATCTTTTCTAGGAAAACTTCCTGTATTTTATTCACCATTGAATCAAAACTATGGAAGGACTTCTGAGTGCTCACATTAACTGTTAATAGTCTCATCTTCCTGTATATTTAATAAAATTTTCTGTTATTACTCCTTTCTCAATTGATATGCCAGCCATTTCCTTGGTTTATTTATAAACTCAAAGTTCTTTTGCTTCAAAAAGCTTAATTTAGTCTCTTATTTCTCTCATGGTTAAGACAGATAATTGTTGATGTAGGAGTTTAATTTGATATAAAATAGCAGAACTTGTTGGTGCTTTCTGTAAGTCTTCCAGTTTTTTCTTTAAATGTTCCTCTGATATAATCTGCATTTTTTCTTGAGATTTTTTTTAAACTCACAACTATATTCAATGGAACAATCATTAATTATAGCTTTGCTAGCATCCCAGTCAGTTTTTAAATTGATATCTTTGTCCAAAGTATTGTCAAAACATTCCAAGGATGTCTGAATCCAACCTGTAGGTATATAACAGATTAGAAGTACACCTATGCCAAGGGTCTTCAAACTTGGCAAGTTTAAGGCTTGTGGATTTCAGTTCCCAGAATTTCTGAGCTAACATGACTGGAGGAGGAATTCTGGGAGTTCTTTAAGTTGGAAGTCTTAAAGCTGTCAAGTTTGAAGACCCCTGACCTATGCAGACAGATAACACAAGCCCAAAAGTCTTCAGTAAGTAACTCATTCACTGAATATGTAGAGAGAGAGAAACCAGATTGTGTGAAAATATCACGTTGGCTCTTATCCAGCTTTTACTTGAATTTATGGAGAATAGAGATAGCCTTGTATCCCCTTGCATCTATGTGTTTTAAGAACTAGCCTTTATGAGATCAAAGCAAGAGAGAAGGCTTCTCCCATCAATGTAGATCCACTGATAATAGTGAAAGAGCACAATGGAAAGAAAACAACAGTCTTTAAAAATTTATCTCACCTCAAGGTCACCAAGCAGAATTTGCCAAGGAGGAGATAGAAAACAGGTGACATTCAAACCTTCCAAAGGCCAAGCAATGGAAGATAAATGCAACATTGACACAAAAGCAAGGACATTATCCTGTAACAAGAAGATGGCTGTAAAAGGTTTTGAAAAATTATGTGGGCTATGGAGCCATCAAATCACCATTCAGGATATTTTCTTTTAATTGCACTCACTCACACACACACACACACACACACGCATACACAATGATCACAACAATAAAACAATGTGATCACAACAGAGGTAAATAATGAATCAGAATAAATGCTACCATTATACAATTTAATACAAAAATGTAACCAAATTTAAAATTGCTATAAATGGAATTCATGTCTTCTGTATGTATACTTTCATACTATAACATTATAGCATGTACTGTTAAACGTGTTGAGAAGTGATATATAAGTCTAAATGCTATTGCTATTATAAAAGACTTGTTTTTAGGATTCTGGAGTGAATGCAGGATAAAAACATGAGAATCAGTATACCATTTAAGGGAAATCTAGTATGTTATATTTCTATCTGTATTGTAAATTCCATTATTTTCTAGTATGTTGAATACCTGTTTTTGGAATGAGGAGACAGTGTCAGAAAATATAATGACTTGTCTCAACTTTTCTTTTTTTCTTCCAGCAGGCTTGAATATAATCTGTAGACAGTTAATCATTCTGAGAAGCTCATTTAAATTTTGAATGCCACCTGTTTTTAATCACATACCTGGGGTCACCTGGCATGTTTCTTTTGCCTGAAATGAGAAATATAATTTGTACAATCAAGTTTCAAGAATGAATAAATTCATTAAGCAAACCTTTGGCTGATTTCTCTGATTGCCTTTGAGTATGGTTTGCCTGCATATTTGGTTCACTTGAATATTTCTTAGCAGCATAACTAAAATGTGCACATGCAGCATGAGAAGACTGGCTTTAAAAGTAAAAAAGAAGTCGGACCAGCCCTTTGATTCACCAGAAAATTATAATCCAACAATTTTGTATAGAAGCCTGTCAGAAATTTGATACATGTGTGTTTTGCATTGTCACTGTCAAAGATGTGAAAGCAATCCATTGTGGAATTCTTGCAAAATTGAAAAGTCATCATCTACCGATGTGGCTTTCCCTGGCAGAGGCATTAAACATGATAGAGGAAGCAGCTCCATTTTTCATTCCTTACGAGAAAAGTTAATAAAGGCTACTATTTATTTGTAGGGGGGGAGGGGAGGGGATGGAAATTATGTACATTATGGCTTATCTGCAGTTGAATAATCTGACATTATGGAAATCTGGCTGCAGTAAAAGTACAATTCAATGAATGCTTCGTTGCAAATGCAATCAGTATAAATGCAGCTTAATGGACATAATTATGGTGAGGAAACAATAAGAAATTAGAATATCTATAAATCATGTATATTTGATTAATTTTCTTAGGGAAAAAATTACAGATCCTTGCATTTTTTAAAAAACAAAAAGCTAATTAGACTAACTGGAGTTGTTATAATTTTGGAACAGTGACAGACAGCATGGGGATGATCATATTTTCAAAGTACAGTTTCCTTTTATATCTTTCTGTTCTACCCAAATGGTTGTCTCTGTGTGTACACAAACAAGCACATGCACGCACACACAGAGAGAGACAGGTATGATTCAATTGGTGTAACAACCAGTTTGGTGATAGTGCACTTTGCGTGCATGCACACCATTTAAAAACACCCATTTTCAGCTACAATACTTACTTTCTACTGCAGCCCCTGTGAGTAAAACAGCTGAGGCACAGCAAAATTGCTCTGCCTCAGGAATCAGCTATGCTCCAAAACAAGGAAATAAAGCACAGGAAAGAGCAGGGGTGGGTAGGCGGGGCCAAATGATCACTGAACTACCAGTTCACCCAAACTCATCCAAATCAATAGAATCCCACCCTTCCACACACTTAAGGTAGGCATAAATTGGGATAAAGCTATAAAGAGCTCATCTAATTCAATACTGTCTGTGTCATAGTAGTCAACCATATGCATTTGGGAAAGCTTACAAATACAGATAATAAAATGATACTAGCTGCCAGTATTCCAGGCCTCCTATCTATGATTTTGGAAACAGTAAACCATCAATAAGCATGATTATCATGCATTCATAAATGTGTCTATTTATACAAATGAAAGGCATCTACTGATGATTACATTGATCACTTTTGAGAACAATTTCTATGTTAAATATAAATGAGTTACTTAAAATATAGCCCAGGAAGCATTTTATAGAAAAGAAAAAGTGGGCAAGGACAAGTGATTAATATATAAAGATTTGCTGGTACAGGAAACTGGGGTATTTAGGATGAAATCAAGAGAACAATTGATTGCAAATGAATGTAGTTTTCAATTGTTCTCATATGCACAATTAAGAGAAAGAATTAATATAGATTTAAAAACAAATATAATAAAACTATACTTTATACAAACAATGAACATATGATTGCTAAACTATAAAATCTTTTACCTTTTGAAGTGGAAGAAAAACAAATTAAATAATTATGGTAAAATTGACCAAAAGTTTTGGTTATAATATTCAAATGGATCAGTGGGAGAATATGTGGTGAAATTCTCATTGCCTTATAATTTAAATGAATTTTTTTTAAGAATGTTGTCTAAGATGTATAAAAATATTTTTAATTGAAAATTAAATTGGAAATTTTAGAAACATGATGGGCGTTTTATCATGCAGGGTGGGGTGAGTTTGTGAAATAAATAAATGAATGAATGAATAAACACATAAATAAATAAATAAACAATCAAACAAATAAATAAATAAATAAATAAATTTGGTAATATAAGAAGTTTTAAAAATTAACATTCAGATGACATGGAGCTTTTCTTATGAAGACAGATGGATAATCTTCTAGGAAAAACACTCATGGATGATTGATTTTATATATGGTAACCACTGTTATATGCACAAAGATGGAAGAATCACCAATAATGGAAGAATGGATTGTGAAGATGGCTGAGTTTGCAGAAATTGCTAAATGAATTTGTTGGGTTAGGAAAAGATTTACAACTACTTTTATAACAGATTAGAAATCTTTTATGGACTTTTTGCTGAAAATGGATAAAACTGTTGATTTCAGGATTTATTGCTTGAGAAAGTTTGTTTATGGGACAAAGAGAACCATAATAAGTAATATGGGAAATGGAGATGGTAATTGCTATGTTTATAATTGCTGCAAGGAAAATTGGAAGTCATTCTCTAGATATCTTTCTTTTCTCTTTAGTAAAGCTAAAAGTTTCCCCTGTTCAGTCATATCTGATTCTAGGAGTGATATTCATCTCCATTTCTTAACTGAGGGAGTCCCCATTGTTTGAAGACATTTCCATGATTATGTGGCCAGCTGAGGTATGTGGAATGCTGTTACTTTCCTATCAAAGTGTTACCTATTTATCTACTCGTGTTTGCATGTTTTCAAACTGCTAGATGAGCAGGAGCTGGAGCAAGTAATGGATGCTCACCCTGTCAGCAAGTGCTCAGATCTCAAACCCTGGTATTAGCTTTCCAGCTGAGAAGCTCAGCTTCTTTAACCATTGAGCCATTGCATCCACAATTTTTTTTTGTTATACTTTACTTTTTCCTTTACCCTGTTATAATGACTTTCTTTTCTTCTATGTTTCTGTCATTTGTAAAAGCTTTGTAAAATCTTCTTTAATAATATTTTTTTTTAAAAAAATGTGTCCATTTAAGATGATGACCATCATCCCTTTTATTGTGCTGTTAATAGCTGACTGACCACAAATTTTGAAAAAAAAAATATCTCTTCATTGTAGCCAGTAGGAAAATTACTCTTAACTTGTTTATTTCCTTACCCAGAATTTCATCCATTATATTAACATTTTCATATTTATGTTAGAAATGCAGCAGCTTAGCATTCTGTTCTCTGTAACACTTAACTTATCCTCATTATTTTTATATGAATAAATACCATATATGTTAAAAAGAAAAGGTTAAGTGAAATGGAAAATCATTCCAAAGGCAATGCAGGCAGACAAGTGCCACAGTGTCAACATTATTGTACACTAACTGTCTAACTTAAACATATAGGCAACCTATTGTAATAGTTGAATTTCTAAGTATACTTTAATTAAAAATTTAAAAACTTTAAAGTAAAAAGCACAGAGCTATAGATAACATAAATATTCTAAGTTTATAACCAGGAGAATTTATATTTAGGGAATTGAGGAGGAGGAAGAAGAAGAAGAGGAAAAAAGGAGGGGGGGTTGAATCCATACATACACACACACATTGAAAAATAGTGCCTTTTTAATGGTATCTTCAGTTGTTTGAAAGTCAGTGTAAAAAGTAAGCAATGAATTAAATACATAATTTACAATTAAACTTTTTTACAATTTAACATAATTTACATTTTAAGTATTTATAAGACAAAAAACAGAAACTTGGTTTTTGTCTTTCCTTGCTTTAAATAATACAAGCCAGGTAGAAGAATTTGAAAGAAGATATTTTATTACTTAATGCATCCTGTGAAAACTGAATAACAGGTTATGTAAAAGTGTGAAATAGTCACCAGCAGTTGATTAGAAATAATCATACAAATATCTTCTTCTGTTTCAGCTTTAGAAACAAAATGTTAAGGCTTTGTTATTTTTAAGGGCACTTTAATGTAATACATTGGAAGATACTGTAAAAGAAACAAATAAACAAAAACATATTTTTAAAATCTCTTTGCTCATTAGTCATTAATAGGTCAGATCTATTAATAATGTATGTTACCAATGAGAGTTTTGGGACCATAATAAACACTTGCTCATACTGAATTGTGCTTCCCATTTTGATGTCCATTCACCCAATTCAAAGGAATAACGTCAAATGTCTTCACAATAATCCTTTTTCTTTTCTACCTTGAACAGTTTGGCATCATCTGCAAAATCTGGCATTATCACCCTACTTTGAATATCACTTTAATTGGAAAATTATTAGTGCATTCATTCTTTCTTTTCCTGTTTATCAGCCAGTTTCCAATCTGTGAGAACATCTGTCATCTTATCCCATAACTGCTGAATGTGCCCTTCAGTAAAGACCTTTTATCAAAGGATTTCAAAGGTACAAATACACCAAGAATATTGGATCACCCATAAAGATGTTGGTTGACACCTTTTAAAAATACAATAAAGCAAGACTTATCTTTATAGAATTTATCTTGGAAGTTTTTCAGGGGAAAAATACTTTTCTAAATAATACTTTATGCTGCAACTTTATGAAACAGACTGTAACATAACTGTCTTATAATTTTCTTGGTTTCCCCTCAAGTGCCTTTTAAACATCAGAGACCTGTTGCTCCTATTGGAAGGCTCAGGATTAAATTGTGACTCTATTGCAAAGTTTTGTTAAACTATCAGAAATTTATTTATTTTTCAAGGATCAGTTTTCACAATTATACTTTGAGCTGATGTGATAGTTGTGGATTTGAACAACAAAGTTTGTTTGAAACAAGTTGTTATTGACTTGAACACTGGGTCCTATCTAATCAAATGAAATTCAATATACATAAAAGTAAAGTTTTATAGCTAAGCAAGAAAAACCAAATGTATAGGTATAGGCTAGGTGAAACTTGGCCTAATGCCAGGAACTGTGAGCCAGAACTTGGAGTCCCAGTGGACAGTCAATTAAATATGAATCAAAAGTGTGTGGAACAGCCAAAACAGCCAATGCAATCCTAAGTTGCATTAATAAAGGGTAAGAATCAAGATCACATGAAGTTCTAGTACCACTTTACAAAGCCTTAGTAAGACCACACCTGGCATACTGAATCCAGTTCTAGTCACCACAATATAATAAAGATGTTGAGACTCTGGAAAGAGTGCAGAGAAGAGAAAAAGGAATGAAGATGATGATTTAGGGCATGGAGGCTAAAACTTATGAAGAACAGTTACAGGGGTATGTCTAATCTAATAAAGAGAAGGACCAGGGGGGACATGACAGCAGTGTTCCAATATCTGAGGGGTCCTTGCAAAGATGAAGGGGGGGGGGTTTAAATTATTTTCCAAAGTATTAGAAAACAAGATGAGAAACAATGGGTGGAAACTAACCAAGGAAAGAAGCAACCTAGAATTAAGGAGAAATTTCCTAATGATGAGAGCAATCAACCAATGGAACAGCTTGCCTTTAGAGGTTGTGGGTGCTCCATCATTGCAACTTTCAAAAAGACACTGGACAATCATTAATCTGATTTGGCATAGGGACTCCTGCTCAAGCAGGGGGTTGGAATAGAAGATCTCCAAGGTCCCTTCCAAGTATGTTTTTCTATGTTCTACATGTCAAATGTGGATTATATTCTTCCTAAAGAACTATCTGCCTTACTTGGAAAATATTTCTAGAGTTTGCATTGCTCTTGGGTTCTTGAATACCAAATTTCAGACTTTAAATAACTTTAGAAAGTTGTAGCTTCATGGACTTCTGGTTTGGGCTTCTTCGGCGACGGATGGAAATCATGATCATGCACGGTTTTGATCTGTGCTCGCTGCCTGGATTTAGGGCTGAAGCCACCCCATAGAGGTGGTGAAGAAGGGGGAGCTATCAGCGGAGTTGAGGAGAGCCACAACTCTCCTCAACTGGCCATTACTCCCTTTCCCGAAGGCGGTTGCAGCAGTGGTCAGAAATGGCCACCTCAAAGAAGAACCCAACCAGATAAGATTGTGCAGGAGGAAGTTTAAAAGAGAAAATTTGATTGACCGGGTTGAATGGAGAACATCTATTTAAGGTACCTGGAACCTGAATTTTAAAGACTAGTACTATTCCTAAAAAAGATTTTAAGCGGCAAACGAGAAAGGGAAAGGAAACGGAATTGGCTTTTTTTCCTCTCACATTGACAGTTTTAATTGACTTTGAATGTTAAGAAAAAGAGATTCGAATACGAAATTGATACTAATCCACTTTGACATTAATAGGCTATTTCTAGCTGAAAATAAAATGTCAAAGGGATAAAGATTCTTGGATAATTTAAAAAAATTATTTAAAAAAAGAAAGAAAGCAGTTGAGGGAAAAAGGAAAAAAGAGGGTGGAATCTGGAAAATGGAGTAGACCACCTGGAACTTAAAAAGCTCAATAGTGGAATTTTAACAAGGCTTGCAAAAAATTGTAGCTGAAACTTTGTTGCAAGATAACAAAGCCCCTGGAAAGAGAAAGTGAGAAAAGAAGCAAGTTTTGGGTTATTGGATGATTCCTGGAACTTTGGATGGAGGATCCTAATGAAACAAAATAAAATCAATTGGGGGTTGTTGTTTTTTTTTTTTAAATGGCATCACTCCTTGGAGAATTAAAAGTGAGACTTAAAGAACAAACAGAAGAAGCACAAGAGGGAAAAGGATCTTTTGGCTTTGTATTTCAATTTTTAGAAAGGGACATCTTGAACTATAAAAAACAACAAGAAATGCTGGCAGAACAAGAAGGGTGGGACAACGAAGAAGCCATCTTTAATGACCAAGCAATTTTAAGCAGGGTAAAAAAGGGAAAGGGGGGAATTAAAAACTTAAGCATTGAAGTAACAACCAAAAAAAAGAGTAATTTGAAAATCAATCATAAAATCAGGAAGAAGCAGAAGGGAGGATCACAGAAGGGAGAATCAGATAGAAAAGGAATAAAAAGGGGAGGGAGAAGAAGTAAGGGAAGAGGGAAAGGAAAAGAAACTACAAAGGACAGAAACAAGATATAGAGGTACAGGAAAAGCATGCAAGAATTAAAGGTATAAACCTTTAAATTTAAAACACAGAGACAATGGTTAAAATTTAACTTAAGGAAAGGATTCTGCAAGGGTGCATGGGATAGCATTGTTATATTAGAAATAGGAAAGGGTTAGAAAATATGTTTAGATGATTAAAGTGATAGAAAAAATTTGTATTGATGTGTAGTGGAATATTTGTTTCTAAAGAGAATAAGGCTCTCAATGATTTAAAAAGAAAGTTTTAAAAAAATGATAAAAAACATGGAAGATTTTTATGAATTTGAATAAGAATAATAACTTTATTGACTACTGTTAATAAAATATGAAATATAGATGATTATAGTGAAAGACAACTGATATTACTAGGTCAGGTTTATTAAAAGAAATAGAAACATAAAAGATGGTTATTAATATTAATGGCAGAGCTGTACTTGAATAGAATAATTATTACATTTACTATTGTTATCCATACACACACACACACACACACACACAGACATATATATATATATATATGTTTTCTTAGGCTTTTGCGGGTACTTACATGTGTGCTGTGCTGTTTAGCTTCCTTCGGGTATTATCCCACGTCATTGTAGTTCTGTTAAAGTTGTAGCAATGTTTCAGCAGAATCTCATCTGCCATCTTCAGGCTTCTGTATGGATATGGGTCTTACAGCTCCTGGTTTTAAATTTGAGGCTGGTCCATTCTGATTGGCTGGGAGCCTGGATCTGTGTTCATTGGACTTGGAGTTTGATTGATTGGTGTTTCTGGTTTCTTCTGTCTGTTTTGTGGCTTTGATTGGCTGGCAACACTCTGTTCTTGTGTTGGAGGCTTTCAGTGCAGCTTGGCTCCATGTGAAGGGACGGCTGCTCTTCATTAGCAAGCTGCTCTTCATTAGCAAGCTGGGTTTCACCTGGGTGCCTGGTGGGGGGGTGTTTGAGTTGGAGCTATCAGAGGGAGTCTGTTTTTGCCCAGGTGTTTGCCTGGCTTGTGGCATGGAGATCTTTCTATTTGAGAGTGCAGGCTTCCAAATGATTGACAGTCTGGTGGAATCATCTCTTCTATTCATGCTGTCAGGTCTTTTTTCAATCTCTATGGCTTCTCTGATGATTCTGTGGCTGGGGTTTTCTATAGTGGCCAGGGTTTTAGTGCCATTGAAGTTGATGTTGTGACCTGTGGTTTTCATGTGTTGGACTAGTGAGGAGGTGTGTTCCAGCTTTTTTACTGCATTTTTGTGTTCCTCTAGGCGGGTACTTATTCTTCTATTGGTCTGTCCAATGTATGTGGCCGGGCATGATGTTCAGGGAATTTCGTATATGCCTTGGTTTTCCAGGTCAATTTTGTCTTTGGGGTTCCTCAGGATGGCTGCTATTTTTTTGTCTGTTTTGAAGGCAGTCTTGATGTGATGCCTGTGTAGTATCTTACTGATTTTATCTGTGGTACCTCTTATGTAGGGCAGGACAGCT
>BLBF01000007.1:2976528-2999272 GCA_015471245.1 Laticauda colubrina
CATCATCAGGCTTCTGTATGGATATGGGTCTTACAGCTCCTGGTTTTAAATTTGAGGCTGGTCCATTCTGATTGGCTAAACACTCCAGTTTAGTAATTACAGGGGAAAATTTCTTTTATGAGAAAAGATAATATGAAATTGTAAACAGGACAGATGAAAGTATAAAAACTTTGATTAGAAAGATTTTAAAAATTAGAAAAAGATATGTAATTGAATTAAGAAAGGAATGACATAATTTAAAATAAGGCTATAGGAAGTAAAGAAAGGGAAAATATGTTGAAAAAAATTGCAAAAATAGTTGTAAAATGGATTAGAACAGTGGTTCCCAACCTTTTTTGTACCAGGGACCAGTTTAATGCAGAAACACTTTTTCAAGGATCGGAAAAATCAATTCTTCCCCAATAGTAAAGGGCTTCTTAGCTTTAGCAATGCGGTCTGCAAAGTTAGGCACGGAAGTTAGCGTGGAAGTTAGGTGAGGGCGGAAGTGGTTGTCTTTCAAAATAAGACACCCAGAAGCAAAAACATATTTTCATATATATTTTAATCACAATTATTCATTCTTTGTGGCTCGGTACAAAATGATCCATGGACCGCTATCGGTCCGGGGCCGGGTGGTTGGGGACCCCTGGATTAGAATGTATAAGATAAATATGTATTGAGTTTATGTCTGTATAGAGAAGTGACAACCTGGGGTCACGCTGTTCTCAAAAAACATATTTTTTTTGTATTTGTATGTTTTGTGAAAACTTAAATAAAACTTTTATTAAAAAAAAGAATGTTGTAGCTTCATTTCTGGGCCTGTTATTTTTGGATATTTTCAATTATATTTTGTTCCAACCATACCATTGTCATAGTCAACTGCCAAAATCATTACCATGGTTGTCATTAGCTACACACACACAAATTTGCATTTGAATACATATTTAAATATGACTCTCAAAAGTAATGGTTTTCACATTCTTCTTTTTCTAAACATATATTTTCTACATATTTTTTTAAAAAAATGTTTTAGTACTTAACTTTAAAATGTGTTTCAATTCAGTGCTTTTGTTAATTTTATTTTAAAAATACAGTGGGTGGGTGGATAACTAGTCTCTCTACAAATTTGTAGTCAGACTGGGAGGTGCAGATTGTAATGGTTCTTACTGGAATTTGAAAGGATCAGATTATTCAAGCTTTTCTTTGATATTTATCTCTTGAAGTGTATGGCTCATTCATTTTGGTGAAAAAAAGACATGGATTTTAATACTCTACATGAAAATAGCCATGAAATATATACAGTTCTTATTGTGTTCACTAGTGTCTCATTAGTTTTCTAGGATTGTTCTAGATCAGGGGTGTCAAACTCAAGGCCCATGGGCTGAATCTAGCCCATGGGGTGTTTGGATCTCACCCATGGAGCCACTCTGGAAACAGCGAAGGACCGGGCCATGGGGCCTCTGCCAGCAAAAATGGGCTCCCAATCTCCATTTTCAGTTGAGATGGCATCCCGCAACCCTCTGCCAGTGAAAACAGAGCTCGGGAGCCCGTTTTCATTGAAAGAGTGCTCAGTCCACCACAGGTCCCTCCGACAAGAGTGATGTCAATCTGGCCATGCCCACTTTGGCTCCCCAAAATCAAACACAATCCTGATGTGGCCCTCAATGAAATCAAGTTTGGCACCCCTGTTCTAAATCACATTATCATGGGTATTGCTTTATGAAAGGGCTGTTTGCAGGGCATGGTAAAAAAAAAAAAAAAACTTAGGTGGCAGTTGATCTCTGTGTAAAAAGAGGGGTGCTTCAATCAGATCATAATTGCCAATTTTGATCATTTTCTGTAGATGGTCCAACTTTAAGATGTCATTTTTTGAAAACCTTTCAAGTTAAGAATAACAACAACAACAAAAGGATTGATTATGCTGCTTAATTTTTCTGTAACTCTTTAGCACAGTAATTTGAGTTGGGTTTTTTTTTAAGCTTTGTTTATTGTGTTTTTTCAACCTTTGAAGATTCAACCTTATATTGTTGGGAATAATGTTCCTCCATATATGAGGAGACATACATTTTGTTTTTCATAATTATTTTTATTTTTAGTGTTCTGGCTTTTCCAAGGACTATTTTATGGATGCTACTTGTTAGATCATTTTTTTAAAAAAGAGCTTTATATAATCTTTTTCACTCTGCTCTTCCCTTTTTAGACAAATAATCTAACCAAAGAGAAAACGAACATGGGAGTTGAACAATTTGTAAATGTTCCTTATTAAAAATGGCAGGTATAATGTCTTTTTAATTGCTGAAGCATTCAATGCAGGCACATCAAAATCCCTCTGGGAATTGATAACAAGAGTCAGCAGTGAAATAAATTCATCAAAAACATGTCCTTCATAAAAATGGCTGCAGCTCAAACTATAGTTGTTGAACTGTTGCTGTTGTTGTGATTTTTGGTGATTTGAATTTCTCTCCTGCGACTGTCGCACTGAAATAACTACAACTGGGAACTCAGACCACTTGATTCATAAGAGTATGTTTTATTAATCATGATTTTTAAGGAAACATTTGCACGGAAGGACGAGGGAAGAAGGCCAAGAAATAAATAATACATATAACAGAAATGACCCTGAGATGAGTAGCTGTTCAGTTTATAAATATTACAGGTCTTGCATATTCCCCCCGGTTGGAAAACACAGCATTCAACACATTTAATGATGAGCAAAAAAAAAAAAAAAAAGGATAGAGCATTTTAGTATCAAGTGCAAAACAACTTCCAAGTTCTTCAGTGAAAGCTTTAGCACCAGTTATTTAATGTCCGCATAGAGCTAAATTTCCCCCACAATTATGGGCAAGTAAAACTCCCAGTAATTACTTTATTATCACGCTGTCAATAATGAAATCTATCTTGCTGTGAATCATCAAAAATCTATTTCAAACTATTTTCAACTCAAGTCTTCACTTAATAATTCTCGATCAACTCCTCTCATTTATCATTGTTACTGCTGATGATATAATGGTACCATTAATGGTTGGTCGCCTGATTCTTACTATTACAATTTTTCATCCATAATGAAAATGAATAAATATATCATTGGGTTTTTGCTATAATGGATAGTGGTTGTACATGCATAGACAATGTAGTTATCTCCTTTTTTAAATATAATAAAAGGGTTTATAAGTGTGAATGTGTTCATTTTGGTCAGATTCCCAAAATAAAAATGTTAGATATGTTTCCATATGGATATGAGGTTACTGCTTGCCTGAAATACTGTGCAGGTAGTCCTTGACCTATAATCGTAATAAACACAGACTTACAATGCTAAGTCATTGTGGTTTTTAAGCAGCAGTGGGAGGTTCGTCTTTCCCTTTTTTAGTTATTTGTACTTCCCCCCCCCCTTGGTTGTTTTATAGTCAGAATTTATTATTTTTGGTTCTGCGGCGATTTTTCGTTTGAGGTTGCGGGAACGAAGCTGGTCTATGTGCTGCTTCCATTCCCTTCCATCGTCTAAAGTTAGTCGGTAGGACCGGGGGCCTGTGATTTGTGTGATGGTGGCTGGCAGCTATAGAGGGTACCCAGTAAGGTTCTTGGCATAGACTAGGTCACCAATTCCGAAGGTATGGTATTTGCTGGAGCAGTCGGGGGGTTTGTCCCGGGTGTAAGTGGGGTGTAACCTGTCCAGGTAGGACAGTAGTTTCCTACCCATTAAGCCCAGCCGGGCTTTTATTTGTACTGCTACTAGGGGTAATATGTTGCAAGGTTAGTAGTCAGTTTAGTTTGTCCTGCACGTCCCCCTTGTCCATTCTCTCTCGGCCCTCTTTCGTTTACCGAACCATGCGTTTGGCCCTGCCATATCGCAGCTGGATGGGCCGGCGTGGTTAAGGCATGACAGATACCCTGGGCAGCCAGGTATTGTTCAAATTGCAAGGCGGTAAACTGAGGCCCATTGTCCAAAACCAGTACATCAGGTAGCCCATGCATTGCAAACAGTTTGTCGAGCTGTTTCATAACAGCCTCGATGGTTGTGGAAGCCATAAGGATGACTTCCAACCAGTTCGAATATGCATCAACCACAATAAAAAAAAGTGTTCCCCTTCATCGGTCCAACAAAGTCAATATGCACTCTGGACCATGGACCCTGGGGAGTTTCCCAGTCTCTTATTGGTGCCTGTGGGGGAGTAGGCCTCGCTTTCTGTCAGTCGTGGCATGTTGCAACCCAGCCTTCAATGTCTTTGTCCAGTCCTGGCTACCAGACGTAACTCCTGGCCAGGGCTTTCATTTTAACTATGTACGGGTGACCCACTTGCAATATGCCCAGGATATCTTCTTGGAGGTTGCTTGGGATTACCACGCTGTCACCCCATAAGATGCACCCCTTTTCAATAGACAGTTTGGTCTGTCTGGCATGGAAAGGTTTAAAAGTCTCAGTTTTGTTTTCCTCCAGCCAGCCTTTACCTACACAGTTCAGTATGCGCACTGTCAAAGGGTCTTTGGCTGTGGCTTTTGGAACATTGGCTGTAGTCAGCGGTAGCTCTGGGCAGGTCTCAAGCTGAAATGTGGAGGTGGTTGGAGCAGGGTTGTCCTCTGTAACAGGCAACAGGGAATTGCTCGGGGCATCGGTGTGTGAGATGGCTTTGCTGGGTCGGTGGAGCATCGTGTAGGAATAGGCAGCAAGGAATTCAGACCACCTCGTCATTCTAGGTGACAGAATGTTTGGGGTTGGCTTGTTGCCAGCTAGGATTCCCAGAGGAGGCTTGTGATCGGTTACAATAGAAAAGGATCTACCATAAAGGTACTCATGGAATAATTTGACTCCGCGACGATTGCGAGGGCTTCCCGATCAAGTTGGCTGGAATTGCATTCCCACTTGGAGAGCGTCTTTGAATAAAAGGTGACCGGTGCCTCTCTGCAGTCTGGAAGTTGGTGACTCAGGATGACGCCGACCCCAAAAGGCAAGGCATCACAGGTGACCATCAGAGGCTGTTTAGACCGTCATCTAAACTGGATGAGAACGGTGTCTGATGTTAATAGGTATTTGATACCTTGGAAGGCTTTCTGTTCCCAGTGGCCCCATGTCCAAGCAGTTTTTTTATCTAGTAGTCAATGTAGGGGTTCTGCTATTGTTGCCTTATGGGGCAGGAACACCTGGAGATTGTTTTGTTTTTGGGTCTGGGAGCGTATTTAATAGCCATCACTTTTTTAGGGGTGGGGTGAATGCCTTGCTCATCGATTAAATAGCCCAAGAATTCGACCTGGTCAGTGGCCAGTTCACATTTTTCCCTCTTTACTTTGAGGCCTGATTTCCTAAATCATGTTAAGACTTCTCTTAACCTGGTCTCCAGCTGGTTGGCATTTTTTGCTGAGACCAGTACATCATCAAAGAATGGGACGACACCTTTGATTCCGTTTAGTAGGCGTTCCATGAGGCTTTGGAACATGCCTGGGGCAACGCTAACACTGAATTGGAGGCGGTTACATTTGAATGCCCCTCTATGTGTTACTATAGTCTGTGCCTCTGCTGTTATGGGATCAATGGGTAGCTGTTGATAGGCCTGAGCTAGGTCGAGTTTTGCGAATATTTTTCCTACCCCTAGCAAGTGCAGTAAATGTTGCACTACTGGCACTGGGTATGCATTTTGTTGGAGTGCATGGTTCAGGGTTGCCTTATAGTCCCTGCAGATGTGCACTGACCCATCTGGCTTCACTGGTGTGATGATAGGGGTTTCCCACTTGGCGTGGTCAATTGGTTCTAAAACCCCTTGCACTATTAACTAATTCAGTTGCTCATCAAATTTTGGTTTTAGCGCGAATGGGATGCGTCTGGCCTTTAAACGGATGGGGGCTATTTTCGGGTCTGGGCTAAATGAAATTGGGGTCCCCTACTACTTGCCTAGAGTCCCGTTGAATACATCTTGGAATTCTTGGAGTAGGTTCTCCTCCCAGTTGGTTGTAGCAATGCGGTTGATCCCGGTCATCCTGATTCCCAGAGAAACAAACCATTTGATCCCTAACAGGCTAGGGCGGTCATGGTCGACGATAGTCAGAGGCAAGACTTTGGCGTGGTGTTTAAATTCAACTAGAAAATGTCCAAAGCCCACTACTGGGATTTGATTTCCCTGATAGTCTTTTAACACTAGTTTTTGTTTCTGTAGTTCTCTCTGTTTAATGTTCGGAATTAGGCACTGGATGGTATTCTAGGATACCATTGATAGGAATGACCCTGAGTCTTCCTTCTCGCAGGGTCTCCCCTCGGTGCTCACCTCTATCTGAACCTTCTTTCCGCTTTCCGCCCTGGCATTGTCAATGGTGACTATCTGATGGGTTTCTTCCCTGTCACTGGTTCTCTTAGTGAAGTTCCATCTGTTGCCGGCTTGTCTGTCATCGTGTCTGGCGGGAGGGTGGTGCTGCCATGTCTTTTTGGACTATAGCTCTTTTTGTTGCGGCAGACCCTTTTGATGTGCCCCCTTTTATTATAAGCCCAGCATATTGAGTTGAGGAACCTGCATTCAGACCGTGGGTGATTGATTCCGCAGCCTGCACATTGAAATTCCTGCCGATTCCTCCTCTTTTTGTGCCATTTTCTACCTGAAAAGAGTTTATGGACATCTTCATCATCATCTTCAGTGTCACTCTGGGTTTCGATGTCCTCATGGTGGGTTGTCGCTGTGGGCTGTTTCTTTCCTCCCTCTGCCTTCTTCTCCCTGGATTGGGTTGGCAGGTCTGGAACTGCATTCATTTGCTGCACAGTGGCTGCTGACTTCTTTGCTGCTTCGGTGGCGGTCGCCTCTGCAATGGCCTTGGCCACGGTTATGTTCGGCCTATTCAGTAGTTTGCTCTGAAGGGTAGAGTCTTTCAGGCTGAGGACTCTGCAGACTCTCATTGCCTCATCCATGTTTTAGAACTCACAGGCTCCTCCGATGTGTCTCAAAGCTGCCACAAAATCTGCTATGGTTTCATCCTTCTTCTGGTCCCTTTTGTAAAATTCATGCCTTTTGATTAGATTGGAGACCACTGGTGCCTAATGTGCTCGGAGCATGTGGTTTAGGTCAGACCAGGTCATCTGTTTGACATCTCTGGGTTTTGCCAGTGCCTTCAACATTTTGAATACGGCCGGTCCGCAGTGTGTAAGGAAGACAGCCCTCTTCCTTTGCTCTGAGATTTCTTCCATCTCATTGCTTTCTGAGAACATAAGAAAGCGATCGATATACGATTTCCAATCCTCCTCATCAGGATTGAAGGGTGCGGGCGGCGCATTGTTAATGGCCATCTCTCTTGCTCGGTTCAGATCGTTGCGTGCTTCAGTCTCTCCTTCTATGACGATCCCACCTTCATCGCCAGTGTTCCGTCTGAAAAGAAACGGTTGAGACCGGGTTCCAAACAACAACTCTTTTATTTAACTCACTAGGCAAAAGATACGGAACATAGCCCAAGCCACGGCAGCCCTTTATATAGTGGCTTGCCTGCCGGTTTGTGTGACACTTGTTCAATTCTTCCCGTCGCTTGGCGGCTTCCCGGATTGGTTCCTAGTGAACCAGTCCGTAAGTGGCCTTTTTGGCCAATCAGAACGAGGGACTTGGAACCTACCAAGTTCCATACAGAACAGTATATATTTGTAAATAAGCACAAAATAAACAAAATAGGAGTTTATTTATATATATGTGTAAATATGTATATTTTTGGTTCAGGTTTTTAAAGATATAAAAGATTAATAAAGTTTTTTAAAAGAAAAAGAAAAGAAAGGTAGCCCCCTACAGGATCCCAAGAATAGCAGCTGCTTGTAGAATAGCACCAGCCAGACACCTGTTTCTGCAAAATCTAGAAAGGTAAGTTGGGTGCTGTTGGGCCATGGAGCTGGGTGAGGAGCAGGCTCAATCCTGCAAGTTCCTGGGTGGTTGAGTGACTTGGTGGGAAGGAAGCTCAAGTCTTCCAAGCTGCAGCCTGCAGCAACCCAGCAAAGCATGATGGATGTTGGAGGTGGAGGGGAGGCACTGTAACATACCTTCAATTGGTCATGAGAATGAATGATAACAACAGCCATAACTTTGAAATCAGATCATAAGTACAGTGGTTT
This sequence comes from Laticauda colubrina, assembly GCA_015471245.1. Taxonomy (NCBI): domain Eukaryota; kingdom Metazoa; phylum Chordata; class Lepidosauria; order Squamata; family Elapidae; genus Laticauda; species Laticauda colubrina. The sequence goes on from BLBF01000007.1 coordinate 2,984,570, forward strand.
GGGGCCGTGGTCTGTCAGAACCTCAAATGATCACTAAGCAACCAGTTATAAGTTGAAGACTATAAGTAGTTGAGGCAATCACCAGCAATCAACATTAATTCAAAGCTAACATCACCACCCCGCCACCAAAAAAAACCAACCAAATAAGAAACATAAATTTTCTGTTGTTTTTTTTTTGCTTGTTTTTAGCATTTATGTCTAGTTTACAGCGGAAAAATAAGGGTGTTGCTTTTGTAGTTTTCAGATTTTCCTTTACAGAAAGGATAAATGACTTTAAATGAGTTCTTATTCCAGCCATAACGGAGGTAATGTGACTCAGGCTTACATTCCCTTTCTTCCTCATTTTTGAAATTTTTGAAAAAAAATAAGATCAGGCCAGAATTCGTAGATCATTTTTAAAAAATGGTATTAGACTGTATTTCAACTCCATATTGTTTTAAACTGGTTACAAGATAATAACTGAAGATGGAGAAATTATATATATTTTAAGCTTTTGGCCAAAAAAATCACTCTGTGATTCATTTTAGTAAGCCCAAAATTTCCTTGCCATTCTGAGCACAGAAAAGTAATTTACACTTCTCTGAAGTAAGTTCAGTAAATCTGGCCCACAACATGGGGTTTACTTTTCAATATTTCTCCATTTACTTCACACCCTCCTACTTCTCTGTCCCTCATTTGTTTGAACTGCAAATCCCAAGCATGAAGAAGGAAAGAAAACAAAATCTACCGGTAAAAATTCTGCTTTGTGTCTCAGATCTTGTTTCCTTAAATTATGTTTTCCTTAAATTATTTTTCTAATGCAATATGTCTTCACCCAGAAGCAGTTATTCAAGTATGACATTTTCTCTTGTCATTCCAGGAACAAACTTAAATTATATGCGGCATATAGTTTTGCATGTTCAAGGTTTGCATGTTCAGACATACAAGTAATGGCAAGTCCACTAAAGGCCGTGTCACACTGCCCAACGGATGCAAAAAGGACACAACGGAAGAGAAAAATGTTACATCCGTTGTATCCGCGCTCAAAAGGGGCGAAAATTTGCATAATTGGAGTGGACAACATGGACGCGGGGAGGACACAGGGCGGATACAAAGCGGATGCGGAATGGAAGCACTGCGGATGGAAGCGGATGACGCATCCGCTAGGCTTCCGGGGGGCCTCAGCGAAGTGGACACAGAACGGAAAAAGTGGATGCAGAACAGATGCACAGCGGATGAAGCGGACGCACAGCGGAAGCCTAGCGGATGCACAGCGGAAGCCTAAAGGATGCCTAGCGTTAATTGCGCATGCGGGGGGGGGATGCATTGCACAAGCCCCCCAGATATAAAGGGAAGCAGCTCGCATGTGGCCAGCATTCCGAGGAAAGACCTGCTGCTGGATACCTCAGAGTTCTTGCCTGCATGTCTGCCTGCAAGCCTTGCTGCCAGCCTGCCTCCAAGCCTGCCTCCAAGCCTGCCTCCCAGCCTGCCTCCCAGCCTCCTGGGCAGCCTCCTGGGCAGCCTCCCTTCCAGCCTTGCTGCCAGCCTGCCTTCCAGCCTCCCTGCCAGCATTGCTGCCAGCCTGCCTTGGTGCCTGACTTCCTGCCAGCCTTCCTGCCAGCCTTGGTGTCTGCCAGCCTTCCTTCCAGCCTTCCTGCCAGCCAGCAACCCCACAACCATGGGGAAGAAGTGAAAGTCTCAGCAACCTGCTGCCATCCCTGGCAAGAGGGACAGGGCCACCCTCCCGCCCCATGTCCCTGACTCATCTTCTGATGGGGCTTCTGCTGCTTGGTCTCGCTCTTCTCTTGCTGGAGCTTCTGCTGTAGCTGTTCCTGGCAGTGGTGCTTCTGCTGTGTACTCTACTGAAGCTGCTCCTGGTCCTGCTGGTCCTGCTGGTCCTGCTCGTTCTGCTCGTGCTCCTGGTCTTGCTGACCCTGCTGCTGGTGCTTACTCTGCTGCTGCTCATCCTGGTCTTGCTGCTGCTGCTGCTGCTGCTGCTGATCCTGCTGGTGATTATGCTGCTGCTGCTGCTGCTGATTATGATCCTGCTGGTGATGCTGCTGCTGCTGCTGCTGCTGTTGGTGTGGAGGAGCAGCCCCTACAACCTGGAAGCCCCTCTGATGAGGGCCCATCTGGTCCTGCCAAAGGGAGGAAGAGGCGTATGCAACAACGGGAGAGGAGGCAGTATTACATCGAGGAAGCGCACGAGGATGAGGTGCTGGAGTGGCTGAGAGAGAATGACTATCTGTGGCGGAAGGGACACCGACTGTACAGGGACACCAAGCGGAAGCAGGCTGCTTGGAGAGAGAGGGTGGAGAGTCTGGGCTATGCTTCGGAGGTGCTCCTCGGCTGGTGGAAGCACATGCACACCTGGTACGGGAAGCTGCACCGCAAAAAATCTGGCCAGGCCAGGGTTAAGCTGACGGACAGAGAGAACTATGTCATGGCCAAGTGCAGCTTCCTGGAGGGTGAGGTCCGCCACCGAGGAGCACCAGGAGCCCAAATCTCTACCCTCTCTCTCCGGCAGTCTGCTGGGAGCCAGTCCTCTGGCGGCCAAGAGTCAGTCCCTGTCTCCATGCAGGTATCTGTGGAGCGTGCCACGGCGGAGAAACCCCCGGCAGATTTTCAAAGCATGGTGGAGAGCGATGAGGACTCCCTGGTGGGGTGGGAGAAAGGAAACATCGAGTCCACCGCTGCCGAAGTCCCATCCACCCACACTGCCGCCACCACAGTAAGGCAGAGAGCCGGACCGCAGGAGGGGCAGAGCCACAAGGTCCTGGTGGAGATCAGGGACACCATCCGCACCAGCATAGGTCTCCTCTCTCAGCTGGTCCCCAGTGAATCCTCCTCCTCCAACCGAAAGCCCTTCCTCAATTATGTGAACCATACCCTCAAAGAGATGGTGGATCCCCAGTACCAGGTGGTGAAGGAGAGGATCACCACGCTTCTTAACAACCCTCCAGACCCAGAGGCACCTGCTCCCACCCAGTCCAGGTCTGCTCCTCCACCCCAGGTGATGTACCTCCCATACCAAGGCTTCCCACACCCCCTCACCTACCAGGGCTACAGCTACCCGGAGGTCGAGCAGCACAGACAGCAGCCCTTACAGATGCAGGCACAGAGTCATCGGGCGACACCATTGCCACCGGTTCCAATGATGCCACCAATGCCAACCTCGTCAGTCCTCACCCCTCTGCAGAGCAGGCAGCCCCACTACACTGCTCCTTCCTCCATCCCACAGCCAAACCCGGCTTCAGTACATCTGTCCTCAGTACTGGGGCTGACACCCCATGGCATGGAGGAAGGACCTCTCAGCATCACGGGGCTGAGCCAGCTCTCCGACACCTTCCTGAACACACCGTGCCCTGTTGTCCTCTCGGGGCTAGGCACTCCAATAACACCCCAGACCAGCACTGCAGCAGCACCCACCTCCACAGCACCTGCTTCCTAACATCTTACCCTGGGCACAAACCTCCGAGTGACCAAGAGGAGTGCCAGAGACTGGTTGCCTGGATATTTGTGGACTTTATTTGGACACTTGACTTGGGTCATGTTTATTTTACAGCTTGTTATTAATAAAGTTTATCTTTGTTTCACACACTTGCTTCATTAATTTTTTTCTATAAAGTCTGGGTGGAAACTTTTAGAAATGGTTTAGCTTGTGGGATGGGTTAAGATGGCAGTGGGATGGGCAGGGATACCTGTGGGATGGGTTAAGATAGCTGTGGGATGGGAAGGGATACCTGTGGGATGGGAAGGGATACCTGTGGGATGGGAAGGGATACCTGTGAGATGGGTTAAGATAGCTGTGGGATGGGAAGGGATACCTGTGGGATGGGAAGGGATACCTGTGGGATGGGAAGGGATACCTGTGGGATGGGCAGGGATACCTATGGGATGGGTAATAGCTGTGGGATAGATAAACCTCCAGTGCAAGCATAGTGGGACTGTATGGTCCACCTTCACTGGTGCCACACCTATGGCCCTTCATTATCAATTACAATGTAAGCATTGATCCACACATGTCAACATAAACACAACTCTTTATTAAACGCCCTGTTCATTGTAGGCCAACCAAACATACATGGCCCAATCTCATCCGTGTGATGAGACAGGCTGAAGGAAGCATCCATTAAGCATCTACAATCCTGTCTCCACCGCTCCAGCTGGGGAGTTGCACCAGTGTTTCAGGAGGTTGCGCTGCTTCTTCGCCTCATGTGAGGCTCTTTTGGGCCCTTGCACATCCTCAGTGTCGATCAGGTTTCACCCTTGCCTCCATTCCCCAGGCTCCATGTTCCCATTGCCTTGCTGGAGGTTCACGAGCCTGTTCTGCAACACTGGGTAGTGGGTGTGCATGAGATTGTGCAGGATGCAGCAAGCTTTCATGATCCTCCTCATGGTCTCTGGGCAATGCTGCATGTTGGTGAGAAGAACCTGGAACCTGTTGGCCAGGATGCCAAAGACGTTCTCCACCACCTGCCTTGCCCTGGACAGCCTGTAGTTGAAGATCCTCCCTTCACGGGCATCTGGAGTTGTAGGGCTTCATGAGGTAGGTTGTGAGAGAAAAGGCATCATCCCCCACGATGAAGTAGGTCACATCTTGCGTGTCGTTGGGCAGAGGGTCTGGATTTGGGAAGCCCACGATGAGGTTGCTTTCCAGCCCCTCCTTGAGGTGACTGTCGTTGTATACCTGGGCATCTGAAGATGTGCCGTTGCCTGAAACATCGATGTACATGAACTTGTAGTCAGCATCGACCATGGCAAAGAGGATGATGCTGAATAAGCCCTTGTAATTTAAATAAGTGGACCCCGATTTGGGTGGCGCTTTGCAGGCCACGTGCTTGGCATCGATGGCTCCAACGGTGTGTGGGAAGTTCCACCTCTGATACCACTGCTATGACACTTTCTTCCATCCTTCTTCAGTGGAGGGGCACTGGAGGAGCTCCTCCTTGTATTCTTCGATGATGGCCTGCACCACTTCTCTGACCACAATGCTGATGGTGTTGTGTGGCACCCTCCAGCCGTACTGCATTCTCCTGTAGGTGGTCCCTGAGGCCAGGTGGCACAGAGTCAGTGCCACCTTGAGCCCAGGTTCCAGGCTGGGCAGGAAGTTGGTGTTTGTCTTGGTCAACCTGGGTGTCAGCCGCTGCACAACTTTGTCAAACATGGCTGGAGGCATCCTCATGAAGTTCTGGAACGCCCGAGGGTCTTCGCTCCTGAGCTCCACCATCAGCTTGTCGTAAAGTACGTACTGCGCTCTTCTGGTGAACCATCTTCAGAGCCAGACTTTTTTTGGGTGCCTCCTTTTCTTCCTGTAGTACTGTTCACAGAGACTGTAGATGGTTTCGCAGTGTTGCAGAAGGATGTTAGCTGCCGAAAGGATTTTGTCGCAATCCAGGGTGGACATGACTGGATGCTGTGGAAGAGGAAGAGGCAGATGAAGGCTGCAGAGGTCTGCACCACTGGGCTGCTGGTCTGGAAGTGCGATGCCTACGAGTTGCTCCCCCTTTTTATAGGCAGTATAGGATTTCCGCTAGGCATCCTGTAGGCATACTCTAGGCATCCTCTAGACATCCTTAATATCTGAGATAGGTCCCCTCTGTTAACTTTTTTTCCGTTTTAAATGCTTTGTTTCTATTCTGCATCCGCTCTGCATCCGTTCCGCGTCTGTTCTGCTTCCTCCCTGTGTCCAAGCAGATGCGAGTTGCGTGGATGTGGAACGGATGCCTAGTGTATATAGTGGATGCGTAACTGATGCATAACGGATGCGTTGCGGATGCATAGCGGATTCAGAATGGATGAACTGGATACATTTTCCGCGCAAAAGTTTTAAGCAGCCTAAAATTTTTGGAGCGAATGAAATGTCAAAAAACCAATGCTGGACGGATAGAGAGGAAGCAAAACGGAGGCAGTGAGTACATTGCGTTTTCGAATGGATGGCAAGTTTTTTTGTCCGTTTTACTTCATCTTTGCATCCGTTGGTGCAGTGTGACAGGGGCTTAATGAAATTAAGTTCTAATGATTCAGATCTGTTTTGACCAGGTCCCAAAAGGATGTTAGAGCTTTATCATTTATGCTCCAGCCACCCTAGGTGGTTAAATTAATTATTATTATTTTCATTTTCATATTACTTTCATTCAATCTGATAGAATTATTGCAGACACATGATTGAAAAATAGGAATATTGGTCAAATAATTACTTGTTTGGTAAGATAGAGAAAACCTAATATGGCATTTAATTACCCAAAACAATAAAGAAGCTTCAATCAAAAAAGAAATCACTGTGGTGGAAAAACAAATCTGGTCACGTTGCCAACTTCAAATGCCGATTCAAAAATTTATGTCACCAGATAAAAACTGAATGCACCAATTATCACATTAAACAAGAGGAAAACCTTCTACGCACCAGTTCCACCCGCGCTTTCGACAATTTTTTAAATAACAAACTAAAAGACTCAAGGTCCATCTCACCCCTGAAAGGACCTCATGGTAAATACTGCAACGATGACACTATTAAAGCCATGCTCTTAAACACATTCTTTGGCTCAGTATTTGTAAACAGCAATGGATCATGCCCAATGATCTAGTCGAACCACAGAAAACTACAATGATCTAATACACATAGATTTTACAGAAGAGAATGTTGAAAAAACACTTTGCAATCTAAAACCATCTCTATCTATTGGACTGGACGGAATATGTGTCTACTTCTTTAAAAAGCTACCCACTGCCATAGCTGAACCTCTAAGCATAATCTTTGAAAAGGACCAGCTCTTGCCAAAACTATGGTCACAAGCCATGGTCATCCCCATCTTCAAAGAGGGAGACCCCAGCCTAATTGAAAATTACAGACCAATCTCTATGCTGCATCACCTGTAAATCCACTTAGAGACAAACAACCTACTCTCTAATAAACAATTTGGTTTCAGGAAAAAACTATCCTGTAATCTGCAACTCTTACACAGCAAAAACATATGGACTACACAACTCGATCAGGGCAAAGCAATAGACGCAATCTACATAGACTTCTGTAAAGCCTTTGATTCAGTGGTACACGACAAACAACTCCTAAAACTAAAATCTTACGGTGTCTCTGAACATAACTGGATGTCATGGTCTCTGCATAACTGGATAGAAGCATTCCTGTCAAACAAACAACAAATGGTCAAAATTGGGAGCATCCTATCAAATTTTGTACCTGTCAACAGTGGTGTCCCCCAAGGCAGTGTTCTAGGACCAACTCTTTTCATACTCTACATAAATAACCTCTGTGATCATATCAAGAGCAACTGCATTCTCTTCATGGATGATGTAAAGCTATTCAACATCACAGACAATACTGCTACCCTTCAAAAAGACCTTGACTATGTTTCAGAATGGTCAAACAAATGGCAACTTCAAATCTCAACAAATAAATGCTCTGTCCTACCTATTGGCAAAAAAATCAAAAAATAAAATAAAGGCTGAATAGTCAAGACCTTGTTGATGATCCAAACTATGTCAAAGACCTCATCTCAAATCACCTAAGTGCTAGAGACAACTGTAACTGCATAGCCAAAAAGGCTTTAAGAGTTGTTAACCTAATCTTACATAGGTTTTTCTCTGGTAATATCACACTACTAACTAGAGCATACAAAACATTTGCGAGACCACGACTCAAACACAGCTCATCAATCTGGAACCCACATTATGTATCTGATATTAACACAGTTGAGAAACTCCAGAAACATTTCACAAGAAAAGTTCTCCACTCCTTTACTCATTTCAGAATACCTTATGCCATCAGATTCAAAATTCTAGAACTAGACAACCTAGAACTACGCCACCTTTGGTCCAATCTAAAGCCCCTGTCACACTGCACCAAAGAATGCAAAGAGGATGTAAAACGGACAAAAAAGCTTGCCATCCGTTGCAATACGCGATGTACTCACTGCCTCCATTTTGCTTCCTCTCTATCCGTCCAGCATCCGTCTATTGACGTTTCATCCGCTCAGAAAGTTTTGGGCTGCCCAAAACTTTTGCGTGGAAAATGTATCCAATTTGTCCATTCTGCATCCGCTACGCATCCGCAACGCATCCGTTCTGCATCCGTTACACATCCGCTATATCCACTAGGCATCCGCTGTGCATCCGCGCAACTCGCATCTGCTCGGACGCAGGGAGGAAGAGGAACGGATGCGGAACAGATGCAGAACGGATGCAGGACGGATGCAGAATGGATGCAGAACGGAAACAAAGCGTTTAAAACGGAAAAAACATTCGCAGAGGGGACCTATCTCGGATATTAAGGATGTCTACAGGATGCCTAGAGGATACCTAGAGGATGCCTAGAGGATGCCTAGAGGATGCAAAGGGACACCTATACTGCCTATAAAAAGGGGGAGCAACTCGTCTGCATCTCACTTTCAGACCAGCAGACCAGCTGTGCAGACCTCTGCAGCCTTCATCTGACTCTTGCTCTTCCACAGCATCCAGTCATGTCCACCGTGGATCGTAACACAGTCCTTTTGGCAGCCACCATCCTTCTGCAACAGTGCGAAGCCATCTACAGGCTCTGTGAACTCTACTATGGGAAGAAAAAGAGGCGGCCAAGAAGCGTCTGAGTACGAAGATGGATCAGGAGAAGAGCAGAGTACGGGCTGTACAACAATCTGATGGTGGAGCTCAGGAACGAAGACACTCGGGCATTCCAGAACTTCATGAGGATGCCTCCAGCCATGTTTGACGAAGTTGTGCAGCGCCTGACACCCAGGTTGACCAAGGCAAACACCAACTTCCTGCCCAGCCTGGAAACTGGGCTCTAGGTGGCACTCACTCTGCGCCACCTGGCCTCAGGGACCACCTACAGGAGCATGCAGTATGGCTGGAGGGTGCCACACATCACCATCAGCATTATGGTCAGAGAAGTGGTGCAGGCCATCATCGAAGAATACCTGCAGGAGCTCCTCCAATGCCCCTCCACTGATGAAGGATGGAAGAAAGTTGCAGAGCAGTGGTACCAGAGGTGGAACTTCCCACACAATGTTGGAGCCATCGATGGGAAGCACGTGGCCTGCAAAGCACCACCCAAGTCGGGCTCCACTTATTTCAACTACAAGGGCTTCTTCAGCATCGTCCTCTTTGCCATGGTCGATGCTGACTACAAGTTCATGTACATCAATGCTTCAGGCAGCGGCTCATGTTCAGATGGCCAGGTATACAATGCCAGTGACCTCAGGGAGGGGCTGGAAGGCAACCTCATCATGGGCTTTCCAGATCCAGACTCCCTGCCCAATGACACTCAAGATGTGCCCTACTTCATTGTGGGGGATGACGCCTTGTCCCTCAGAACCTACCTCATGAAGCCATACACTTCAAGACACCTCACCCGTTAAGAGAGGATCTTCAACTACAGGCTGTCCAGGGCAAGGCAGGTGGTGGAGAATGCCTTTGGCATCCTGGCCAATTGGTTCCAGGTACTTCTCACCACCATACAGCATCGCCCAGAGACCGTGAAGAACATCGTGGAAGCTTGCTGCATCCTGCACAATCTCATGCGCACCCGCTACCCAGTCTTGCAGAACAGGCTCGTGGACCTCCAACAAGGCAATAGGGACATGGAGCCTGGGGAATGGAGGCAAGGACGAAACCTGAGAGACACTCAGGATGTGCAAGGCCCGAACAGAGCCTCACGTGAAAGGAAGAAGCAGTGCAACCTCCTGAGACACTGGTGCAACTCCCCAGTTGGAGCAGTGGAGTGGCAAGACAGGATGACAGATGATTAATGAGTGCTTCCTTCAGCCTGTCTCATCACACTGATGAGATTGGGCCATGTATGTTGGGTGGGCCTACAATGAACAGGGCGTTTAATAAAGAGTTGTGTTTGTGTTGACATGTGTGGATGATTATTCCATTATTATTGATAATAAAGGGCCATAGGTGTGGCACCAGGGAGGGTGGACCATACAGTCCCACTATGCTTGTACTGGAGGCTTATCTATCCCACTGCTATCTTAACCCATCCCAAAAGCATGCAAAGGCTTAAATCATTTCTAAAAGTTTCCACCAAGACTTTATTAAAAAAAAGAAATGAAGCAAGTGTGTGAATCAAAGATAAACTTTATTGAACAACAAGCTGTAAAACAAAAATGACCCAAGTCAAGTGTCCAAATAAACTCTACAGGTAGCCAGCTACCCAGTCTCTGACACTCTTATTGGTCACTCGGAGGTATGCCCAGTCTCAGGGGTGAAGGGTCCAGGTGCTGTGGAGGTGGGTGGTGCTGGAGTGCTGGTCTGAAGCACCACTGGGGTGCCTGGCCCTGAGAGGACAACAGGTGACGGTGTGTTGAGAAAGCTCTCAGACAGCTGGCTCAGACCCGTGATGCTGAGAGGTCCTTCCTCTATGCCATGGGGTGTCAGCTGTGGGGTGGAGGAAGGAGTAGTGTAGTGGGGCTGTCTGGTCTACAGGTGGGTGAGGACTGGCGTGGGTGGCATCAGTGGTATGGGTGGCATCGCTGTCATTGGTGGCATTGTCGTGGCTGGCATTGGTGGCATCAGTGGAACCGGTGGCAACGGTGTCGCCCGATGACTCTGTGCCTGGGCTGGGAAGGGCTGCTGCCTGTGCTGCTGGACCTCCTGGTAGCCGTAGCCCTGGTAGGTGAGGGGCTGAGGGAAGCCTTGGTATGGGAGGGACATCACCTGGGGTGGAGGAGCAGACCTGGACTGGGTGGGAGCAGGTTCCTCTGGGTCTGGAGGGTTGTGAAGCAGCTCCGTGATCCATTCCTTCACCACCTGGTACTGGGGTTCCTCCATGTTCTTGAGGGTCTGGTTGACATAGGTGAGGAAGGGCTTGCGGTTGGAGGATGAGGAGTCGGTGCTGACCAGCCTAGATAGGAGATCTATACTGGTGCGGATGGTGTCCCTGATCTCCAGCAGGACAGTGTGGCTCTGCCCCTCCTGCTGTCTGGCTCTCTGCCTTTCTGTGGAGGCGGAGCTGGGGGTGGTGGATGCGGCTACGACTGTGGTGTACTCGATGTCTCCTCTCTCCCACCACACCAGGGAGTCCTCCACCTACTCCACCATGGTGACAACAGCTGTGCGTGGGTTCTCCGCCATGGCACGCTCCACAGAAACCTGCCTGGAGACAGGGACTGACTCTCGGCCGGAAGAGGACTGGGTCGCAGCAGGCTGCCAGAGAGAGAGGGTAGACAGAGGACTCCTGGTGCTCCTCGGTGGTGGATCTCACCCTCCAGGAAGCTGCACCTGGCCATGACGTAGGTCTCTCTGTCCGTCAGCTTTACTGTGGCCCGGCCAGATTTCTTCAGGTGCAGCTTCCCGTACCAGGTGTGCATATGTTTCCACAAGCCGAGGAGCACCTCCGAAGTGTAACCCATACTCTCTGCCCTCTCTCTCCAAGCAGCCTGCTTCTGCTTGGTGTCCCTGTACAGCCGGTGTCCCTTCCGCCACAGGTAGTCATTCTCTCTCAGCCACTCCAGCACCTCATCCTCGTGTTCCTCCTCAATGAAGTATTGCCTCCTCTCCTGTCCCCACATATGCCTCTTCCTCCCTTTGCCAGGACCAGATGGGCCCTCATCAGAGGGGCTACCAGATGATAGGGGCTGCTCCTCCACACTACCACCAGCAGCAGCACCAGCAGGATCATCATCATCATCATCATCATCATCATCATCATCATCATCATCACCAGTGGGATCATAATCATCATCATCATCATCAGCAGCAGCAGCAGCAGGATCAGCAGCACCAGGATCATCAGCAGCAGAGTAAGCACCAGGAGCCCCAGCAGCACCAGCAGCAGCAGCACCAGCAGGACCAGGAGCACGAGCAGGACCAGGAGTACCAGCAGGATGAGCAGGATGAGCAAGACCAGGAGCACGAGCAGTACGAGCAGTACGATCAACTCCAGGAGCACGAGCAGGACGAGCAGGACCAGAAGCAGCTTCAGCAGAGTATGCAGCAGCAGAAGCACCACCGCCAGGAGGAGCTTCAGCAGAGTACGCAGCAGCAGAAGCACCACCTCCAGGAGCAGCTTCAGCAGAAGCTCCAGCACCAGAAGAGCGAGCCTGAGCAGCAGAAACCCCAGCAGAAGCAGTCAGGGACAGGGGGCAGGAGGGTGGCCCTGTCCCTCTTGCCAGGGATGGCGGCAGGATGCTGAGTCTTTCGCTTCTTCCCCATGGTTGTGGGGTTGCTGGCTGGCAGGGAGGCTGGCAGGGAGGCTGGCAGGCACCAAGGCTGGCAGAAAGGCTGGCAGGAAGGCTGGCACCAAGCCTGTCAGGAAGGCTGGCACGAAGCCTGGCAGGAAGGCAGGTAGGCAGGCAGGCAGCAAGGCTGGCAAGCAGGCAGGCACCAAGGCTGGCAGGCAGACTGGCTGGCAGGGAGGCTGGAAGGCAGGCTGGCAGCAAGGCTGGCAGGCAGGCAGACAGCAAGGCTGGCAGGAGGCTTGGAGGCTTGGCCAGGAGGCTTGGAGGCAGGAGGCTCCTGGCCAGGAGGCTGGGAGGCAGGCTGGCAAGAAGGCTGACAGGAAGGCTGGCAGCAAGGCTTGCAGGCAGGCATGCAGGCAGGGCAGGCAAGGACTCAATGTATCCTGCAGCAGGTGTTTCCTCCGAATGCTGGCCACGTGCGAGCTGCTTCCCTTTATATCCGGAGGCTTGCACAATGCATCCCCCCCGCATGCGCAATTATTGCTTGGCATCCGCTAGGCTTCCACTCTGCATCCGCTAGGCTTCCGCTCTGCATCCGCTTTCCATCCACCCTGCGTCCTCCCTGCGTCCATGTTATCCGCTCTGGTTATGCACATTTTTGCCCCTTTTGAGAGCGGATAACAACGGATGGAACATTTTGCTTGTCCGTTGTGTCCGTTTTGCATCCGTTGGGCAGTGTGACAGGGCCTTGTTAGTATATAAAATCATACATTGCAATGTCCTTCCAGTCATTGAATACTTCAGCTTCAACCATAACAACACAAGAGCAAACAATAGATACAAACTCAAGGTTAACTGCACCAAACTTGATTACAGGAAATATGACTTCAGCAACAGAGTGGTCAATGCCTGGAATACTCTTCCTGACTCTGTGGTGTTTTCCCCAAACCCCAAAAACTTTAAGCTTAGACTGTCTCCTATTGACCTCACCCCTTTCCTAAGAGGTCTGTAGGGGGTGTGCATAAACACACCAACATGCCTACCATCAGTGTTTCTTTTATATATTTTTAAATTTTTCTTGTATGTATCCATGTATTCATAACTAAGTTTTTAATTTTGCCTATTATCTTGTCAGCAACTGACAAATAAAAATAATAATTAAAAATCAATAAAAATAGAATCATTGAAGTGTGGAGATGAAAGGGATTCTAAGGATCACCTAATAAAAAACATTTATTCAGATAAATACGTTTGTCTTTCCTGTTACATTTCTGAGCAATATTTTGAAAGTCTCCTCATTTTCTCTGGATTGTCAAGACTGAATATTTTTCTTTTCCAATTCCTCAGTCATAAACCTGCCCAAGAAGTTGGTAATGGCAGTTTTGAAGTTCAATTCACATACCAAAAATGCAATAGCATAAATTTGATAGCCTGTATTTGACTTGCTATATTAAGAATCCCACAATCAGTCAAAGTTACAAATATTTTAAGAGGTTCTGTCTTCATTTTCTAATTCAATAATCTCCTTCTATTTACTTTACAATGTGTGTCAAGCTCCTGCCATATCAGGTTGGTGGGCTACATGCAGTTTGGTGGCCCCTCAATGAATCAGTTCAGTCCTTTAAACAAGAGCAGCATTCTGTCAATTCAAAAAAAAAAAAAAATCACTAGATGAACTTCCCAATATGGCCAAGAAACATATCTGACATCACCCATCTTTCTGGCTTGCTTTACGAAATAAAGAGGACTCTTTTGAACTTCATTTTTCTGCTTGAACTTAATGCCATGCCAAACTTCCCCCATTTCTCATTTTAAAACAGTTTTTCTCCTGCAAATGACTTGGAAACTATGGGAGAAGTGTGATGAAAGTGGAACTAATGTGAGATGATCTCGCCCAAGTAAAGTTCATGACATTTCAATAAAGCTGAGGAGATTAAAAAAAAAAAAAAGGAACTCAAAATGAGCTAAAGTTCTTCAAAAACTGGCATCTGGAGAGGTGAGGGTGAATATTGACGTACTCCAGTTAGAAGTGAGAAATTGGTCAGTTCTTACAGAAAGGGGTTGATTGAATAGTTCTGTAATGCAAAGTCTAGTAGAAATGGAAAAGCACAACTTTGTCTCTACCTGGATAATATGTGGGAAACTGTGAGACTTCTCTCAATTAATGCAAATGAAACTCCCATATGAGTCATGATTCCAACTGTAGAACATCATTTGTTCCAACTGTAGAACATCAAAATGCACCTGTTCATACTGGATGTACGAGTAACTTTGCTACATTAAAAAACTTATTTTTTTAAAAAAGAGATACTTGATAGATTAAGCAGCAGATTGATTGTAAACAAATAAATAGGAGCCTATAAAATTGTAAATGGCAGATGATTGCAATATGCTCTACATGGGGTTACCTTTGAAGACCATCCAAAAGTCTTAGCTTGTTCAAAATGCAGTCACATGTACAGTAATTTGCACCTTCCCGTATGTCCACATTTCATCACCACAATTCTGAGTGCTGGTCATTATCTATCTCTGTCATTTATCTATCTATCTATCTATCTATCTATCTATCTATCTATCTATCTAT
>BLBF01000007.1:3054197-3069610 GCA_015471245.1 Laticauda colubrina
TTATTATTATTATTATTATTATTATTATTATTATTATTATTATTATTATTATTATTATTATTATTATTATTATTACTGGAGTGGCAATTGGCTGCTGTTGCTTTTTCTTTTCAATTTTTCTATTGTACTTTAAGATGAGCAGAAAAATACCAGCCTCAGCTTCTTCAATTCCAACTTCTTCTTCCTCACCATCTGGAGGACAACAATCAATACAGGTGATGTTACAACAAGAGAAGGAGAAAGAAGTGACACTGCAGATGATTATGCAAGGAATTCAAAAGATACAAGTAAAAACAGATAATATTGAAAAGAGAACAGAGAATATTGAGCAAAGAACAGAAAAGATGGATGAAAAAATAGAAAATATTCAACAGATGATGATGCAATACGAGGACAGAATTAAGAAACAATCCCTGTGGAATAAATATATACAGATGAAGATGGAAGGATTTTGATGGTGGAGATAATGGACAATAATCTAAAGACACTTTTAACAGCAATTTATGCTCCAAATGATAATCAAGAAAATTTTTACAGGAAATTGCATAAGAAAATAATTGAACTGGACTATGCTAATTGGAGATTTTGATGGGAGATTTTAATGGAATAATAAATAACAAATTGGATTATAAAACACAAAAAACAGCAAAGAAAACTAGAAAGACATTGCAAAAATCCTTCTTTTGAATGGCTGACGAGATACACTTAAAAGATGCATGGAGAGAGAGAAATGCGGAAAATAAACAATATATCTTTTATTCAAATAGACATGCATCATGATCTAGAATAGATATGATATGGATGTCAACAGAATTGCTTTCAAATATACAAGACATTGAAATAGAAGCAAGTACTTGGGCAGATCACAATCCAACAACACTTGTATAGAAAGAACAAAAAAGAAGATCTAGATGGACTTGAAATAATATGATAGTAAAGGAAAAAGACTTTAAACAAAAAATTGAGAGAGAATTGACTTTTTTCTTTAAAGAAAATACAAAAGAGAATACATCATTACAGAACCTCTGGGACACATGAAGGCTTATACAAGAGGTTTGATAATGGACTATACAAGGAAAAGAAATATAAAACAAAAAAAATCTTTAAAATATTAGAAGATGACTACAAGAAGTTGGAAAAAGAAGTACAGAAATTTCCACAAAAAAGGACATTAAAATTAAAAGGGACATAACTAAAGCCCATGTCACACTGCCCAACGGATGCAAAAAGGACACAACGGATGAGCAAAATGTTCCATCCGTTGTTATCCGCTCTCAAAAGGGGCAAAAATTTGCATAACCGGAGCGGATAACACGGACGCGGGGAGGACGCAAGGCGGATGGAAAGCGGATGCGGAACGGAAGCCCAGCGGATGGAAGTGGATGAGAGCAGATGGCGCATCCGCTAGGTTTCCGGAAGACCTCAGCAAAGCAGACACGGAACGGATACAGCGGATGCAGAGCGGATGCTGAACAGATGAAGCGGATGCACAGCGGAAGCCGAACGGATGCCTGGCGTTAATTGCGCATGTGGGAGGGATGCACTGCGTCAGCCCCGCGAATATAATGGAAGCAGCTCGGAAGCAGGTCGCCATTCAGAGGAAAGACCTGCTGCCGGACGGATTGGCTGCCTTGCCTGCCCTGCCTGCATGTCTGCCTGCAAGCCTTGCTGCCAGCCTTGCTACCAGCCTGCCTGCAAGCCTTGCTGCCAGCCGGTCTGCCTGCCAACCTTGCTGCCTGCCTTCCTGGAAGCCTTGGTTCATGTCTGTCTGCCAGCCTTGGTGCCTGCCTGCCTGCCAGCCTTCCTGCCAGCCTTGGTGCCTGCCTCCCTGCCAGCCTTGGTGCCTGCCTTGGTGCCAGCCTTCCTGCCAGCCTTGCTGTCTGCCTGCCTGCCAGCCTTGTTGCCTGCCTCCCTGCCAGCCTTGCTGCCAGCCTTGGTTCCTGCCAGCCTCCCTGCCAGCCAGCAACCCCACAACCATGCGGAAACACAGCAAGCCTCAGCCATCTGCTGCCAGCCCTGGCAAGAGGGACAGGGCTACCATCCCGCCCCCTGCCCCTCACTCTGGTTCTGCTGGGGCTTCTGCAGCATGAGCTCGCACTTCTGGGGCTTCTGCTGCTTCTGCTTCTGGAGGAGCTGATGGAAAGCTCTTCAGCACCAGCCACCTCCACAGCACCTGGACCCTTCACCCCTGAGACTGAGGGACCAAGAGGTGTGCCAGAGACTCATTTTTGTTTTATAGCTTGTTGTTAATAAAGTCTATTTTTGATTCACACACTTGCTTCATTTCTTTTTTTTAATAAAGTCTTGCTGGAAACTTTTAGAAATGGTTTAAGCCTTTGCATGCTTGTGGGATGGGTAAGGATACCTGTGGGATGGGTAATAGCTGTGGGATGGGTTAGGATAGCAGTGGGATAAATAAACCTCCAGTGCAAGCATAGTGGGACTGTATGGTACACCCTCCCAGGTGCCACACCTATGGCCCTTTATTATCAATAATAATGTAATAATTATCCACACATGTCAACATAAACACAACTCTTTATTAAACGCCCTGTTCATTGTAGGCCAACCAAACATACATGGCCCAATCTCATCCGTGTGATGAGACAGGCTGAAGGAAGCATCCATTAAGCATCAACCATACTGTCTTGCCACTCCACTGCTCCAGCTGGGGAGTTGCACCAGTGTCTCAGGAGGTTGCTTCTTCGTTTAATGTTAGGCTCTGTTGGGGCCTTGCACATCCTCAGTGTTGATCAGGTTTTGCCCTTGCCTCCATACCCCAGGCTCCATGTCCCCATTGCCTTGTAGGAGGTCCACGAGCCTGTTCTGCAAGACTGGGTAGCGGGTGCGCATGAGATTGTGCAGGATGCAGCAAGCTTCCATGATCCTCCTCACGGTCTCTGGGCAATGCTGCATGGTGGTGAGAAGTACCTGGAACCTGTTGGCCAGGATGCCAAAGGCGTTCTCCACCACCCGCCTTGCCCTGGACAGCCTGTAGTTGAAGATCCTCTCTTCATGGGTGAGGAGTCTGGAAGTGTAGGGCTTCATGAGGCAGGTTGTGAGGGAGAAGGCGTCATCCCCCACGATGAAGCAGGGCACATCTTGTGTGTCGTTGGGCAGAGCTTTTGGATCTGGGAAGCCCACGATGAGGTTGCATTCCAGCTCCTCCTTGAGGTGACTGGCATTGTATACCTGGGTATCTGAACATGAGCCGTTGCCTGAAGCATCGATGTACATGAACTTGTAGTCAACATCGACCATGGCAAAGAGGATGATGCTGAAGAAGCCCTTGGAGTTGAAATAAGTGGACCCCGAGTTGGCTGGCGCTTTGCAGGCCACGTGCTTGCCATCTATGGCTCCAACGGTGTGTGGGAAGTTCCACTTCTGATACCACTGCTCTGCAACTTTCTTCCATCCTTCTTCAGTGGAGGGGTACTGGAGGAGCTCCTCCTTGTATTCTTCGATGATGGCCTGCACCACTTCTCTGACCACAATGCTAATTGTTTGGATGGCACCCTCCAGCCATACTGCATGCTCCTGTAGGAGGTCCCTGAGGCCAGGTGGTGCAGAGTGAGTGCCACCTTGAGCCCAGGTTCCAGGCTGGGCCGGAAACTGGTGTTAACCTTGGTCAACCTGGGTGTCAGCCGCTGCACAACTTCGTCAAACATGGCTGGAGGCATCCTCATGAAGTTCTGGAACGCCCGAGTGTCTTCGTTCCTGAGCTCCATCATCAGCTTGTTGTACAGTCCATCCTCTGCTCTTCTGGCGAACCATCTTCGGACCCAGACTCTTTTTGGGTGGCTCCTTTTCTTCTCGCAGTAGAGTTCACAGAGCCTGCAGATGGCTTCGCACTGTTGCAGAACAATGGTGGCTGCCGAAAGGACTTTGTTACAATCCACGGTGGACATGACTGGATGCTGTGGAAGAGGAAGAGCCAGATGAAGGCTGAAGAGGTCTGCACTGCTGGGCTGCTGTTCTGAAAGTGAGATACAGATGAGTTGCTCCCCATTTTTATAGGAAATATAGGTTTTCCACTAGGCATCCTCTAGGTATCCTCTAGGCATCCTCTAGACATCCTTAATATCTGAGATAGGTCCCCTCTGCAAACGTTTTTTTCCATTTTAAACGCTTTGTTTCCATGCTGCATCCACTAGGCATCCGTTCTGCATCCGTTCTGCGTCCGTTCCGCTTCCTCCCTATGTCCGGGCAGATGGAGTTGCACGGATGCGTAGCAGATGCCTAGAGGATATAGCGGATGCATAACGGATGCGTAGCGGATGCGTAGCGGATGCCTAGCGGATGCAGAATGGACGAACTGGATACATTTTCCGCACAAAAGTTTTGGGCAGCCCAAAACTTTCGGAGCGGATGAAACGTCAATAAACGGATGCTGGACGGATAGAGAGGAAGCAAAACGGAGGCAGTGAGTACATCGCGTTTTACAATGGATGGCAAGTTTTTTTGTCCGTTTTACATCCTCTTTGCATCCGTTGGTTCAGTGTGACATGGGCTTAAGCATAAAATAAGGCTAATGGAAAAAAGAAGAAATAGCACAAAAAAATTAGAAATGCTAAGCAGAACTATTTTAAAGATGCAAATAAACCAGGCAGATGGCTAGCATATAAACTGAGAAAGGAAAGAGACTCAAGAAGAATAAATCAATTGATAAACAAACAAGGACATGTATGCTATGGAAATGTGGAGAAGAAAAAAAATATTCAAGATGACTATGGAAAACTGTACCATCAAGAATATGTTCAGGAAGAAAGAATTCAACAATACTTACAGGAAGCAAATTTGCCCCAGATATCCAAAGATATTGAAAGAATGTTAGAAAGTAATATAAGAATGATGGAATTAACAGAAGCTTTAAAAAAGCAAAACATTGGGAAAGCATCAGGTCCGGATGGTTTGCCAGTGGAATTTTGTAAGACATTCCAGGAAACATTGAATCTTCACTTATTAGAAATTATGAATGAAGTTATGACAAAGAAGAGAATACCTGAAATATGGTCAGAAGCATATATAACACTTGTACCTAAGGAGGACGCAGACCCATAGCAAGTTAAAAATTACAGACCTATATCACTATTAAATTCAGATTTTAAAATTTTTGCTTCAGTTCTGGAAGGAAGACTGAAAAGATACTTAAACAATTTTATTCATCCTTATCAAAATGGATTTCTGCCAAAGAGACAGATTAAAGATTATATGAGAATAATTTTAGATACACTGGAATACTATGAGGCACATCCTGAAAAACAAATGGCTCTGATGTTTATAGATGCACAAAAAGCCTTTGATAATGTGAATTGGCATTTTATGCTGTTACAATTGGACCAAATGGGCTTTGGTAAAAAATTTACTCAAGTCATCAAAACGATATATCATAAACAGACTGCAAAGGTTATGATAAACAGAGAGTTAACAGATTTTATAAATATAAGAAAAGGGACCAAACAAGGCTGTCCACTGTTGCCTCTGTTGTTTGTGTTAACACTGGAAGTGCTGAATAGGAACATCAGAGAAGAAAAAGAAATAAAATGAATGAAAATTAAGAAAGAAGAGTATAAATTACAAGCTTTTGCTGATGACCTGGTATTTATATTAGAGGATCCATTGGAGTCTACAACTAAACTGATAGAAAAGATGGAAGAATATGGGAAAGTAGCAGGTTTGAAAATAAATAAAGATAAAACAAAGATTCTAGGAAAGAACATGTTAGTAAGATGAAAGAAAGAATTGGAGGAAGTTTTGAGGATCCAGGTCACAAACAAGGTTAAGTATTTAGGGATACATATAACACCAAGATGTAGCATACTTAAGGAGGACAATTATCTCAAGCTTAAACAACAGATTGCGACAGATTTAATAAAATGGGGAAAACTACAATTATCACTGATGGGGAGAATATCTACAATTAAGATGAATGTATTGTCCAGAATCTTATACTTATTCCAGACAATTCCAATCAGATTAGAGAAATAATTTTTTGAAGATTTAAACAAAACAGTGCTAAAATACATTTGGCAGGGGAAGAAAGCGAAAATAAAACTTAAATTGTTACAAGATGAAAGAATAAGAGGATTTGCTTTGCCCAATTGGGAATTATACTACCAAGTGATAAGTCTGATGTGGGTAAAGGAGTGGATAACATTAAGAAATACTAGACTCTTGAATTTAGAAGGACATGACTTGCTGTTAGAGTGGCATGCCTTCTTCTGGTATAAGGAAACTAAAATGCAGAGGTATTTTAGAAGACATATTCGAGAAGCGTTGTTTCTAAATTGGGAGAAGATAAAAAAGTAATATTATTGAAAAATTCCACAGTGGTTATCTACTATTGAAGCTTTTTCCTATCCAATAATATATAAAAAGGAACAAACAGATATGGTGAGATATTGAATGAATAGGGTGAACTTAAATCTATGCAAATGTTGGAAGAACAAGGTATAAAAATGAATTGGTTTTCATATTTGCAAATACAGTCTAGATTTGATAAAGATGTTAAAACAGAAGGTATCCATGACAAGCTGACTGCTTCAGATAAAATTTTGACAGGTACTGATGAAAAAGTAATCAAAAAACTTTATGGACATTTGCTAGAGTTTAAATTAGAAGAAGAACAAGTAAAAGAAACAATGATTGCATGGGGGAAAATTTCAGATATGGGATTGACTTAGATAAATGCCAAAAATTGTGGTCTCAAAATTATAAAATGACAATGTCAACTGCGTATAAAGAATATTTGTATAAGATGTTTTACAAGTGGCACTTACCCCCAACGAGAATTGTCAGGATGTTCAAGGATAAATCGGATAAATGTTGGAAATGTCATCAGATACCTGGTTCATATTACCACATGTGGTGGACATGCTCGGATGCAAAAAAATATTGGACTATAAAATCCACACATGGTTGGAAAAAATGACAAAACAACACATAAACTTTAAACCTGAGATATTTTTATTAGGAATTATACCGGAAATATATTGTAAAAAATTGAAATATTTGATTGTAAATGTTTTAACAGCGGCTAGAACTGTATTTGCTAAGAACTAGGAAAATGAAAACATACCTATGCAGGAGGAAATTATTAAGAAAATCATGGACTGTGCCGAAATGAGTAAATTGACATTTGAAATTAGAGAGCAAGAGGGTAAATAATTTTATATGATATGGGATTTATTTTATCAATGGTTAGATAAAAAGACATGGCGAAAGAAATAGACTAGTAAGCCTTACAATAAAAGTTAATAGATTGATATAGAATACAATATGAAATATATAACCATTGGATGAATGTATAAGATTAAATCATAAAGAAAATTAGAATATCTCGCATAAAATGATGGAAAAATAGTCAAATGAGTGTTCAATAATTGATATTATATAAGCACAAGCTAGATCGATAAAGTGAGAATGTATATAACTTGTGAGTAATGGTAAAAAAAGGATAGCACAAAAGACTGTAACCAACTGACACCCTATATGTATATAATTGAAAGATGGTTTTAACGTTTTTATGTTCTGTTTGTATGTTTGTTGTAAAAAATAAAAAACTTTGTTTAAAAAAAAAAGAAAGATGTTGCCCTCTGCTTGCAGGCAATTTCTATTTGTAGTATTTAAAATACATGCAAGCTGAATTTACACATTGAACATCACATATAATCAACCTTTTACCTTGGAAACTATTCTGAGCATTGTTCTCAAACACTTGTTCTCCATATAGAAGCAGAGAGAGATTAAAGGACTAACCCTGCATTACCAAACAGTTTCTCCTTTTTTTTTTTTTACTCCAAAGTATACCTGTGAGTTAATATATATATACAGCACATCAGATGTTTATTTATTTCTTAAATTTACAGACTACCTGATCTCATAATGACTGGGCTGAGATGTTTAACAGTCCTATTCTTTTTGTGAACTCTGGCATTTGCCAATCTCTTATAAAAATGCAACATACAGGTAATTCTTGACTTACAACCACAACTGAACCCAACATTTCTGTTGCTAAGCAAGATATTTGTTAGGTGAATTTTGCCCCATTTTATAACTTTTTACCACCATTGTTATGTGAATCACTGCAATTCTTAAATTAGCAATATATTTGTTAAGTGAATCAGGCTTCCCTATTCCTATAATCAGGCTTTGCAGAAGGTCACAAAAAGTGATCCCATGACACCAGGACATGGTGACCGTCAAAAATATGAATTGCCCAACATCTGAATTTTGATCATGCAAAATCATAAGGATTCTGCAATGGTGGTGTAAAAAATACAATGACATTTTTTTCCAATGCCATCATACCTTCAAACAGTTATGACATGAACTGTTGTAAATTTAAGCCCATGTCACACTGGCCAACAGATGCAAAAAGGACACAGCGGACGAGCAAAATGTTCCATCCGTTCTTATCCGCTCTCAAAAGGGGCGAAAATTTGCATAACCAGAGCGGATAACACGGACGCGGGGAGGATGCAGGGCGGATGCAAAGCAGATGCGGAATGGAAGCCGAGCAGATGGAAGCGGATGGGAGCGGATGGGAGTGGGTGGCACATCCACAGGGCTTCCGGGGGGCCTCAGCGAAGCAGACGTGGAACGGAAAGAGCGGAAGCAGAGCGGATGCCGAACGGATGAAGCGGATGCAGAGCGGAAGCCTAACGGATGCCTGTCATTCACTGCGCATGCAGGGAGGATGCATTGCGTCAGCCCCGCGGATATAACGAAAGCAGCTTGGAAGGAGGTCGCCATTCAGAGGAAAAACCTGCTGCCGGACACATTGACTGCCTTGCCTGCCCTGCCTGCATGTCTGCCTGCCAGCCTTGCTGCCAGCCTTGCTACCAGCCTCCCTGCCAGACTTGCTGCCAGCCTCCCTGTCAGCCTTCTGCCAACTGGTCTGCCTGCCAGCCTTGCTGCCTGCCTTCCTGCCAGCCTTGGTTCATGTCTGCCTGCCAGCCTTCCTGCCAGCCTTGGTTCATGTCTGCCTGCCAGCCTTGGTGCCTGCCTGCCAGCCAGCCTGCCAGCCTTCCTGCCAGCCTAGGTGCCTGCCTCCCTGCCAGCCTTCCTGCCAGCCTTGGTGCCAGCCTCCCTGCCAGCCTTTCTGCCAGCCTTGGTTCCTGCCAGCCTCCCTGCCAGCCAGCAACCCCACAACCATGTGGAAGCACAGCAAGCCTCAGCCATCTGCTGCCAGCCCTGGCAAGAGGGACAGGGCTACCATCCCGCCCCCTGGCCCTCACTCTGGTTCTGTTGGGGCTTCTGCAGCACGACCTTGCTCTTCTGGGGCTGGGGCTTCTGCTGCTTCTGCTTCTGGAGGAGCTGATGACAAGCACTCCAGCACCAGCCACCTCAACAGCACCTGCACCCTTCACACCTGGGACTGAATGACAAAGAGGAGTGCCAGAGACTCATTTTTGTCTTATAGCTTGTTGTTAATAAAGTCTATTTATGATTCACACACTTGCTTCATTTCTTTTTTTTAATAAAGTCTTGCTGGAAACTGTTAGAAATGGTTTAAGCCTTTGCATGCTTGTGGGATGGGTAAGGATAGCTTTGGGATGGGTTAGGACACCTGTGGGATGGGTAATAGCTGTGGGATGGGTTAGGATAGCTGTGGGATAGATAAACCTCCAGTGCAAGCATAGTGTGGGACTGTATGGTCCACCCTCCCAGGTGCCACACCTACGGCCCTTTATTATCAATAATAATGTAATAATTATCCACACATGTCAACATAAACACAACTCTTTATTAAACGCCCTGTTCATTGTAGGCCAACCAAACATACATGGCCCAATCTCATCTGTGTGATGAGACAGGCTGAAGGAAGCATCCATTAAGCATCTACCATCCTGTCTTGCCACTCCACTGCTCCAGCTGGGGAGTTGCACCATTGTCTCAGGAGGTTGCACTGCTTCTTCGCTTCATTTGAGGCTCTTTTGGGGCCTTGCACATCCTCAGTGTCGATCAGGTTTCACCCTTGCCTCCATTCCCCAGCCTCCATGACCCCATTGGCTTGTTGGAGGTCCACGAGCCTGTTCTGCAAGACTGGGTAGCGGGTGCGCATGAGATTGTGCAGGATGCAGCAAGCTTCCATGATCCTCCTCACGGTCTCTGGGCAATGCTGCATGGTGGTGAGAAGTACCTGGAACCCGTTGGCCAGGATGCCAAAGCCGTTCTCCACCACCCATCTTGCCCTGGACAGCCTGTAGTTGAAGATCCTCTCTTCACAGGTGAGGAGTCTGGAGGTGTAGGGCTTCATGAGGTAGGTTGTGAGGGAGAAGTCGTCATCCCCCATGATGAAGTAGGGCACATCTTGTGTGTTGTTGGGCAGGGGTTCTGGATCTGGGAAGCCCACCATGAGGTTGCGTTCCAGCCCCTCCTTGAGGTGACTGGCGTTTTATACCTGGGCATCTGAAGATGAGCCGTTGCCTGAAGCATCGATGTACATGAACTTGTAGTCAGCATCGACCATGGCGAAGAGGATGATGCTGAAGAAGCCCTTGGAGTTGAAATAAGTGGACCCCGACTTGGCTGGAGATTTGCAGGCCACATGCTTGCCATCTATGGCTCCAACGGTGTGTGGTAAGTTCCACTTCTGATACCACTGCTCTGCAACTTTCTTCCATCCTTCTTCAGTGGAGGGGTACTGGAGGAGCTCCTCCTTGTATTCTTCGATGATGGCCTGCACCACTTCTCTGACCACAATGCTGATGGTGTTGGATGGCACCCTCCAGCCATTCTGCATGCTCCTGTAGGAGGTCCCTGAGGCCAGGTGGCGCAGAGTGAGTGCCACCTTGAGCCCAGGTTCCAGGCTGGGCCGGAAGCTGGTGTTAACCTTGGTCAACCTGGGTGTCAGCCGCTGCACAACTTTGTCAAACATGGCTGGAGGCATCCTCATGAAGTTCTGGAATGCCCGAGTGTCTTCGCTCCTGAGATCCACCTTCAGCTTGTTGTACAGTCCATCCTCCGCTCTACTGGCAAACCATCTTTGGACCCAGACTCTTTTTGGGTGGCTCCTTTTCTTCTCGCAGTAGAGTTCACAGAGCCTGCAGATGGCTTCGCACTGTTGCAGAATGATGGTGGCTGCCGAAAGGACTTTGTTACAATTCACGGTGGACATGACTGGATGCTGTGGAAGAGGAAGAGCCAGATGAAGGCTGAAGAGGTCTGCACCGCTGGGCTGCTGTTCTGAAAGTGCGATGCAGGCGAGTTGCTCCCTCTTTTTATAGGCAGTATAGGTTTTCCGCTAGGCATCCTCTAGGCATCCTCTAGGCATGCTATAGACATCCTTAATAACTGAGATAGGTTCCCTCTGCGAATGTTTTTTCCGTTTTAAACACTTTGTTTCCGTGCTGCATCCGCTAGGCATCCATTCTGCATCTGTTCTACATCCGTTCCGCTTCCTCCCTGCGTCCGTTTACCGCTGGAGCGGATGGAGTTGCACGGATGTGGAACGGATGCCTAGCGGATATAGCGGATGTGTAACGGATGCGTAGTGGATGTGTAGCGGATGCAGAACGGATGAACTGGATACATTTTCCGCACAAAAGTTTTAGGCAGCCCAAAACTTTTGGAGCGGATGAAACATCCATAAACGGTTGCTGGACGGATAGAGAGGAAGCAAAACGGAGGCAGTGAGTACAGAACGGATACATCGCGTTAACCAACGGATGGCAAGCTTTTTTGTCCGTTTTACATCCTCTTTGCATCCATTGGTTCAGTGTGACATGGGCTTTAGGAGTACCTGCATTTGCACAGGTTATTATTATATTTTGTCAGAGAGAGAGAAAATTCAACTGTTTGTATTTTGCCAATGCTGTAAGAAGGAAAGACTGAACAGTTCTCCCACCACCACCACGAATCCTGGTCTGGATCCAGGAATTAAATTGAATTGGACTGCTCTCTGACTGACTGATATGTGACAAATGACAGATCTAGTGACTTTGGGTCCTCTGAAGGAACTGGGTCATCACTTTATTTAAAACTTTGGTCCTCCCTTCAGCATTTGTGCTAATTCCAATACGGATGGAGCTCTACATCTATCCATACTCCAGGCTAATGCAAAGATATAGTTTAATGCTAAGAGTGTTCCCAATGTTTTTCTATTCCTTCTCTGCCAATAATCTGGCTCTAAGGGGCTGCTTTCTGAATCAGCCAAGATTCTCTGAAACTAGGCTGTCTTTAATTGCTTTGCCACTATGCTGCTTAATTTCAGCAATGGCTAATTTAGTATGAAAGCAGTTAGCATTCCTGTTCAAACAGCTGTCAGTTAACATCTCCGGATGCAGTTGCAATTTGTTAAGTTCATTCTCAAATAATTTGGAAGCAAAAACACTTTGGGTGCCTGTCTGAATCTGAAAACAAAAGTGACTTCTATGTCTTGTAGAAAAGCAAAGATTTTTTTTTTTTTAAGATAATAGCTGAATTTAATTCCCAGAGTACCTGTTGTTTTGCGCACCAGTAAGATCGAAGGGCAAGAGAGGAAGCTATAAAGAAGGATTTTGAGGTTTATGGATTACAAAATTACTAAATCCCATTGAATTCAGTTCAATTGAAGCTGCAAGGTTAAACATGCTTATTCTGAAGTCTCACTGCAAACAAGGAAACACATATAGGATTGTGTTTATTATGAGTATTCAATCCTAAATTATTGGTACTACAAGATAAAATTTCAACCAAAATTAAATTTCACTGCATTCCAAAGAACCAATTTCCTAATAAGTGCCACCAGCTTTCATTAATTAACACAAATAATTCATCTAAGAAGCCTTCTATTAGATCCAAAATTCCTTTTTGTTCATTTAGTTTGCTGAAGCTCATAACCACAGAGCAGAATCCCTAGCAGAATCAATATATAAAGTGGCCAAAACAGGAAGGGACTGTAAACTGCTGACACCCCTCCCCCCCCATTTAAGAGTATTGATGCTATCTAGATAATACTGAAACTACCATCATTCTGAATTGTTATCTAGAATGGCCAAACGATGTCAGGAACAAAAGATCAAATCCACCTGTGACATTCAATTAAACTGATTTATTGCTTATCATGCTTAATCACGGGAATCTTCTCAACTAACAGCACCTACTTTGAGTTAGATAAGGGTCAACAGAATTCAAGAACATTAGATTTATTTTGTTTGTGGCTATGTAGGGATTGTAGGTTGATCCCTCTTTCAACTCCACCCCAGGTTCTGGCATTCCTTCTTCTACAAAAGGAAATCTAAAATCCTAACACATCTAAAAGAATCAAACTGGGAAGTCAGTCATATATTATAACTGCCAATACATAAACACAATGCCATATTCTATTTCCCTTAGATGAATCCCTACTACCACTATAACTCAGTTCAATAGAGTGTTATTATACTACATTCACTGTAATATTGAAATTGTTTGACTGTGCAATCAAAAGGAAGAGCACCATGGGTGGGATTCTACATGTTCAGACTGGTTCAGATGAACCAGTAATTCTGGTGATCATTTGGCCCAGCCCACCAGCCCCTACCTTTTTCCTGTGCTTTATTTCCTTGTTTTTGAGCACAGCTGATTGGAAGAGCAGTTTGCTGTGCATCAGATGTTTTACTCACTGTGGCTGCAGCAGAAGGTAAGTATTAGAGCAAAAGCTAGTCTTTTTTAAATGCTCATGCAAAGCGAGCACTCACCAAATCGGTTGTTACATTGGTTGAGTCTCACCACTGAAGAGCAGTATATATTCACCCACCTATCCCTCAAAAATGTATACATTATAGGGGCAGCTTTACACTGATCAGCAATATTTCAAAAGAACTGTCCAGCATTGTTGGTGAACATTAAAATTATAAAATTAAATATATAAACAGATGAATGAAACTTGCCTTGATTTGGCAGGCATTTCTCACTTCTAAACAAAAATATCCAGGCATCTGGGAGAACAGTGTCAAAATGGTCAACAGTTAAATGCACTGGGACATACATAAAAAAGAAGGGGCTTCAGTTGTGTGATTATGACCACCATCTTATGACTTTTTTACTTCCATAGCTTCTTGAATTTGAGATGTAATGTGTAATTGGTCTATATATCAAGTTATGAGAACAGCTTCACTATGGTGAATCTTTGGGTATTTAGCATGGATGTAGATCTTCTGTCCTTCCTTAGTTTCCTCATATATTCCACATAATACCTCTAATTAGGTCTGATGTTGTCATAGCATTCCATCAATTCCAGATTCTTTTGTCTCATCCATATATGATTTGTTCAAGTAATCCACTTATCATCAGATTCTCCTGATTCCTCAACATCTGATACAACCCTTGCTGATCCGGATAATACCCAAGCTAGCATGATTCTCTTAGTTTGTGTCATCTTGTATCCAAAATAGGCAGATAAAATGATAAGGGGTCTTTGTCCATAGACTTCTATTGGTAAAGTAGGTATCAGCCAGAATTCAATCCATAGTCTCCCACATCAAAGAGTGGCACTCTAACCACTGTGCTATTTAGCTGCTTATGCATGAGTGAGTCTATGTCTGTATACACACAGATGCATATTTGAATATTATACGTGAAGAGAGCCAGTTTGATGCACTGTGGTATCTCGATATTTGACTGCTTCAAAATTAATCAGAATTTGGTACTTGATGCATTTTGAAACAAAAATCTTGTCCAAGTACTCATCTTTCTCCTGGTACTTGACATGCAAGCTAGAACTTGCTGGTATTGGATGCCTCATAACTTGCTACTCCTTCTGGTGTAAATAAAGCAGAGGTGGTATTCAGCAGGTTCTGACCAGTTCTGGAGAACCAGTAGTGAAAATTTTGAGTAGTTCAGAGAACCGGCAAACGCCACCTCTGGCTGGAGATTTTACAGTATTCTTCCCCTGCCATGCCCACCAAGCCACACCCACAGAACTGGTAGTAAAAAGTTTGAAACCCATCACTGAAATAAAGGGTCACATGGTAAATCACATGGTTTGCTCAGTATTTGCTGTTTTCAGTACTCAGTGTACTTCCCGGAATGAATTCTGGATGAGTACTGAGGTAGCACTGTAGTTCTTAAGGTGTCAGGCTCAGGTGTCAGGCTAAAAGTTCAATTTTACCATTCAATTTAGATCCTATTGGTAGTATAAAACCAGCTGGATGACTTTGGGCTGGTCATTCTGTCTCAGCCCTAGAAAGGAAGCAATAGCAAACCATCTCTGAAATCTTGTCAAGAAAACAGCATGGATTAGTTCAGGCCGGCCCCAAGAATCAACACCAATGGAGAAGGCGGAGCCTCGTCTCGGTGCTACAGCTGCGATCTCAGGACTCTGAGATCGCAGCTGATATTTTCACCCCTGGTCGGTCCTAACGGACCTAAACTGTCCCGTAGAGACGGGGATTGTGAAGGGCACAGTCCCAGGATCCCAGATATATCGCAAAATCTCTGGTTTGATC
>BLBF01000007.1:3074610-3112992 GCA_015471245.1 Laticauda colubrina
ATGTTTGTTTGTTAAAAATTAATAAAATTCTTAAAAAAAAAAAAAAAAAGAATCAACACCAATCTAAAAGCACAAACAAAAAAGTTCCACATGAGACTTTAAATGAAATGTATTTATATTTCTGTGAGAGTTTAAATTCAGCCAAATGTTTTCGGGGATGTTACATTTCATGAACATGGATTATAAGAAATCTCAGAAATGGGTAGCTAGTATCATATTTCAGGAGGACCAAGCATGTTTTTGCCTTCAAAATTGAACATACATGCACAGTTGTATGTCCTGACCTTTGTTCCCAAAAGTTCCCAAATTATTGCTTTTGTCATGGGCAGTCAGTATGCAATAAGAACCTCTCAGAAAGCCCTACAATTGTTCAAAAATTGGTATGATACCTATTAAATAAAGCTGGCTGGTCTAGCCAAACAGCACTTTGGTGTATTAGAAAAGCAGGGAAAGAAGTAGCGACATCAAGTATCACACAGTCTTTCTGATATTCCTGCAAGGTTTTCCCCCCCCCCCCCCCCTCCCCGGCATTAAATAGGCACAGCTTGTGCCATGCTCAGCTTCGGCTGCAATCATCAGCAATTGTAGGAAATATAGATCACTGCAATCAATGCACTGTGCTTCCCAGTAAATGGCTTCAGGATCAGGTACCTATTAGGCATTCCTGTCATGAGTGCAGGGCCTGGTCGATCTCTTCCTGCGTCTGCTGAAATGGTTCCATTCCCTTCATTTAGATGTGTGTTTCTACATCTACAATTTGCTCCAACAGTTGAACTAAGTTTGACCTCTTCATTATATACTGATGTGTGGGGCTCTTTTATATTACCAGACATTTTCTGTGACTAGAATGAGCTATAACCTTTTGCTAGTGTTAACAGGGACTCCTCTCTCTCTCTCTCTCTCTCTCTCTCTCTCTCTCTCTCTCTCTCTCTCTCTCTCTCTCTCTCTCTCTCTCTCTCTCTCTCTCTCTCTCTCTCTCAATAACGTTGTTGAAGATGTTACAGAGCATCGAAAGTCACTGTTTTTTCTTCAAGTTGTCAAAGAGAATAATTTCTGAGTCCATGTTGTCTGATATTTTGACCAACCAGATTTCTTCAGAATCTGAAACAAAACTCTTTATTTCTGCAGGTTAGGATTTGTTTACAATAGAGGTCTAGCAATTCAGCTTAGCACTGTGTTTCCTAGTCTCAGTTATTTTCGGATGCATGGACTTCAGCTCCCAGGATTCCCCAGTCAACATGCTGATTGGAGATTTCTGGGGGTTGAAGTCTACTCATCTTTAAAGTTGCTAAGGACGAGATTCAGTGCTTTAGAGCAATGCACTTAGAACAGGGCTGTCAAAATCTCGGCCTGTGGGCCAGATGTGTCATGTGCTGGCCATGTTCATGCATGGTTTAGTGAAGGAGAAAAAAGTCCCAATACATCATGTGATGCTGGCGTGATGACGTAAGTTTGACACTCCTGACTTAGAACATTCAGTGCCTACTTTCTTAGTATCGTAGAATCCATACTGTATCACAAATCAAGGGTGGGGATGCGGAGGGTGCATTGGTCCAGGATTCTGCATTTGAGTCTCCTTTTAGCTAAAAACTCAGTTTATTAGGCCAGTAAATAGCTTCCAGCTTAATTTATCTTATAAACTTATAGCCAGGATAAAACAGGCGATAAAAAAGAGAGAAATTGGAATAATTATTATATGGTATTAGCAGTAACCAAGAGTTTGTATTATGATAGTTGAGGTTTGAGTGACCTGCTAAGCTGTGCTTTGAGTTAAGCAAATAAAAGACACCCATTCAGTATTTGAATCAGCCTCTGCTCATATTATCTTCCGATAATCTATACTGTAGAATACTACTGATTAATACATATAGGCATTGGCAATACTTTATGTTGGCTGATTTAATAAAGATTAACCAGTTGAATTATTTATAAGATGGGAAAATGCCCAGGTTTTAACCCATTTCAGATCCATTGAATTTTTTCAGCCTTTTCTTTTTGCACTGATCAGTGAGTTTGAAAACTACACTGCTCATAAAATAAAGGGAACACTTAAACAACACAATGTAACTCCAAGTCAATCACACTTCTGTGAAATCGTCCACTGAGATAGCAACACTGATTGACAATCAATTTCACATGCTGTTGTGCAAATGGAATAGACAACAGGTGGAAAGCAGAGGCAGTTAGCAAGACATCCCCAATAAAGCAGTGGTTCTGCAAGTGGTGACCACAGACCACTTCTCAGTTCTGATGTTTTCTGGCTGATGGTTTGGTCACTTTTGAATGTTGGTGGTGCTGTCACTCTAGTGGTAGCATGAGACGGAGTCTACAACCCACACAAGCGGCTCAAGTAGTGCAGCTCATTCAGGATGGCACATCAATGTGAGCTGTGGCAAGAAGGTTTGCTGTGTCTGTCAGCGTCGTGTCCAGAGCATGGAGGCACTACCAGGAGACAGGCCAGTACATCAGGAGACGTGGAGGAGGCCATAGGAAAGCAACAACCCAGCATCAGGACCACTACCTCAACCTTTGTGCAAGGAGGGACAGGAGGAGCACTGCCAGAGCCCTGCAAAATGACCTCAGCGGGCCACAAATGTGCAGGTAGATGCTCAAATGGTCAGAAACAGACTCCATGAGGGTGATGTGAGGGCCCGACATCCATAGGTGGGGGTTGTGCTTGCAGCCCAACACCATGCAGGATGTTTGGCATTTGCCAGTGAACACCAAGATTGGCAAATTTGCCAGTGGTGCCCTGTGCTCTTCACAGATGAAAGCAGGTTCACACTGAGTACATGTAACAGACGTGACAGGGTCTGGAGATGCCATGGAAGATGTTCTGCTGCCTGTAACATCTTCCAGCATGACCATTTTGGCAGTGGTCAGTAATGGTGTGGGATGGCATTTCTTTAGGGGGCCACACAGCCCTCCATGTGCTTGCCAGAGGTAGCCTGACTGCCATTAGGTACTGAGATGAAATCCTGAGACCTCTTGTGAGACCATATGCTGGTGCAGTTGGCCCTGGGTTCCTCCTAATGCAAGACAATGCTCGATCTCATGTGGCTGGAGTGTGTCAGCAGTTCCTGCAAGACAAAGGCATTGATGCTATGGACTGGCCCGCCCGAACCCCAGACCTGAATCCAATTGAGCATATCTGGGACATCATGTCTCGCTCCATCCACCAACGCCACATTGCACCACAGGCTCTCCAGGAGTTGGGGGATGCTTTCGTCCAGGTGTGGGAGGAGATCCCTCAGGAGACCATCCACCACCTCATCAGGAGCATGCCCAGGCATTGTAGGGAGGTCATACAGGCACGTGGAGGCCACACAGACTACTGAGCCTCATTCTGACTTGTTTTAAGGACATTACATCAAAGTTGGATCAGCCTGTAGTGCTTTTTTCCACTTTAATTTTGAGTGTAACTCCAAATCCAAACCCCCATGGGTTGCTATATTGGATTTCCATTGATAATTTTTGTGTGATTTTGTTGTCAGCACATTCAACTATGAAATGAACAAAGTATTTAATAAGAATATTTCATTCCTTCAGATCTAGGATGTCTTATTTTTGTGTTCCCTTTATTTTTTTGAGCAGCGTATATGGAGCAAATGTATATCACTCCAATGCATTTGTCATTGCTGATGCATGATTGAATAGTTTTTATCCCCCCAAAAAACATTTCTTAGTTAAGAATTGTAGCTCTGCATTCCAAGAAACGTGCAAAGTGGAAAAAAATATGCTCTGATTCAGGAATTCAACTAGGCAAATATGGATTGCACTGGTCTACTCAAATCCTAACCAAGCAATGTCCTTGGGCATTGCAAAAAATTAATGTATAAAACACACACAGTTTAGAGGCCTAATAAAACAATGTGTACTAGGGAGAAATCAAATAAAGCCTGGCAAAATAAAAATGGCATTGTTAATTAAAGCAATAGCAATATACTGTAGACACTACTTCACAGTGCTTTACACCCTTCTCTCAGTGGTTTTACAGAATCAGCCTATTGCCCCTAACAATCTGGTTCCTCATTATACCCACCTCGCAAGGATGGAAGACTGATCTCCACTGCTACCACCAATTGGTGTGCTAGGCAATGAGGTTCACCAGCTTGCTGAATTCCCGAGAATGTAACCAAGGGCTCTTGTCATCCAGTTAAAGCCGGGCTGCATGGATGAGGCATAGGAGATTGCTAGGTTTACACCATATCTGAAAAAAATTTTTCAATCACTTTCAAAGCATGTATATCTCTAATATTTTGGAAAACCATGTAAAAAAAAGCTGTTTGTATGTTTTGGTAATTATATAAACAGCAGTAGGTATCAGATGAAGTTTATTAAGAAAATTGCATTTAAGATTAAAGTTTTCCTTTTCTGTTTACAAGTTCACTGGATTTGTGGGGGAACACACTTCCCTACAAATAATCAAAATACCTAAAGTCAGAGTGCTTTGATGGGTCTGATTTCTAAGAATTTTCTTTTAAATTCTTGCAATAATCTGGATGTAGACCCATTGAAGCACTATTGCTCTAAGTGTTTTGATAATTTTCAGAAGTATTCTAACATGTGTCACTGATTCTATCACAGCACCATATTTTCAGGCAGTGGGGTTGCTATCCCAAAGATAAGAGAGCTGTTCAGGCTACATGAAACCTCAACTTTTTGTTTAAAAGCCATATGGAGAAAAAGAGAAAGAATGGTAGTCACATGGGCATGATTACCATATTGACTTTTTTTTTAAAGCCGTTTCCGTAGACTCACTGCAACCACATCTTCATTTCTGATTAGAAATTAAGGAGATGGGAAATGGTGCTGTTGTCTCATTCTTGCATGGAGAAGAAAACCTTAAGGTGAAGAAGCAAAGGTAGAGATGGCATTCAGCAGGTTTTGACCAGTTCTGGAGAACTGGTAACAGAAATGTTGAGTAGTTCGGAGAACCAGCAAATACCTTCTCTGACTGGCCCCGTGCCCTCTATTCTCTGCCTCCAGAGTCCCAGCTGATTAGCTGAGTCTTCTTTTGTTGCCCTGCACAGGAGAATGGAGCTGGAAAGCAGGTTAGTGGGTTGGGGAGGGAATGGGGATTTTGCAGTAACCTTCCCCTGCCACATCCACAAGCCATGCCCACTGAACCAGGAGTAAAAAAATTTGAATCCCACCACTGAGCAAAAAGACCTTTATACAAAAGGGTTGTATAAATGAGAGTATTTTTTTTGTTCATTCTCTCAATTTTAGGAAAAAAATATTTTGCCTTAATATTAAAGGAAAATTGGGATCAGTTTTCTAACTGCATGAGCTGATCAGCCTTCTCTCATATAGGCAGGCTCAATAAGAAGCTGGAGAACATTTTGTCTTTGATATTTTTACTGGCAACTTTGCAAATTCTGAAATAA
Organism: Laticauda colubrina; assembly: GCA_015471245.1. Lineage (NCBI taxonomy): Eukaryota > Metazoa > Chordata > Lepidosauria > Squamata > Elapidae > Laticauda > Laticauda colubrina. Next base: position 3,080,001 of record BLBF01000007.1, read on the forward strand.
GGAATTTCATTAGATAGACATGAACTTGTCAGCTCTGTGACATTTTGAGTTACCATCATCTTTGTTGTGTATAGAACTTGGTAGACTCCAAATACCTTAAACTGATTGGCCGAGAAGACTGTTCTTGGATTGATTACTTGGGAGCCATTCCGATTGGCCCGCCGAATGTCAGGAACACTTGAACTACTGTCATTGGCCACAAGCCGTGAGCAAGCTGCTATAAGAAGGGCTGCCGCGGCTTGGGCAATTGTTCCATTACCAGTTGCTTTACTGTTTAATAAAAGAGCTCTTTGTTGGAACCTGGTCTCGCGTACCTTATTTCCGAATGGAACAATCTTAAAAAGTGTTCATAGAGATACTATATTAAGAGTGCATTTGTAATCACCTGCCATTACACAGAGATATGCTAACAGTTGATAATTTCGCTTGGCTAGCTTAAACTAACTGGGAGATGAAATATGTATCCAAAATTTTCAATACTGAAAAAAATATTGGGAGTCATCTTTGGCCCCTCTGCTTCACAGACATATAGTTTACTCAACATTATTTTACAGTTTTAAAACTTCAGTGGAAAATGCACTCAGTTGCAACAGAAAATGAATCTAAAGAATTTAGTGGGATAAGGTGAATGAAGTTCATTTAATTAAAATCCTGCTAGAGGGTGGGTGATTTGAGTAGATCAGTTTTTAAGTTAGTGGAAATTATACACTGATATTCAGACTTAAATTTCTGCATCTAATTGAGGAGTATAACAAATGTGGCTACTTGTATATTTATGAAACATTCAATACTCTTTTAAAACATGAAGATTCTTTTTTTTTTAAGGCAAGTTGTGCCATGCACTTTCAGACTATCAATATGAGATATATAACATAGAGTTCAACACTTAACTCTAATTGAAGTGGCAACACAGTGGGAGATCAATGAATGATTTAATGGCTTCAGGGTATGAAAAAGCTGGTTTATAAAAAGTGACTTTTTACTAATGAATCATCTATCTCTCTAGTAGGTCTGTGCATGGAAATGGACAAAGGTAACTGGAAGAAGGGCCTCCTGGCCAAGAACCTGAGTCCTTCAGAAGAACTTGAAAGATCTAGAATCTAGGTTTAGCCCTTTGTTTATTTTCTGGCTTCAGAAGTAGATTCAGAGGGTACCTCACAGGGAGTCATTAAAGGGTGGCCCCAGGGTGGAAGATTATAAACTTTTAAGGGGGGGGCTGTTATTTATACTGTATACATTAATTATATTATATATTTCATGTGTGGCCCACATGGGCCATGAAGACAATTCTTCTTTAGGCAGCCAAAAGTTTGGACAACCATGATCTAGAAGGACTGTAGCAATGAGGGTTCTCTAGTTTGGATTTCTTGAGTTTGTTCCTCAAGTCAACTCTATGTCAGCTCCCAAGGGAACTTTCTCTCTGTGCCTCTATTTAGACTGATACTTTTATAAGACTGGATTTCGGAAAATATTAGCATTTAATACATAGTATTATCATTTCACAGCTCCTGCTTTAGAGTTAATGGCATTAAATATTTGAGTTCTGATTAGATAGAGATTGGATAGGTTGCTTTGAGAAGGGAAAGGGTTGTCTTTCTTCTGGACTTTCCACTTAGGTATCAGATGCATGGTGTTATGTTTTTGTAGAATGGGCAGAAAAGCCACTGTCACTTGCTCCCCGTGTAACTTTTTAGTGACAGGAACATGGGTAATCTCCAGTTGTTTGGGGTGAACTCATTCCTCAATTGCTATGATTTGAGCATCAGTGATGACAGCCCTGACAGGCACAATTTGCCACCCTTTCCAATCTGCCATGTTGCTCAGCAGGGTTTATGACAGAGGTGGTTTTGCAAGGTACATAATAGCATCTTCCAACTCACATTTCATACTGTCCCCCAAAGCCCACTGTATTAAGCTGTTCATCTCAACATCTGCCTCTGCTGAAAATGGTTGCTTGGTAATAGTCTGGAAGTAGAGTATAATGTTAGAGAGGGATGGCCTTAGTTTAAACCAAAAGACTGTTTTATTCCAAAGATATGGTTCCCGGATGGTTTCCATCTCAGAAACTTATTGGGACACTGATATGTCATTTTAGTAGAAAAGAGTCACAAGGCACCATCAGATTATTTTCTGAGTCCAAAAAGCTTGCTTTGAATCAAAAGAGTGAAATGTCACAAGGATGCAAATTATTGTGAGAATGAATAATTCATGAAAATATAGTTTTTAAAAATTGCAGTGGATTCAGGATCTCCTGTCAAGATTTTTGACTGAACTACTTTGTTCCCACGTACAAATAGTCCTCAACTTTTGACCAAAATTGAGCCTAAAACATTTGTTACTAAGCAAAACAGTTTTGCCCAACTATATAACCTTTCTTGTTAATGGTTCTTAAGTGAATCACTGCGATGATTAAGTTAGTAACACAACTGTAAAATGAATCTGACTTCCCCATTGACTTTGCTTATCAGAAGGTAGCAAACGTGATCACATGGCATGCAACCAAATTGGCATGCAACCAATTTAAATATGAGCTAGTTGCCAAGGATCCAAATTTTGACCATGGAGATGCTTCAACAGTTGTGTGAAAAATTCTATGGTCCAGCATAATTTCTTAATTATGCTTAATTTCATTCTTATCTCTACAAGTTCAGAAAGATTTATTTTGTGGAAGTGATTATACCTTATTGGGTATTTGAAAAGTTCAGGAGGATCTTCAGCTAATATAACATATGTACACAATTTAAACCCAACAATACACTATGGCAAAAGCTTGTCCACCCCCAGGATAAAACACCCAGACACAAACTGAGCAACATGGCAAATGCAGTACAATGCAGTGAAACATGCAGATCTGTACATCGGGGAAACAAAACTACCACTTCATGAATGCATGGCACAACATAGGAGAACAAACCCATCAGGACAAAATTCAGCAGTCCATCTTCATTTAAAGCACAAGGGCTTTTGAAGAGAGCAAAGTCCACATTTTGGACAGAGAGGACCACTGGTTTGAAAGAAGGGTCAAAGAGGCCATCCATGTCAAAACTGAACAGCCCTCTCTCAGCGGAGGGGGAGGGATACAACATCATCTATCTCCAGCCTACAATATAATCCTTTCTGCAGTTCCTAGAAGGCTCCATATCCATTTGCACTACTCAGGTGACCCTGAGGAGGCACATAAACCTCCAAGTGGCTTCAATGACTCTGTAAAATAATGCAAATGACCAGCTGTTTTCAAGGAGTATAAATTCTTACATTCCCCACCATCTAGTCAGAGCTGAAGAACCTTCTTGGATGAGAAGCAAAATGTCTTTATAGAAAAAAAAAAAAAGCAAGTCCCATTGTCTCTTGAAAAAGCACTTTTGGGACATGCTGGCATCACCTGTTTTTCCATATCACAAAATCTGGAAAAAGGGATAAAGGCAAGTATGAGAAAAAAGGTAAACTACTGGAAATTATGTCTAACTAGCAGAAGATATATTAAAAAGAGGTTACATTGAAGGAATTTACATTTTCAATAAAAGAACAATTTTTGAAAGAAAGATCACTCTTTGAAGTGTAATCTTTCTTTCTTCAAATTTTTAACATTTTCCTGGTGAAGTTGAAGAACTATAACAAAAGATAAATGTTCTGTAGGTTTATGGGACAGGAAAGAACATGCAAATATATATTTGAACAGCTGAAGTAGACATTTTATGATTAGACCTCATCCTTTCCACCCATATATCTCTTTTCCTGTCTCCAAACCAACATTTTAAAAATTCAAGCTGACCTGATAGTATTCTCCATTTTCTTGCTGTCTGCATATCTGCTAGTAAGCACTTGTTTCCCTTTATTATTTGAGTAAAAAATCACAATTGTATTTTCTATCTCATCAGCATTTGTTTTTGTTGTGACTTTTTTCACTTACTCCTGACAGCTATGCCCAAAATTCCTACATCAGTCTGAGTTATCAGCATCTGCTCTGAAATATTTATTTATTTTGTTTTGTGGAAAATTGGCAGTTCTAATATATTTGAGAGGTAGATATTTGTAATTATCTATGAGGTTGTATAGACTTAATGGTTCAGCATTTCCTGGGGGTAGGGGGTTGATCTATATTTATTTATTTTGTTCCACAAACTATACTAAGTCACACTTGTGCTACAGGGATAGAAGCAGCAAAATTTGTCTTTACTTTTATTTCTGGCATTGCCAATTTGAGGGCTTCCAGTTTTTGCAAATCTGGAGCTTGCCACATTTAAAGAATGATCTGATAGATACTATACAAGATAGATTTTTCATAGGCTTTGGTGGGGGACTTTTAAGAAGGAAATTATAACAGCACTTTAATGGTGAATTTCCTTTCCTTTTGTAAAAAAAAAAAAGGGGGGGGGATTCCACCAGCTGAACACAAGAACCTGCATAAATGTACCATTTTCTCTTTAGACTTTTACTCCTTCCAGAGCTCCACATTTAATTCCATTGTAGGAGGTGCAATAACAATAAAGTAAACTTAATTTCTAAGAACTCCCAGATGGTCAAGGAGATACAGAAAATTCCAACTCTTTGCTGACACTTTATGGTTTTATACATTTTACAGCCCGGCTTTGATAGCATTATTCTCCAAATCAACCAAAAATGAATCTTGGTCTTGCCTATTTTTGACAAGTTTCTGCAAAGCTTGTTGTGGCCTTTGAGTGAAGAGCAGCTGTATATTTCTTGTTCCACAATATGTCAAGCCAGACATATTCTTAGACATGGACTAGTGAACTCACAAATCGAAGGCTGGAAAAGTCATCACATGAATCCTCTCAGGAGAATGATAAGCTGACAGACCAAAAGGAAGAGGACAAAGAAAACATTAAGGCTTCAATTTCTAAAGCTAACAAACAAAGCATAAAAAGAATGCTATGCCAAGAGAGCTTTCTCTCTCTAGGGTCACTCTCCATTTCCTGCTGTTAGAAAATGAGACTGCAATCCAGGCTGTGTGATATGAAATGCTAATGTGACTCAAATGCATTGAACTATATAACCCATAGCCTTTAGGAAGGTCTCTCATCTTCACACCTGGGAGCATATTCTTGTTGTATTCCCTGATTGATTTTGCTAGTAAAATCAGGTAGCTTCCACCTCTAACCACAAGTTAGCATCACATACTAACAAGAGTGTCTCTTGTTCAGCATATCTCTTGGGGTTGCCTTTGATTTGGAATTGGACAGACAGGATCAAGATCATGTTACAAAGTGATATTGCACTGTATTTAGTCCAGTGAGCAACCTGGAAGTGTGAGTGTGTGAGAGGGGATAATCCACTGGTATTTTTCATGAAGTTAAAAGCAGCTAAGTGAGAGGCTAGCAAGTGGTGAGAATAGTTTCTTCAGCTTAATTGATTAGAGAGTTAATCAGAGTCCCACAATACTGAAAAAAGTAGATGGCTCACCTGCTGGGTTGCTGATGGGATTGCTACAATTTTTTAAAATTATTATTATAATTATTTTATGCTAGGAAATGACGTTGGCTGTTTAAAATGCTTAATTTGTAAAATTAGACAAAGCTTTGTCTGGCAATGGGAGGATGGCAATAGCAATAGCACTTAGACTTATATACCGCTTCACAGTGCTTTTACAGTCCTCTCTATGTGGTTTACAGAGTCAGCCTATTTCCCCCAACCAATCTGGGTCCTTATCTTACCCACCTCAAAAGGATGGAAGGCTGAGTAAACCTTGAGACGGTGGGACTTGAACTGCCAAACTGCTGGCAATAAGCCATCAGCAGAAGTTATCTGCAGTGCTGCACTCTAACCACTGTGCTTTAGAATAAATAATCTTTAGAATAAATAATCCATCCTGGTCTTCACTGAACTTTTGTTGTAGTGGTTCTTTTTCCTTCAAGGACAGTTCTGGTCAGATGGTGAAGAGTAGAGATCTAACTTTAAGCCATCAAAGTTCTGTCTCAATGGAGAGGCTGGGAAAGTTTTAACTAAACTCTAAGAAGACCATTGATTGTGGACTTTAGAGTCCACTTCTCTATATCTGGGGATTTTCCATCATTAGTTCCAGATGGTATTGTGTTGCTCCTGCAAGAGCTGGTATGCAACTTGGCGGTCCTCCTAAACTCCAAGAGGAAAAGTAAAGCTAAGAATACTCCTGGCAGTAAGGAAGACACACATTTCTACTTTTCATATATAGACAAGGATGAGTTTGCTGTTTAAAAACTGAGTTATGTTTTTAATGTATCTCATTATGAACATTTTTTTGCTGTTTCTCTATTTGTTCTGATTATCTTCCTTCCTTCCTTCCTCCCCCCCCACCCCTCCCCCCACCCCATCTTAGATTCCATCTTTTCCAACATTTTCTTTGCAGGAAAAATTGGTGTATTGTAACAATTGACCGATTAGGCACAGAAAGCCAGAAAAGGATATTTTCATACCATGAGTCAGATTCAGAAGGAATAATTACACCAGGCAAAAGCTAAAACTCATGGTATTGTTTCCTTAGACTTTGAACAGCACCTAAATTATAATGGAACCTTTTGTAGACAAAAATGTGTCTTAGGATTATAAGTTCAGAAATTTTTGAATCCTGTCATCAATAAGGAAGATTTGGGGCTCATTTTATCAACAGGCTGACCACAGCATAAATATGTCCCACTAACCATTTTTAAAAGACTTACCCTCATGTTGTTGCATTCGTCTCACCCCTAATCCACAGTGCAGAAAACCTAAATTCAGAGATGTCTGTTCCAGATTAAGATCAATATTTACCCTCTGACAAATCTTCTAAGAAGCCTTGTTAACAATGTGAAAAATGTTGGGGCTAAGATTTGCTCAGTTTTTCCTGGTCATGAAACTGTGTCAATGCATTCCTTCTCTTCTAGTTTCTGGGCGCTGCTTCTATAATCATTTTGTGTTGGATCACAGAAGAGACTGGACATCTGCTTTTGCAGAAGCTTTTGCTGGACTTGTGCTCTGAAAAATGCCAGTTAAACATTATGGGGAATCCTTGTTCAGAAACATTTATTGACTCTCTGAAAATGGGCAGGATGAGTCCATTTACAGATAAGAGCATGTGATCACCTTTCCTCTGGATTTTAGTTATTATAAACTATTTTTGTCTCATTATTTCCATGTGATTCTGGACACATGATCTTGTAGGCTGTGGAGAGCAAAAGAGCCTGGAAAACAGTCTGGATGGTTTGGCCCAATCCTCACTATTTTCTGAAAGCAATTTGTCACATTTTCTGAATTAGTTGGAACAAGCAAGTCAACACTGATAATTGCAAAGCTTTTTAATGAAACAAAATACCACAAAGAAAAAAGCCAATATTCCAACATTTGACAAGACTGGTCCTTGAAAGAAATAGGATGCATATCTGAAGAATCAGTAGTAGAGCCTACTTGTGATAAGAACTTAGCTAGTATAGTTATTGAACAAATAAACAACCCTCCACAGATTTGAAGACATTTGTAAACAGACTTTGTTCTAACAGTTATATTTGGTTTCATTAATCAAATAAACAAACTAACATTAGCTTTCCAGATTATATTTTTTGCAATTTCTTTGATTCATCAAATTATTTGTTCGACAACAAATTACTGCTTTGTTCAAAAAGCAAGATCACATATCAGCAACAAATAAAATTGTGCAGATTGTGTTTCAGCATTCCCCTCCCCCCCCAAGTTAGGACTGTTTCTATTTTTATTTTTTATTTTTTTGGTTAAATTGAAATAGGCAACTCAGGCAGCTAATTTAAAATTTAATAAAAGGGCGGTGGACAGTTATTTATTTTTAATAGTCAGATTATTATATTATATGAACATTATGTTGTAAAACCAAGGACATTTCCTACCTAGTATGCCTTGCCAGGAATTTGACTTTGTGGTGTACTGCAGAAGGCTGCCAAGGTCTCTCAGCAGCCATAATTAAAAGTCTTTATTAATACATCAATAGTTACCTCTAGCAGTTTTGCTCTTGGAGTGTTGTTTGGATTTGAGGAGGCAGGGAGGAGAAGAAGGAGGCTTACATTGGGGTCTTCCTTCCTTTTATCATCACTTCAAAAACCCGTAAGGAAGTTGAGCTGAGAGAAAGTGACAGGTCTACCAAAATCACTCAGTGAACTTCCATGACTGAAGGTCAGGTTCTCAATCTGTTGGGAGCTGTCAAATCTATTCTGATAACATGTCCCATACATCCTCCCCAAATAGTTGTTGGGGGGAGGGCAGAGAGATGTGCCCATTTGCAGTAAATATATTATCATAAGCATGGGCAGGAGAAAACAGTCATTTACAAAGGTTCAGACTCTTGAAAAAGTTTATTGCCATTATTTCTAGGCTCCAAAGATTTTCCCTATCAAACCAACTTATCTCTTCCTCCAATTTATCCATATGTTCCCCATACACACACAGAGAGAGAAACTTTTGAAGGGAAAAAATAGCAGTTATCTCTTTGATTCATCAGTTAGCCCAGAAGCATTCTCCGATGTAACGATGTTAGATGCTGGCATCCCTTCCATGGAGTTTAGTTTTAACTGTGTTAAAAATAAAATACACAAGCAAGATAGAGGATGGCAAATTCTAAGGAACATGGGGGTATTTCTACCAGATGGTTCTCTGTAAATGTTAAAAGGAACACTGTGTGTGGCACATTTTCTAAAGTAAATTACAGATTTGGTTTTGAAAGCTACAGAAAAAAAGATGTAAGCATTATGATGATTTTTGCTCCTGTGGTGATGTGTTACTTTTCTAGTTAAAAAGTGTTTATGGTAGGCAAGGCAATCATAGCCATATTTTCAGAGGGACAAAGAACTAAAATGGATGAGAAACAAGACAAGTTGAATAAGTTAACATAGTTTTCTTAAGGTACAAGCAAGTGTTCTGGAATGGAACGGAAATGTAAAAGCAGAGGATGGAAGCAAACAAAACAGAGCAGAACAGATTTTAGAAAATAATGATAGAAAGAGGAATGGATAGTAGAGATAACAGCTAGAAACAAAGGAGGGGGAGTAAAAGTAAAATTTAAAATATACAGAGTACAGGATAAGCAAAAAACAAAGTGCTGCTATAAGGTGCATTTTTACAATTAGGAAATACAATGTCTTCATATTCAAAAGCCTAACATGCTATAACACATTTTTTTAAAGTATTCATCCATCAAGAAATTGTAACAGAAGCGTAAGCATGGTTTTCAAGAGCAAAGCAATTATGTTGATATTGCTGGCAGAAAATAAATGGAAACCTTTTGTCAAGTTGTGTTGTCATCTGTATGAATGTGAATCAGTGGTGTTATATGAAAGTGTTCTCAGTGGAAATGCAAGAGAGCAGAGAATATCTCAATCAATATCAGAGACAGAGGATATTTCTCTTATCTCTGCTTATTCTTACTGCTGCTTGGGTCAAGCATTTAGGGCTTTAGTTTGTGTTTGAAAACGTCAATCAAAGCCCACAGCTGATTGCACAAAGAACACATGTTTAACAGACTTCCAGGGAAGTAACGGCATACTGAAGACAGTTCCATTAAGACTGCAGCCAATGAGTGCAATGGAGAAAGGAGCTGGTGAATGGATTGGCTTCTTGGAATTCCTCTCTGGAAAAGGAGCAGATTTGAGATTGCCCCTAAACACTCCCTACAGTAGTTCCCCAGGAAGAGACCATGAGACAGTGATCTTTAGCAGATGTAGAGCTCTAGGAATGGAGGGATTGCCATCTTAATCCAAGTTGCATTTGGCATTTTAATGGAAACAGGGTTTGCATACAACTCCTAATCATTTCTGGAGATTATTTGTTAACTGTTTTGGGGTGATTAGGAAGCTTCAGAATGCAAATTTGATTACAATGGTGAGTCAATCTTTAGTGAAAAACATTTAATGCAAGTATAAAGATTTTTTTTTAAAAAAAATCTTATTTTTAATTATTTAATTAATTAAAAATTTTGGAAACTTCTAATGGGCTAAGGGACCAGATGAATTTGAAATAAGAGTTTGAAATAAATTACAAGAATTCATCCTGCAGGAAAATGTTGTGGATTAGAATGATAGATAGATAGATGATGGATGATAGATAGATATTGAAACTAAGTATAAAAAAATCTTCCCATGGGAAAATGCTATTCATTCCGAAAAAAATCATTGTAAGATTGAACATTGACTGTTGAACACTAGAGGCAACCAGAAAAAACTAAATGGAGCAAAATATTCTAATTGGACAAATTCTAGGATATTTGGGAACAACCCACTCAGAAAATATTTTTAAGCTAGTCTATTATCATAACAGAGTTTATAGATTTAAAATAGAAGGGAATAAATAATAAAATATCTGATTTGATTGTGTATTTAAAAATGACAGAAGAATGATATGGAAAAATGTTATACTGGATATATAAATAAAACTGAATGATGTCTTAATAATTAAGAGGGATATACAAATAAAAACCAGAAGAATGATTATTATAACATTCTTACTTTGGATTTATAAAAGAGATGTGTTTGGAAAGATTTTCAGAGAAGAAATAAAGAAAATGAAAATAAATCAAATTTTGAGACACTGTTTAAAGGGACTAAAGATTAAGATTGTTAAAAACAAAGGGAAGGACTATAAAGTTGGCCCATTTGATCAAGGTTAATACACATCAGTTGTTTGTGGTAATTCTTAATGGACTTTTGCTGATTAGGACAATGACAATGCTCTAAGAATTTGTTTACAAGTAAGAGATGAGAGATAGGAAGAAGATGTCTTTTGTTGTATCAGAGAAGGTGATAAGTTACTGAAATTGTACTTGTCATGACGAAGAGGAAGTCATTTCTTCATACAACTTTTTTCTTTACAACTTATTCATTTTTTCTCTGCACTTTTAAGTTTTGCTTCTTTTTACTTTTTATATTTTTCTTGTATTAGTCGTTTGTAACTGTAAATCTTAATAAAATTTGAATGTTCTGTCAGATTTCAACGAAGAGCTGGAAATAAATACTTCAAAAAAGCCTACTTGGAAATAATGTACCATGGTTATTGCTAGTGATACTATTATTCATAATTATGTATTGGGTAAACATAATTAGCCAAAAGAGGTGGCATTGTACAGAACATTAGGAGAGAACAAAAATGTGACACACAAAAATACCACAGGAATGAACCAATAGCATCCTTACATACATATAGGCACCTCTTGAAGTGTGTTCCATAACTTTATGTGAAGATTTTGCCTCAGGTGGCAGCAAATATTTGTTTCTGCTGAAGTGATATTAATTTCAGGAAGACAAACATTGCAATGTAATTCTCCAATTCCCAAATGCATATAAAATGTATACTTTGTTGAGAAATATCAGTGACATTGTAAAATAGTGAGTTAAATAAAAACAAAGCAATAAAGATGCTTATAGTTTCCCATATCTTCATGTTAGGAGCATGAGCTGTTTAAGGTCATGACTGAGAAAGCAGTTAGTGCAATTGCTTTGATGGGCACATTTCATATGTGCAACTTAGCTCATTCAAAATGGCTGATATTCAAAAAAATGAAATTTGGATAAGAACCAAAAAAGGTAATAAAGGGATTAAAGCCTTTGAAACTGACCAAGTGGAAAAGAATCATTCATCTTTTTCCTTTTTCATTATTTTAAGACAATATATTCCTTGGTTGCAACTCTTACCAATCAAAATGAATTCCATTGATATGAAGTGCCACAATAATCATCTTTTACAATGCCAGCGGACAAGTTTCAAATAATCTTAATGAATAATTTGTCAACATGAGACATAAATCTTTCTATTGATAAGGATATCTCAATCCTTTTCATGATTTTCAGGTCAAAGTTCTGTATTCTTCATGGGGAAAAATGGAGCAATATTAAAGATACTAAATTCACATTGGATTATTGCTGGCATCAATACAGTACATTTTCATTTCCCTGAAAATAATATATTTATTATAGCAGATTTAAATGGGCATATCTGTTTTCATAACAAACTGTAATATGTTACATCCTGTTTAATATATTAAAATCTGATGTATGCAATATTTGTGGTTATCTTTAAGAGCTACATTTCAAGGTACATCAAGAGTTTCTACTGGAAGACCAAAAAATTAAATAGAACTTACATTTAAATAGAAAAATAAAGACATTTAATTTTGAAAGGGAGAAAAAAAGCCCTGAAAAATATTACATTTATTTAACTTCATAATTTTCCATGAAAAATCAAAGTGTGTTCATTTTAAAATTAACTTAAAATTAACACATTTATTTTCAAAGTTAACATTTTTCCAATTGAAAAATGTTAACTTTGAAAATAAATGTGTTAATTTTAAGTTCCAACTTTTTATTTCAGTCATGAAAATATTCTGAACTTTCCATTATTTTCATATGTCAATTCAAATATCACACTGATGACATAAGATTTATGAATGGTTTTACAGTCATGAAGGGTGTATTTTTCCTTTTAGGAATTAATCCTTTCTTAGTATTATGATGCAGGATCTGTCCTCACATATTCGGTGTTTAATTCCTTATTGGAATTCCCTTGTGGGAATTCCCTTGTGGGATCCTTGTGGAAGGATCTCCTGGTAGACAGCTGCGTTGACCCTGGACTTAATGAGTGGACCAACACCAGCAGATGACATGGCTCCCCAAATCAACACAGACTGTGGAAACTTCACACTGGACTTCAAGCAGCTTGCAGTGTGTGCCTCTCCATTCTTCCTCCGGACTCTGGATCCTTGGTTCCCAAATGAGATGCAAAAGTTGCTCTCATCAGAAAAGAGGACTTTGGATCACTGAGCAACAGGTCACTTCTGACATTGTTTGTTGTTCAGGAGGAATACAACATGTGAAGCCCATGTCCAGGATCCGTTTGTGTATGGTGGCTCTTGATGCACTGACTCCAGCCTCAGTCCACTCCTTGTGAAGGTTCTCAACACTTTTGAATGGCCTTTTCCTGACAATCCTCTCCAGGCTGCAGTCATCCCTGCTGCTTGTGCACCTTTTTCTTCCACACTTTTCCCTTCCACATAACTTTCTATTAATTTGCTTTGATACAGCACTTTGGGAACATCCATCTTCTTTTGCAATTCCCTTTTGAGGCTTTCCCTCCTTATGGAGGGTGTCAATGATGGTTTTCTGCCCAACTGTCAGGTCAGCAGTCTGTCCCATGATTGTGATTCCTACTGAACCAGACTGAGAGACCATTTAAAGGCTCAGGAACCCTTTGCAGGTGTTATGGCTTAATTAGCAGATTAGAGTGGGACACTTTGAACCTAGAATATTGAACCTTTTCACAATATTCTAATTTTCTCAGATTGTGGATTTGGGGTTTTCATGAGCTGTAAGACATAATCATCACAATTATGACAAATCACAGCTTGAACTGTCTTGTTGTGCATTTAATGAGTCTATCTCATATATTAGTTTCACCTTTTAAGTTGCATTACTGAAATAAATGAACTTTTGCATGATAGTCTAATTTTTTGAGTTTCACCTGTCCTTATCAGGGGAGATAATGCATTAAAGTGTGTTTCTTGTATGCTTTTCCTCTGGGTGGAAATCAAGCTACTTTTTAAACTTCCAACACCAAATATAAAAATGTAGCTTGTATGGGAATGTTTGCTAAGTCTTTATTATTTTCACAGTAAATCTCAGTTTTATGGACCAACTGGAAAAAAGGGATATTTATAAAAACTGAATGACTACTAGATTCAAATTAATACAAATGATGTAATATAACTCTTTTGTGAGATCTTATATCATTTGCGTAACTTTGTAAATGATATAAATTGATGCAAAAGCATAAATTATGATAATGTTGTTAAAACAAATTGACACAAAATATGAACAAAGCATCAATTGTTTGGATTAGGGTTAGGGTTTTTCTTCACAAAGAATGGATTCTGTCCATTAGTTGGAGATGTTAGGAAATATTGCATGTGGGATAGAAACAGATAATTAGTAGCCAGTATGGAATGTCTGTGTACTACTAAAAATGCCATGTGAAAAATCTTCCCTGATTAAAGCGATGGTGATATATATCATAGTCTGGAGTTGACCACTGGTCATATGTAGAATTGCAGCTTCAAAAGTAAAAGGAGTACAAATGATATGAGATAAAAACAATAGATATGTTGAATGTTTGTGAAATTAAGAAAAATTGAAAGATGTCTTAGATCTAGATTAACATGATATGTACTTGTAAGTTTAACTATAAATGAAGGTACTAAAATTCATGCCAGGAGGCTGTTGTCAAGCAAGCTGCAGTGCTTATGAAATTAAGAATCCATAGGCAATACTGGTAATGTAATGTTCCTGTGAATAGTGATAATAAAAGAACCTGAGGTAATGGGGGCAGTGGAGGGGAATTGAATGAATGTAACCAAGAAAAAAATTATTCCGTTAGGTGATATGAATATAAGAGTGGAAATAAAACAAGATAGCATGGGAAAACTGATGAGAGGTTCTGAATGTGAGGTAAATTACTTCTTTTGTACAGCAGTGTTCCAGGGGATCACATGGGGAAAAAAGTGATGTGAAAGAAAAGGAAAGAAGTGAAAAACACTAGAGTGCAATAATCACAAGGAACCTCTCGCATAATGAATGAAATTGAAAATATAATTTTTTCATTTAATTACTTATACCCCATCCTTTATATTCTTAACAATCACTCAAGATCGCAAACATATCCAACACATCTTCCTCCTGCTCTTTTCCTCACAACAACAACATTATGAGGTTGTTAGGGCTGAGAGAGTGACTGGCCCAAAGTCACCCAGATGGCTTTCATGGCTAAAGGCAGTATTTGAACTCACTGTCTCTTGCTTTCTAGCCCAGTATTTAACCACTAGATCAGACTGGTTATTATTATTATTATTATTATTATTATTATTATTATTATTATTATTATTATTGTTGTTGTTGTTGTTGTTGTTGTTGTTGTTGTTGTTGTTGTTTTTATTATATAGTATAAATGATTATTTTAGAGATTTGTGTGGGAATGCTAAGGATTACTCAAAGTGTGGGTTTTAAATGACTACTATATTTGTTCGCATCTAACAAGAAAATATGGAGGAAAAATAAAAATAAATTATGTGAGAATGTTTGAAAATATTAACATGATATAGGTAGGTGGTATAACTGTAGAATTTTTAAGATATGGATATGGATCGTTTATGGAATGATTATGTAAGTTTAAGATGTGTGCCATAATACCTGATGACTGCACTAATGTCATCATAGTTCCCTAGGCAAAGGGAAAGGAAATAAGAGCAAATGCTAAAACTATAGGGATCTTAATTAGGGATAGGCATATATAGAAGTCATAATACCAACAACATTTTATTTCTGCGTTATCTATAGGAGGCACAGTAATTAAGTGTGGTTGCAGGCAAACTCTGACCACAGCCTGGTATTTAATCTTGATGGAACTCAAGGCTGACTCAACCTTCCCTCCTCCAAGGTTGGTAAAATGAGGACCCAGGTTGTTGGGGGCAATATGCAAATAATGTTGACATTGTAAACCACCCAGAGACTGCTGTAAAGTGCTATAGTCTAAATTTAATTGTTGTTTGCTACAATTCTTGAGTTACTCCTTTAGAAAAAAATATTGTTTTGTTTTATTTTTTTCACTGAGGCAAAGAGTAGAATTTACAGGAGCTCAGCATAAATATAAGCATGCATTTTGAATCATGGAATCAAATAAAATTTTTTCATCCTAGTTTCAAAGCAACAACTGCTTGATATGTTGCCCATGATAGTGTGACATTTGTTTTTAACTTCATCCTCATTTTTTCTTTCCCCTTAGGTATTAAGGAGAAATATTTCCAAACTCACATGGAGTTATTTCAACTCTACTTAAGGTGATTATAGCATCATTGCATTTATAAGCACTTTTAACAGACCAAATAAATTAAGCTAAGATTCATCATCAGGTAAACCCATTTTGTCTTCACTTCCTTGGTAGTACTATATTTTTTTAAAAAATTCCCCCAAGCAATTACAGTAGCAAAATGCTGCATATAGTACTTGAGTCTTCCTATTTGTTTCAACTCCTGGATTTCATGTTTCTTAGCATGTCTCTGACTTCCATCACATAAATCATTGATGCTGAAAGAGGATAATAATGTGCAAGCTGTTCTTTATGACATTTCCCCAAAACAAGCATGAGTTCCATTATATTTCTCCATTTGAAAGAAAAAATAGTTACATCTGGAGCTATGCAATGGCATGAGCCCACCATGTGTATCAAAGAATGCTAATTTCTCTTGCATGCCTTTGTTGAAAGCCATACTGGCTTTTATTGCAAAACCAAAGTATATTTTTATTAGTCATGGAGAAAAACGTTGGATGGGATAACACTTCCGATGGATAAATCTCTCCTTACCTCCAAAAAGCTATTCTCAGTGAAATGCATTCTGAAGCTGCAAGGCATTTCTACTTTAAGGCCATGAAAATTGCCATGCTGGGTTAGATCAATGATCCGTTTAGCTCAGCTTTCAGTCTCCCACACAGAATGGACAGGAAAATGTCTTAGAGAAGTTCATGAACAGGGTAAAAACAGTGATCTTATTCTCCTGCTGTGAGTTCCTAGCTTTTGGTATGCTGAAATATTCCAGCTCAAAAAAGAAAGAAAGAAAGAAAGAAAGAAAGAAAGTAAGAAAGAAAGAAAGAAAGAAAGAAAGAAAGAAAGAAAGAAAGAAAGAAAAGAAAAGGAGGCTGTGATTTTGCTACGCTCCTGATAGACAGGGATGATGTATCCTCATTCTATTAATATTTTTCCTTCATCTGAGATAAGAAACATTCCAACTTTTTACATGGCTTCCATGAGCTGTGAGGATCATTACTCCTATCAACAATTTCTTCCCACCTAATTCCTTTCTGTACGGAAAAATAAATGCTAAGGCTGCTTTAATATAAGAAAAATAAAAGAATCAATAGGACAGTGACGGTAGGCAAGTTGGTGCATTTATGCACGCCCCCTACAGACCTCTTAGGAAAGGGGTGAGGAGACAGTAGTAGACAGTCTAAGGTTAAAGTTTTTGGGGTTTAGGGAAGAAACTACAGAATTAGGTAGAGTAATCCAGACACTGGCCACCCTGTTGCTGAAGTCGTATTTCCTAAAATCAAGTTTGGTGCGGTTAACCTTGAGTTTGTATCTATTGTTTGCTCTTGTATTATTATGGTTGAAGCTGAAGTAGTCATTGACAGGTAAGTCATTGCAATGTATGATTTTATATACCATATTTGGATCAGACCAAAGACAGCGTAATTCAAGGTTCTCTAGGTCTAGAATTTCAAGTCTGGTGGCATAAGGTATTCTACAATGAGTAGGGGAGTGGAGAACTCTTCTTGTGAAGTATTTCTGGACTTTCTCAACTGTGCTAATATCAGGTACATAAGGTGGGTTCCAGACTGATGAGCTGTATTTGAGTATTGGTCTAGCAAATGTTTTGTATGTTCTAGTTAGTAGTGTGATATTACCAGAGAAAAAGCCACATAGGATTAGATTAACAACTCTTCATGCCTTTTTGGCTATGTAGTTACAGTGGGTTTTAGCACTTAGACAATTAGAGATGAGTACTCCAAGGTCCTTGACATAGTTTGGATCATCAACAAGGTCTTGACTATTCAGCTTGTATTTTATTTTCTGATTATTATTATTTTTTTTGCCAATATGTAAGACAGAGCATTTATTTGTTGAGATTTGAAGTTGCCATTTGTTTAACCATTCTGATACATAGTCAAGGTTTTTTTGAAGGGTAGCAGTATTGTCTGTGGTATTGAACAGCTTTATATCATCATACCATACCATATCATATTATATCATGAAAAATCACTGCTTTCAGATTTTCTTAGAGCCTGCTGCTTATCCATGCCACCAGACAATTTTTTGTAGCTTGGAAAAAAATAATAATGGATATTTTCCTCAGTAAATCAGGTTGTTCCATCACTGATCAGTTTATGAATACCTACCAGGCTGACTCCTTTTCTTAAATACAAACCCTCAGCTGATTAAATATTTCATTGTAATAATGTGGCCTGGCTCTTCTATTCCATTTTCTGGTTATTAGAATGGCACACAATAGGTGAGATTGAAAGAGCTCTTTTAGATATCTTAGATATCATCTTCTGCAATAGTTTGAATTTAATTTACGGAATACAAACTAAAGAACCCTTTTCCAACAGTGACCACAATATGAAGATATCTTAGATATAGTGGGATCAATTTTAGGTAGTGGGCTCTTAATGTAGCAGGATATCTCTAAGCTTTTCCTGAAACTGCCTTCACTTTCAAGAGCAATATGCCATGAAAATTACTGTTTGAAAAAACTAGTTCTATAACTCTAGTGTAGTAATTGAAAAGCAGCCAAACAAAATCTGATTTAAAGATCTTAAGAAGGGAAAGCTGGACACTTAATCTGTTACCCTGGACTACAGCTTCACCTGGTACCAGTGCTACATAATAAGAGCTTTTCCCATAATAATGAAGACTGTATTTGACATCTATTAATTACTTTCATATTTGTATCAGTACATGCAAATAAGTACATGTACATTTTATGTAAATAGACACACTCCTCTGTCATTTATGGAAGAGAGATTGAGTCCTCTTCCAAGTCTTTAGCTACCCCTAAGTGAGCACTCTAATAATGATCATTAAAGTTATATCATGCTACATGAAAAGATAAAGTAATAACAACAATAATACATATGCAATGGACTAAACATAACCTTCAGAAATATATTGTAAATTTAGCGATTTTGCTTGCAGATATTGATGGGAAATGTAGTTTCATGTCTTTATGCTTCTAATCAACATGCCTTAAATTCAGATATATATGAACTCCAAATCCCAGAAACCAGAGATCCCTATATTTAAGTGTATTTTACCCAATAATGTTAATGTGTTGGGCCTATAACTCCAACAGTATGGATGAGATAAAAATGTTCTCTCCATATTATAATTTTGTTGTATGCTATTCCTTGTATACAGAGAGGTTCTAGTGGAAACATCTGTCAAAAATGATTCTATTGTTATTCCTGTAAATCATGTTCCTTAGTTTGTATGACATCATCCATATCTAGCATGACAGCAATGTGAAGTGAATTGCAAAGGTCTTATGACCATAAAAGACAGCTGGTTCCAGCAACTTTCTCCCATCTAATATGGTGAATGACAAAATTTCCCCATCTGTACATATTTCCAGAGCATTTGCACTCCCACAAGGCTATAGACTTTTGCTTAGGCTTGATCAGTTATTAATAACTTTGATGCAGCATGCTCTATTTATAACCATTAATGGATTTGCCAAATGTTGCTTAACAATTTGCCCTACTTTTGCTAGCAACACAAATCAGAACTGCTCTTCAACACATGAGAAAAGTTTTAAAAATAGTAATACTTTTGTGATAATTTAAGATTTGGCAATCCAAATCTATGGATTATAGGAATAAATTTTCTAGATTGCCCATGATATGTATCTCTCTTCCTCCAAAGACTTCAAAGGTTTTGACCTCCCCCCCCAAATTAAATAGATATAAGCATATTGCATCTTATTATTATGCATGAAGACTGGTGGATGTGTAAACTGTGGATAAAGAGATACATAGAAAATGTTATACACAAAGATGCAGAGACAGAAAACAGAACATCCACTGCCTACAAGATTTGTGTGTGTGGTCCCTTCAAATCAATATTGACTCTATTTGACATTTTGAACAAGTCCCTATAGTTATCTAAGCAAGATTTTTAGAAATGGGTTGCCATTACCTGAATCCTGGGACTCACAGAAAGTGACTGGCCCAAGGTCAGCCAACTGGCTTCATGCCTAAGGCAGGACTAGAACTCCCAGTATCCCAGTTTCTAACCTCTTATCTTACCCACTACACCAAATAAACTCTCGTCTACAGTATATATTTTCAAATTATACACAGAATATTGTTTGGGAAGGCTACGCAGGAGGGATCTTTTTCAAACAATCTACTGGAAGTTACCAGCACAGATTGTCAGGGCAGATTTGAGTCCATGGGAGCTCAAACCACTATGGAGAGGTCCTGTAGTTTAGTTCCAGGAGAAAGCAATGCTAGATACACAGAACCACACACCCCCACCCCAAGTGAAACAAGAGTTCCTATTAGAATTGAGAACAGATGGGAAAGTGATTAGAGCATTTCCTTTGCTAATTGTGTGGCTCTGCCTCGGGTTAAGAATGTTGGGTCAATGAATTGTCAGAGGGCCAGCCTCTACTTGCAGAAGGTTTCTGTACCTTAGGCCAAAATCAATGGATTAAAGCCAAGGCTGCAGGGAAAGTCTCCAATAGCAAACAGCTCAGAGGCACCCTTGATCCTCTTGGGGCTGGAACTGTCTATACAAAAGTGCCTATTATCCAGTTCCCTGTAAAATTATTTATGGCATCAGGATGTGAATTTTCCAAATCAGCTGGATAGTTGCCAGCTACCAGCATCCATCTAAGTGTTGCCACATATTTGTTTTTCTGACCCCTGCATACTATTCAAAATGCATGAAGCGCTTGCAGCTGGGACTAAGCGAAGGCTTTCCAACTTGTTCCCAACTCTCACTGTGCAAGTGCCAATGGAGCTTCTGTTGTAATTAACCTAGATTTCTTTACAATATCCAGTTACACAGGCATAATCCATGAATATTCATGGGCAAAAAGAGTTTGAATTAGGAACACTCATGAATAAGTTATTTGCCTGGAAATCAGCCTTCCCGTATGTTCTCAACCTTCGATGATTTATCTGGTGATGAAAACAGTTTATAAAATTAGTTAGTGTCTTTAAGACTTTTAATGATAGCTAAAGTATTATAGAGAAAATGCCAGGATACCCCTGTGATTCTGGAAGATTTCATGCCAGTTTAACTATTCAATACATACTAGGAACAACCTACTGGTAAATTTTAAGAAGTTACTTGACTGTCAGACTCTGGTTTATGCGAACTAGCCTTCAATTCCTAGATGAAAGAACTAACCATCTTTAGGGTAGACACCAGGGGTGGGATTCAATTTTTTCAACAACTGGTTCTGTGGGTGTGGCTTAGGTGGTAGGCATGGCTTGGTGGTCATGTGACTGGATGGACATGGCTTGGTGGTCATGTTATTGACTGAGTGTGGCCAACTCAATATCACTCACATCGAGACACGCATCTCCTTGCCTGGCCTCTTATGACTGTGGGGATGTTGCAACAGTCGTAAGTGTGAAAAATGGTCATAAGTCACTTTTTTCAATGCCACTGTAACTTTGAATGGTCACTCCACACAAGGAAAGTACCAGCAAAGGAGGGGGAAAAAATTCCAGAGACGTTCCTGAGACAGGAAGTCTAGTCCTGCCAAGAATGTAATTAGGGTTAATGAAGAGACACTTTCTCTAAGCAACACCAGAATGTTTCTAGCAAATAGGTGTGAACTGGTAGAATGCCACCCCTGGTAGACACTAAAATTGTTGCTGTTATTTAGGTGTAACCTGACTGTCATCAACTCTTCCAATATTCTAATAAGTAGACAAATACCAAATGCAGAGTATTACTAAATATGCCTTCTGCTTATCCAAGAACACAATTGCCATGGCTGATGTGTCTACAATGAAACTTTCTACTATCGGTAGGTTAAAAAACATCTCATATTCACATCTATCTGTGTTGTTCTCCCCATGTTGGTAAACATTTGAAAGTTGCAATCTGATTGCATTATTCCTTCTTTTTGGCTAACCCTTTTTCTTTCCTTCCAGCTTCATGAAAATACTGAGGACAACAACATTCTAAGTCATTCTAATAATAATGGTTTTCCTAACAAATCAAGTGCCTTCAGTTTTATCTATCTATATTACTGTTTGGGTCACCCAGTTTGCAAATCCAGTTGTGTGGCAAACTCGGTGAAAAGACTGTGTTTTTTATTTTATCTAATTATTTATTAAATTTATATTTAAATGTATATTTATGGTGATGGTATGGTTTTTTTAATTGTGTGTTTGTATGTTTTAATAGCATATGTTTTTTATGGCTTTCTGAGACTCAGAGTGACAAACTGATTAAGCCAGGCTAGAAACTGGCAGACCCTGAGTTCTAGTCCTATCCTGGACACAAAGCCAGCTGGCCAGTCACTTTCTCTCAGCTCTAGGAAGGAGGCATTGGCAAATCACTTCTGAAAAATCTTGCCAAGAAAACTTCAGTGTCTTGTTCTGGTAGTCCCTGAGAATTGGACAAGACTGAGCAGAAGAAAAAATTACAGCTTTCAATTCTATTAGGGGAGTTTTGCATCAGTTTCTGTATCCTTTGGCACCTAAAAAGCATATCTGTGCATTGAAAATTCTATTAAAACATATCTTTATGGGAATATGAATATCCTTATATCAAGATTATTTTTGTTTTTCCACACTACTAAATACACCTGATGATATTTTCCCTCAAGACTGCCCTTGTTTTTCAAAAATTTTATTTGTGCATTTTACACCTTCGTACAAGACTGTTAGAAACAAATCTAATTAAGGGAATAACAACATTGTTTTTTTTTTTAATCAGTGTTTACCTGTGTGCTTAATGTACATGACCGTCATGGTACATCACTGTATTCCCAACACCGCATGCACTCTCATAGAACTGGTAGGACAAAATTCTGGAGCTGATGTAACTAGTCCCTCAATTAGCCTGATCCCAGGTCATGGAGGGTTTTAAAGGTTAAAATTAGCACCTTCCATTGAACCTGTAAGCAGATTGGCAAAAAAAAAAAAAAAAAAAACCTTTGCAAAGCAGAAGTGTTATATGAATTGTCCTAGAAGCGTACACAATTGCCTGTCCTGCTGCATTTTCTACCAATGGAACTTTTTGGATAGTCTTCAAGGACAGTCCCTTGTAGAACATTTTGGGATAGTCCAATCTGGAGGTAACTAAAGCATGAGTGACGATAAGCAGGGTCTGCCAATCCAGGAAGGAGTGTAAGTGGTGTACAAGACAAATCTAGACAAAGTCCTCCTTGAGCAGAAGTTGTGAGCCTAACAGGTTTTTCTGCCAGTGGGAACACTGAATCAATGACATGACTTGCCTTCAAAAGTTGTGGGTGTTCCAACACTGGAGGTTTTTAAGAAGCAGTTGGACAGCCATTTGTCTGAATTGGTATAGGGTTTAGGTATAATGCCTCCAAGGTCCTTTCCAACTCTGTTACCTCCAATAATATGCATTGCATTTATCTGAGATAGTGAAATCCCATCAAAAGATGGCCTAGTCTTCAATCAGTGGTCCTCAAAAAACAAAGTCCTTGGGTTTTGCCAAGTTTCATGCATAATGTCCCCCATCCAGACACTACCAGGCTCCAACACAAGAATGAGAAATTTGTGGCATTGCTTAATTCACCAACAGTAGAGATATACAATTGGGTATCATCGGTATGCTGATGATACTTCATCCATGACAACAGAGGATCTTACCCAGATCAGGGCTGTCAAACTCATGGCCCATGGGCCGGATGTGTCACGTGCTGGCTACGACCATGCACAATTTAGCGAAGGGTTAAAAAAGTCATGGTACATCACTGTATTGTGACACCACCTTGATGAGGTGAGTTTGACACACCTGATATAGATATAGATCAGGGGTCGCCAACCTTTTGGACCTCAGGGACCACCAAACTCATAATTTTAAATCCCAGGGACCACTAAACTGGTTCTGGCCTAATTTGTGGGTGTGGCTTGGTGGTCATGTCACTGGTAGGGCAGGGCTTATATGTAAATATTATAAATATTTATATAAATATTGATTTTTTTAATAAAAAGAGCAACTTTTACCCACAATCAGGGCAAAGCAGGCAGGCAAATTGAGTTGCTCACAGAATCACAGATTCATTCAGAGATCTATCTATCTGCCATCGACCAGCTTAGTCTGTCATATAAAATTTGCTTACAAGCAAACTCATAAAATTTTCTTGCAAGCAAACTCACAAAATTAACTCACAACACAACATGTATCTAAATATTGAATTTTTTTATTTAAAAAAGAGCATTTTTTACCCAAAATCAGGCAAAGCAGGCAGTCAGATGAGTTGCTCACAGAATCATTCAGTGATCTATCTATCTGCCATCAGCTACTGGAGTCTGTCACATAAAATTTGCTTGCCACGAGTCTGCACTGAATAATAAAACCTTCAGTCCTAAGGGAGGTTCGGCTGTGCTTAAAAGCAGAGCCGAAGATCTAAAGACTAGCTAGAAAGCAAGAAATCCAACCATTTCCTGCTTCCTAGCTAATCTAAATCTCCTGGCACAGCAGAACAGCTGATGGTTGGAATAATGGCAATTTAGCAGGGAAGTTTGCTAGGTAAGGAGTGAATGGGCAGGGAGGGTTCCCGTGGGCCAATTGGGTGGCACAGCCTTGTGTTTCTGTGCAGCCTGGATTAATTGCTTGGGGGGGGGGTGCTCTGGGGATGAGATTTCTCTGCGGCCCACCAAAATTTTCTCATGGCCCTGGCCCACCGGTTGGTGACCACTGATATAGATATTAAAAAGGAAAGGAAAAGTGCCAAACCTTCTGGCAAATATTAAATATAGATAATAGTTAAGTGGAATTTATTTTTAAAAATATATTACTTCTGCAGATGGTGTTGTGTGTTTTCTACTGATTAAGCAAGAAACCAAAGTAATTACTTGGTTGTTGTTTCTTTATTCTGTTGCCTGCTTTATTGAAGAACTAGTTGCAATGAATCTGCAAGGATTTCAACATAAACAGGCAGTCGGATTTAATTAAATAATAGTATAAGTTCACCAACAGGCTGCATCCATGATAACAACTGCATCACAGATCTAAGGCACTTGATAGACATGTTTATGCTAAAATGGAGCTGTTATTTTATTTATTGAGATGATTACTCATCTCACTGCATTAATAAAGCTTTAAACATCTAAACATTTGGATCTGCTAGCTACAGAAGAATCATGCTTAAGACAGACCTACCCACCCCAGAAGAGGAAGTTTCCAATTTGGGATTCAGTATCCAGGATGAACCTTTAACTTATCCAGAGAAGAATTAGGGCTGTCAGGTTGGAACCCAAACCGAACATTGAAACTTATGCACATTCATAGTTCACTTATAAGCCTTTTATTTTTCTGTTTCCAGGCACTATGATTTCAAATCACTTCAACCCAGCTGGACTATTTGCTCCCCCATTTTATACTGATAGCCATTACGCTGAAATTGTCTGCTCTTCCTCTGCTCATCTTGGAAAGTCAAGGGATTGGATTGGTTTTGTTTCTTGCCTTTTGATTATACTGTTATATTCTGAAAGCACTGGTGAGACCCTGGGGTATAGTAATTTTACCTTCGAGAACTTGCATTTTTAAAAAAGTTATTATATAACAGTTCAATTTTATAGGATTACTAAACTTCATAATTTTATTTCCCTATGGCAATTAAATGTTCATTGATGCTGTGGATTATTTTCCCCACAGAAACAGTCAGATGGAATTAGAATGGGACATTATAGAGTGTCAATCCTGGCAAATTACAACAATCTTAGAAAATTAAACTGCTTTGTTGATCTGATTGCTGTTTCAGGTTCCTTTTCTGCAGATTCAGTTTGCATAACCAAGTCAATCAGAGCTTTCCTGCTCATAGAGGAATAGACCTTCTGATGAAAAAAAAAAAAAAAGATAAAATATTTCTGATAGCTGAAATATGTATCTATAAGTAGTTTTCCTGTTTGGAGATCACATGTTTTGAGATTTCAAAAACTCTTGTTTACAAAAAAAAAAAGAATTTGCTTCCTTCAGAGTGACAGAGAAGGGCTGGATAGAAGAGGTGAGAGATAAAGCTGCCCTCCTATATCAACATTTCTAGTGTTTTTCTCTTTCTTTTTTTTCTTTTTCATTTTAATAAGATTTTCTTCAGCGTTTAATTTTTGTGGGGGTTGGCAAATATGTTCAGGGTAAAACGGGGGCAAACTCTCAAGCACTTATAACATTTAAAATAACCATCAGCCAAGGTCACAGTGAAGAGATTCCAAGATGTCTGTGATAGGGAGTGAGAATGCAGTATTACTGGCTAATTCTCACCACTGACAGGAGTTCGATCGTGACCAGCTTGATCCGAGGTTGGTAAAATGAAGATAGGAGCAATATGCTGATCTTGTAAACCCTTCAGGGAGTGCTCTAAAGCACTATGAAGTGATATATAAGTCTAGGTATTATTGCTATTACTATGCATCCATCTGTTGAGAGAAGAACTCAGTACACATATGCTGTTGACTCGAGGAGCTTAGCATGGCATGTTAAGGACTACAAACCAAAAGCAGGTTTGGGGAAAGTTCATTCATTTCAAAGAATAAAATGTCTGTCTTAAACTTCTGCAAACTTAAAATGCTTTGTAACTCCTTCTGTACTAATATTGTCTTAAATTTAGAGGCCTATCCACTGTGGGACCTCTAGGGGCACAAAAAGTTTTGCTGGTAGACAACAATGTCAAAAAAGGCAAGATAGCATTTTCTGCATCATAATCCAGACCCCACCTCTTAGCTATGAGCATCCACGTTGTATATGTGTACAAAGGAGAAGGATTTTATATTCCACGATCACCAGTTCAGCTGTGGAACTTTCCCTCTAGGCACTTTTGCTTATAGGCCACATGCCAATAGAGTTAGTATGAAAGTCTCAATCTCTGCTCTACTACTGGTCCGTCACAAAAATCTTTACTCCAAATGTCAGTCAATTCATACTGCTGGGATTTCCAGACTGAGCTCTCTCTCCCTCTCTCTCTCTCTCTCTCTCTCTCAAGAGAGAGAGAGAGAGAGAGAGAGGGAGAGAGAGAGAGGGAGAGAGAGAGAGAGAGAATGGAATGTACAATATAATACCAAGTTGTGCTGAAATCATTGCTTAACCTTAGTAAGCCAATTTATTGCTGAGATTTCTGCTTGTGTATTCTATGCCTTCTCATATACAAACACAATACTAGTAGGATGAACTTTGAATTCCATAAAAGGAAAGAGCAGGATATGTATTATGACGTCAATTCTAATTTGCTTCTGCTGTGAAATCAAAGCAAAATACCACTGAATTGTGTCTGACATTATTTTTCCACCCTTTACCAAGTCTTAGCATGCATTATTCAACCAAGCAATTATCTCATGAAAAATAAATAAGACCATTCCTGAGGGATACTTTTGTACCTCTATCAAAACTTGTGTCATATAATCTAAAATTTTTTTTTGTTGCCCATACCTACAGTATACACAAGAGTTTACATGCATGGATGGAGTCTTAAAAATAATCATAAAATGTTGCAAAAATGACAGATATAGAAAGGAGGGAAGGAAAACATATCAAGTGACAACAAACTTCAAAAGTTTGTCACTAGTTGCATTTGTTGAATCCTCACTGTAATAAACCATCAACTTATCTTTCGGGCTTTCAATTTGTGGTGAAGGTAAAACAGACAGTGTAACTACACTGGTTTATAGATTATCAATTGTCTAATCTTCACATACTCAGAATAGCTTCAAATATAGATGTTCCTTTTCTCTGACAAATAGTGTCTTAAACCACATGCAACATGTTCCACAGATATGTTACAGTCTGTTTGATTATATCAGTATCCAGCTATTAACAGATATGGTACTTCTATTTCTTTTTTGCTTAAAAAAAAAAGTGGAGGGGGAAAGAAAAGAGGTGATTTGACATTGTTGTTCCATTTTTTTCTTTGTGCATCACTGAGCACTGTTTCCATCCCAACAAAGTGGTACCTATCTACTTGCATTTCCATGCTTTTGAACTGCTAGGTTGGCAGGAGCTGCTGTGGTAGGGATAGGAATTCACTCTGTCACACCACAAATGGATCTCGAACCTGGGTTGCTAGCTTTCCAGTTTGTTAATCTCAGCATCTTAAATGCTGAGCCATCATGCCTTAACATGTTATCATTATTAAATAAACTTCAAATTAGTTTATGATCCTTATCTGAGAAGTAGTTGCACATCAAGTAGGTGAGATTGTACAATAGGCATGTATGTAATTATGGATCTTCCAGATACGATTGGACTGGCTTGAGTGTTCATTGGCATCCTTCAGTCTCAAAAGACTATGGCATCGTGCTCTGAAAAGAGGTCCTAAAATAGCATCTAGTGTAGATAAAAAGTCCAATTTGAGAGTGGCAATCCCTTCCACACTGAGGACAGATACAGTCTGTCCTTGTCGAGCCCCCAAATTTCACTGGTTCCAGGACTGTCTCTTTGCCTCAGCCTGCTGAATGAGTGTCTCTTTGAATTGGAGAAGGCCATGCTGTGTCTTTAGCCTTCACGCTGAACAATCAGAGGTCAGGTTTTCCCAGCTGTTAATGTCCATTCCCGAGGCCTTTAGATCCCTCTTGCAGATATCCTTACATTGCAGCTGTGGTCTCCCTCTAGGGCGCTTTCCCTGTACTAATTCTCCATACTGGAGATATTTCAGAATCTGCCCATCAGCCATCCTCATGACGTACCCAAGCTAGCATAGACATTGCTGTGTCAATAGTATATACATGCTAGAAATTCCAGCACGTTCCAAGACTTCTTTATTTGGAACTTTGTCATGCCAGGTGATGCCAAGAATATGTCAGAAGTGCCTATGAAAGGTGTTCAACTTTCTCTCCTGAAGGGAAAGTTATAAAAGGTTCAAGACTCAATGCAGTACAAGAGTATGCTCAAGAAACAGGCTCTATAAATCTTTGTACCGCTTGAGTGTTATAGCCATTGAAATCCAGTACCTCTGGGCAACATAAGACTGGCCCAAGCCATATATTCACAATTCTTTACTATTCCTTCCACACATTAACATATTCATTTGGCATAAAACAATTATGACATTATGGCATAGAACAATGATTCCATGGTTAGTGTAAAATATAAAATTTAACATATACTTGAGAAAGCTTTACCTTTAACGTGACTACAAAACTGGTGAAGAATATAGATTGATTTCTCAGTAATGGTGATGTGACAAACATTTTGGTATCAAGGTTTACAGGATCATACCCCCCCTCCCAATATTTAGGTATGGAGATTCAAGCAGCAGTCAACACTATATCCCTAACTCTTTAAGAGCAGGGATCTTCAACCCCTGGGAACCTGGCTGAAGAAGTGGCAGGTATGTACACAAAACTATCCCCTCTCTTCCCCACTGCCCCGCTGCTGCTGCCAGTCTGCAAAGCCTGAAATAATAATGTTGGGGACCACTTGCTTAGAGTAAGTATTTGTTTTAGACCCTACAAATGCATTCAGCAAAGAAAGGTGTGGACATATATTCATTCTTTGATTTATAATTTTACTTTTTCAGAAACACTTCAGTTTGGAAGGGGGAAAAAACATAGGGACATGACCACAAATAGAATAGATTCTCTTTTCTTCACAACCAATTCAGCAAAAAGAGAAGCTTTTTTTTCATTCTCTCATGCTGGTTTGTAAGAAATCTTATAGCCTCCATGGAATAACTTTAGAAAATGTTCTTTAATTTGGGCTAAAGAAGATGACATTGATTTCCATTTCCATATTTTATTCAACTCTTTTTTCTTAATTTTGTATTGGAATTATTATTCTCAAAACATTTTCAAGCCAATTAGAGACCAATGAATTTGTTCTGAGACAATACCGTATAATATACATACAAATCCTTTAGATGAATCTGAAAGATTCATTACCACTACTTCAAAATTTGTCAAGGGTTTATTTGCTTGAGCTTTTATTTCTGAAAGAAGAAGAAAGGATCTAAGTTATAATTGAAATAGCCCAGCACATTCTGAAGAAGTTAACTCATTAATTATCAATTCTAAATTAATAGGATTGCCAGAACGATCAAAATCCTTTAGCCTGTATAATTTCTAATTAATCTTTCATTTGTAAAATGCAGTAACAGATAGAGGGATTTTAGGATGGCTCAAAATAGAAATAGAAGAAGAACAAGGAAGATTAACCATTTCATCCAGATTTTAAAATTAGGGCTTCAAAAAGGATTGTCATTGGCTTTAAACACTTGAAGAGTGTTTGGTAGAAAAAACTATTTTAGTTTCCCAGCAGGTTTCTTCTGAGATTCCCATTTCCACCCAGAGTTTGGTTTCTACCTTTACATCAGGGGTGGGCTGCTGGGGGTTCACGGGAGTTCGGGAGAACCCCTAGCTAAGATTTTGTGCAGTTTGGAGAACCTCCAAATCCCATTCCTGGCTGGCGCCACCCACCCACGCTCACCCACCCACGCTCACCCACCCACGTTCACCCAGCAAGCAGGCAGAGAAACCCTTGCTAAAAATTTTGAAGCCCACCCCTGCTTTACATATACAATAACCACACAATAGTTTGTAAATGAAAATCACCATAATGAAAAAAATGGACTTTAAATATAATCTTTTCCCCACAACTTTAAAATTAAGAAATAATATTTGCCATTGTCTAAGAGTTAAAGGAAATAAGTAAACTGAAAAAACTTGAAACAACAATTGAGAGACTAAAACCTTTTTAGAGGCTGCAGTTCTTCCAAGCCATGATCACTTTATATTTTCCTATTTCCTGATTATTATCATTTTTAATTTTAATATTTAATTACAAAATAAAGGAGTAAAGTTCACTCTACAAAGCTGAGGCATTGTTTTAGATTCCTAAAAGGCCACATTCTTTTTTGCCCATTTTTTTGAATACTAAGGATTTTACATTCTACTGAAAAAAAAAAGTTTTCTCCCAACTTTAGAACATAACAATTCAAAGTTCAAAAAGTTTATTTTTAAGTTTGCCACAGCCTCAAATTTTTATCAAGTTCCCTTGTAGTTTAGGAACTTCATTGATAATTTATGCTAATATTAAAGCTGTGTCATCTGCATAGAGATTGGTTTTATGTTCAGGTGTGGATTAAGAAACTTCTGATACATCTAGTATCTTGAGCTACAGATTCAATGACAAGTGCTAATAATAAGAGAGATAATAGGCAACCCTGTTTTGTGCCTCCCTTACTCCCTCATGATGTACCCATTGGCTAATCTTAGTATTAGCCAATTGGCTAATCTTAGTATTTCCTGTTAGAAATGGAATGGCTATGAAATCCTTAGGCAAAATATAAAAATGGAGCCCATCTGTTCAAAATCCAGAAATGTTTGATGAAAGAAAAGAAGAATGTTTTAACTATACTCCCTTTGCTACTCTCCCATTGCCACAGCTTGCCCATCCCCTGCTGTGGCAACCCAGAATCTGTCCCAAGATGGATCCGGGGCTGACAGTAGAATTGGTTTATCTGGTGGTATTTCTTATTTGGTCCACCTAATAAAGCTGATAGGTAGATTGTTCTTGAGCAGAGGTGGTATTCAGCAGGTTCCGACTAGTTCTGGGGAACCAGTAGCATAAATTTTGAGTAGTTCAGAGAACCGGCAAATACCATCTCTGACTGGAGATTTTACAGTATCCATTCCCTGCCACACCCACCAAGCCATGCCCAAAAATTAGTAAAAAAAATTGAATCCCATCACTATTCCTGATCATATTATATTTTTACTTGGAAGTTAATTCCTGATAGAATTCATGTATATTTAATAGGAAGGAAAAGCTAGCTATGTTGATGCTGCTTGGAAACTATATATAAACTCCAGCTTACTCCAACCTTAGAAGCATTATTGTCGTAATTTCTAAGAATTTAGAAGCGTTAAGAAGATATACCCTTTTGTATAGAAGGGTTGTATATTTTTCACAATCCATAGCTGTTACTTTGGAACCATCTCATATCACACAAACAATATTAGGTGGCTATTGCTGTTCAAACTGGTTTAGCAATGTTGTAATTCAGTATTACTTGAATGGTGAAACTACATGTTCAGGGTCACTTCAAAGCACTTCCTCAAAATGCTGCAAGCAGCATCATAATACATTACAATGTCTTCTGTTTTATACAAGCCATGATATGTAAAGGCCGTGTCACACTGCCCAACGGATGCAAAGAGGACACAACGGAAGGGAAAAATGTTCCTTCCGTTGT
This sequence comes from Laticauda colubrina, assembly GCA_015471245.1. NCBI lineage: Eukaryota > Metazoa > Chordata > Lepidosauria > Squamata > Elapidae > Laticauda > Laticauda colubrina. The sequence continues at coordinate 3,111,922 of BLBF01000007.1, forward strand.
ATCCATGCTCAAAAGGGGCGAAAATTTGCATAATTGGAGCAGATGAAACGGACGTGGGGAGGACGCAGAGAGGATGCAAAGCGGATGCGGAACGGAAGCCCAGCAGATGCAGAACGGATGGCGCATTCACAGGGCTTTGGGGGGTCTCAGGAGAGCGGACACAGAACGTAAAAAACGGATGCAGAACGGATGCACAGCGGATGAAGCGGATGCACAGCGGAAGCCTAGCGGATGCACAGCGGAAGCGGAATGGATGTCGCGCGTTAATTGCGCATGCGGGGGGGATTGCGCAAGTCCCCCGGATATAAAGGGAGCAGCTCGCACGTGGCCAGCATTCGAGGGAAGACCTGCTGCTGGACACTTCGAGTTCCTTGCCTGCCCTGCCTGCGTGCCTGCCTCCAAGCCTGCCTTCAAGCCTGCCTCCCAGCCTGCCTCCCAGCCTCCTGGGCAGCCTCCTTGCCAGCCTGCCTTCCAGCCTGCGTTCCAGCCTTGCTGCCAGCCTGCCTTCCAGCCTCCTGGGCAGCCTCCTTGCCAGCCTGCCTTCCAGCCTCCCTGCCAGCCTGACTTCCAGCCTCCCTGCCAGCCAGTCTGCCTGCCAGCCTTGGTGCTTGCTTTCCTGCCAGGCTTCCTGCCAGGCTTCCTGCCAGGCTTCCTGCCAGGCTTCCTGCCAGGCTTCCTGCCAGGCTTCCTGCCAGCCTTGGTGCCTGCCAGCCTTCCTGCCAGCCTCCCTGCCAGCCAGCAACCCCACAACCATGGGGAAGAAGCGAAAGGCTCAGCAACCTGCCGCCATCCCTGGCAAGAGGGACAGGGCCACCCTCCCGCCCCATGTCCGTGACTCTGCTTCTGCTGGGGCTTCTGCTGCTTGGGCTCGTTCTTCTCTTGCTGGAGCTTCTGATGTGGCTGCTCCTGGCAGTGGTGCTTCTGCTGCGTACTCTGCTGAAGCTGCTTCTGGCGGTGGTGCTTCTGCTGCTGTGCACTCTGCTGAAGCTGCTCCTAGTCCTGCTGGTCCTGCTCGTTCTGCTCATGCTCCTGGTCTTGCTGGTCCTGCTCGTTCTGCTCGTGCTCCTGGTC
>BLBF01000007.1:3134631-3145698 GCA_015471245.1 Laticauda colubrina
ATAATGTTATGTTTTATAAGATGGGCAAGCTGAAGGAGTTCAATGTTCAGATAATCTTCAATTTATGACTGTAACTGAGTCCAGAATTACATTAGTAAGTCGTGGCAGACATGAAGTGGGACATCACATGACTGGTCCCAATTTTATGACTTTTTTTCAGTGATTGTTAAGTGAACACTACAGTCATTTAAAAAAAAAAACATTTTATCCATGGACATTTTTTGTCAGAAATCAGAAGTAAACATCAGAAAGCAGCAAAAAATGCCAGTCTTGTGACCACAGGACACTGCCAATGGCTGCAAATGCAAACCAGTTGCCATGCCCCCAATTCCTTGGCAACAAGGATTACTTGTTGCCAAGTAAATGTAGGGGATTACATCTATTGAAACTCTGGAACTGGGATTACAGCTGTTGGAATTTTAGAACTTTTCAAGAGTCCATCATAATTTCAAACAGTTGCTAAGTGACTAGAAGTTAAGAAAGGACTATCTGTATAGTAGAAATGCAAATAGAGGTGAAAAACCTGTCAATTTCAACAGTCAATTGTTGAAAAGTGAAGTGATGGATAGTTTGCAAGAAGTAAGTCAAATAAAATGAAGTAAAAGGATTTAGGGTTTAGTTGGCAAAGAGAGCTGTTGGTCCTAGAAATCAAATCTTGATAAGATTGGTTGTCAATAACTAGAACATGTTATCACTCTGGGATTCCCTTTGCTAATCACCAGAAATCTGTGATCTAAATGGCAGTAGAACAGCCATTACAATATATTAGGAAATCAATACAAAATAGAATAGATTAAAGTGTCTGAAGGACATGCAGGCTAAGAAGCAACAGAGAGAGAACATGAAAATAATCTTCCTTATAAACAGCATAACCTTAAAATGTATTTAGCCAGAAGTAATGCTCACTGAGAGCAGAAGTGACTTTCCAATCTGTTCAGAATTGCAATTTTCAGTCTAAATGTAATTCTAAATAAAGCATAAGAAATTAACTTGGGGGGGGGGGGGGGAGATCAAGCCAAGAATGAATATTAAAGGGAAAAAATAAATAAAACAGAGAGAAAATAGTTCTTCAAATGTAGAAATCCTATTCTAGGCAGAAAGCAAAGCTGGGGAAGAAAGTCCAAAGGAGAAATAAAAGGGCTATTCAGTTCTCTATGTGACAATATTGTTGTTAAAAGCAACTGAATTCTGAAATGAGAGATTGTGTAAAGGGACATTTGCTTGGCAACTGGGTCAGAAAGTTGCAGAGAAGCAGACATTTGTAATGTATCAAGAGGATTTGGTTCTCACTCCAAATCTCAAATGATTTTAAGCTCCCTGAAGTGTGGCTTCAAAGTATGTATTTGCAATCCACTACAATGTGTCTATCTAGCTTGTTGCTAGAACTATATTGCTGGCCACTCACATCCTAACATTTCCTGATGTTTGCCAATTCACACATTGCTCTCCACTGAGGTTTGATGTGTCTCTTAGGAGGCACTGAGCAATCTGATTTAATGCAGCCTGTGACTTCAGCATTACTGATTGTCCTATCTCCCAAACTTTGTGATTTGGAGCTGTGTGATGAATATTTATCTTTGAATGCTTCAACCTGTCTATTTCTAATGTCCATGACCTATGTTCATATCTTGGGTCTTTTGACTGAGTTATAATTCAAATTTGGGGATATTTGCATGAAAGGGAAATTGGTTGTTAACATCAAAGTCTGGATCTAATAAATATAGATGAATGAATATGTGTGCTCCTCAGGCTTTCAGAACCTGTAAAATATAATTAAGTTATCATCTAAAGTTCCTGCAACGTTAAAAGGATGAATGTTAGAAAATATAGAACAGCAGATTTGGGAAACCTTTAAGGATATCTAGGCTAGCTTGAGGAAAATGTATTTCTCTTTCCATCTCAAAAGGTATTCATGTTCAGTCTGATTATCTTTTCTTCTCAACACAGCTCTCAGGTTGCAAATAAAATAAAGTATGCGAAATGATACCAGTTCACCCACATTATATGGTAGTAAGAGAAAGAACAAAGCTTTCATGTTGCCTTTTTTTGGTCAAATATTAAAAAATACACACAGGGAGAAAAGAGAAAATGATATTGGGGATTTGTCTAATCTACCAGTTCAGTGGAAAGCACAGATGGCTGTAGCTTAGTCCTTCAAATGACATGAAGCTTGGAAAGAACAAAGTTAGATATGTTGTCAATTTACCCACACAAAAAAGGAAGAGTTTTTTCTTGATTGAGCAGGGAGTAATTTTCCCATATCCCTGTCTTCAAAAATTCTCCAACCTAGAATGACAGAACTGGGCTGAACAACAGAGTATCCCACTGGGAGAAAGTATCCATCATCCTTTCTCCTCAGAAATACAGTATGGCTGCTATCCTGGAGAAATATCTGTTTCTCAGTTATGTTTGTTTTTGCATGGATATTTCACATATTAATTGGCCACAATCAAGAATTGCTGCCTAATTATGAGAGATTGGAATTACATTCAGTGGCTAGGCACTCTGGGTGAACCAAGACATTGGAGTATTGATAGTTGTTTACCTGGACTATTTCGAGCTCAGCCACTTTAAGGTCTGTGGACTTCAACTTCCAGAATTCTCCAACCATCATGCTGTGAAATCCGCACCCTTTAAAGTGACAGAGATTGAGAAGCACTGAATGAATGAATGAATTCTTTATTGGCCAAGTGTAATTAGATATACACGGAATTTGTCTTAGTGCATGTGCCCTCAGTGTACATAAAAAGAAAAGACACATTCATCAAGAATCATAAGGTACAACACTTAATGATAGTCATAGGGTACAAACTGATTTAGAGTATGAGCACTGTAATAGGTATATAGTTGAATCTTCTAACCTATAGGTCCTATATTTGGATCCATGAACCATTACCCTCTTTCCATCACTTTATTGTTCTATAGGAAGGAAAGAACCATTTCTGGAAATGGGAAGGACCAAACACAGGGCTGCAGAAAAATGTATTTTTTTCTGGCTAAAATCCCTTACAATTTCTCAAATCCTTTCAAATTTAAAGTAGAAATACTTTATACAGTAGTAACTTTCTGTATGAACTGATTTTATGCCTTCTAGAGCAATAAGAAGATTGAAATTTATCCACCTGTTTTCACTCTTCCAGAATTCATTTATGTGGCTTTGGGTTCAAATTACTATCTCTCTTAATATATTTAAAAGCATGCATTTTATGCAAAATTATAAATATGTGTTTAGTACAAATAAGCATAGATTAAAAGACATAACAGGTTAGTGATGAATATATCCTAGTGTGACTTGGATTAGAAACCAGATAATTTTTTTCATTTCTATCTGAACACAGTGCCCAAGAGAACAAAAGTGAATGGATCTTAAATTCCACATGGATCAAGTAGAAAAACCCATTCTCTTTTTCTTCTATGGATAAATCAAATGGAAATTTGGAGGTGCATGAAGTCCCATGATATGCCTTCCATAGCATATTATCTGCTAGCACCATGTGATATCTGGCTAATAATTCAAATCCAGCTGGGCAGTGTCTAGAGCCCCCTCCTTAAAAATAAACCTCTTCTTTTCAATAGTCATTCCTTACCTTTTAATTGTGTTGTTCAATTATTATTTTCGTCAGTTGAATTAAGTTCTTCATTCACTTTTCCATGGCCTACTTCAGGTGGCTTGAAAGGATTTTCAGCTTCTCAAAACACATGTACAACATCTCTGTTCCAGAGACCTTCTCAAACCTTTTTTTTATCTTTCTTTCTTTCTTTTTTCTTTCTTTCTTCTTCTTTTTTCTTTCTTTCTGCATATACTTTAAGTACTCCAATTTGGAGTATTTGTCTGTAAAATGACACAACAGCCAAGAGGGAAAAAATGGATCCAGGAGAAACTATCAAGGGAACAGAACTCTTCTTGGTGAAAATGATCAGTATCAGCTAAGTCTGCTCCAATTGATAATTTACCTACATATTTATTTGCTTATTTCAAAATGTGTCATGGATATCTAAATCCCTTTGAATAGTTTACAGTATAAATATAAAAACATTAAAAATCATATGTGCAAAATTCCATATATTTGCTAAAATACTAAAATGATGCCTGTCTGTCTCCTAACTTTTTCAAATTACTAATATTTCCTTAGAAAAGACACTATATGTCATTGTGACCAAATATGGAGAGCTCATACAAGGATTGAACTATTTTTATTTCAATATTTAAGCTGTTTTTATATCACAAGACTCATTAAGAAATATGATTTACTTTTATAAAATACAAATCTTGTGATATTGAAGGAGAAGGATGATTTTCATTCACTTTGGAATAAACTAAAATGCATGGGTTTTTTTTCAAAATATAAATCTTTAATGACATACTCATGAACTTTTTACTTGGCATAACTGCTCAGTGCCCTATGGGGGCATTGTGTGTGTGAATGTATTGTACTTTTCTGTTCAATCAAATTTCAAATATTGTGCAGCCTCAATGACTAGTTCTTTCCAGTTTTTTTTCAAAAAGAGAAATTTGGGTCTGTATGAGAGACTGAGTAATAATGGAGTGTGGAGTTTGGTGTTTAGAACAATACCAGTTTTTCTGTCATTGTGAAATTTTTTAAAAGCACCCTGAAGGGAAAAAGGGGGAAAAGAAAGGAGAGGAGAGGAGAAGAGAGGAGAGGAGAGGGGAGGAGAGGAGAGGAGAGGAGAGGAGAGGAGAGGAGAGGAGAGGAGAGGAGAGGGGAGGGAAGGAAGGGAGGGGAGAGGAGGAAAAAGGAAGGGAAGGAAAAATATCATAAAATATTACAGTTTCAGCAGAGTATTCCTGTTCTGACCCATGCCCTTTTCCAACAAATCAAACACAATCCAAAGAGAACAAAAACCTTTTAATGCTACTGCAAAATAATTAGCTTTGATAAGCACAAGCATTGCCAAACTGTGTGAGACTGCCAAAAGATAACAGACAAGAAATGATTTGCAATACAAAAATGTTCAAATACAAACTCAGGATACTGGAATGTCCACGAGGCTGGAGTTTCAAAATGTCTTTGCCTTCTGCAAAGTACATTCCTTTCATAGCTGGCTTTTATCTTCTTGAAAGAGGGGCCATTACCTTGCAGCCTTACTCCCGAATCGCCTGTGCTATTGTAGCTGCTCTTTCCTATGAGCAATCCTGCATGCATGCGCACTTGGCATAGGCTACTCGGGAACCTCCTCATCACTGCTGCCAGCTCCCACAATCTTTGAAGGCAACAGTCCACTCCTTGATGGTCCTGGCCCCTCATCTGAGTCCTTGCTCTCCTCAGCCATCCGCACCTGCTGCCGGCTAACCACAACAACTCCCTCAAATTATCTGGAGTTGTGGTTGGAGAAAAAACAGCAAAATATTCTAAGATGAGTGGATTCTGACATTGAGACTTCTATAAGTGCCAGCACTTTACATCCTGTGGAATTACAGAATCAACCTTGTGAACCAGACACACTAATTATCCCAGCTCTATTCATGTGACCCAGACTAATCAGAGAGTTGTATATGTAGTTCTTCTTCCAAGTCCTAGGTGGGCCACTGTGTGGTTTGAATAACTTGCCTTTTCATGAGTTGACTCTACCCTCTCAACTGACTGTTGACTTCTGTCTCCGATGACACAGCTGCTGCATGATAACCTAATACTTGCCAGTGCCCATTTGACTACCATTTCTGCATTTGGCCATGGATTGTGCCATTAGGTATCTCATGTTAACTGATCCTCTATTGAGGGTGAACCTATGGCATGTGTGCTGGAAGGGGCATGCAGAGCCACCTCTGCTGGCACATGAGAGGTCGCCCGGAGGAGCCCTACTGAGATTTGTGCATGCCCCCCACCAGCCAGCTGATTGTCAGGTATCTGCTGCACATGCACAGTGGAGAAACACATGTGGAAGATGTGTATGCATACTCAGAGACATGCAGCATGCGGGGGGGTAGCATGTACATGCGCAGAAGTTCTTCCGGGTGACCTTTCACATGACGGCAGAAATGGCTCTGCATGCCCATTCTGGGGGTCACACACTCATGCGCAGTGGGACACTCATGCACAGGGGGCAGGGGGAGTCATTCATGTACTGTATCATGGGTGCAGGCACACAAGCATGCACACTTTTGGCATGCAACATGGAAAAGGTTAGCCATTACTTCCTTATTGCCTCCTGTGGCAAGCTGAACATTGCTATTACAAAGCACGCTAGCTAGCACCCTCTGCCACCACAAAACTCTTTAACTTTTGTCTTAGATGAAGGACTTTGGCACATCAGGAAGGATATGTTTTATGAAGCTGCATCTGCTTTAATTCTTCACTCTCATAACTCAGAGGTAGGGCTGACAGAACTGTTGTCAAATCTTCAAGGGAACTAATGGATGGTATTGGCTTTTCTTACTCTGGCAAGGATTCAAAGCACAAGGCCAAAGGAAATTATCAGTCGAAGTCCAATATAACAAGCAGGAAGAAACCTCCTAGACTGATCAATCAGAGTTGGAGGAAAAGCCACAAAGTATTATTGGAGTACTGACAGGGATATTTATGAAAAATAAAAAATAAAGACAAAAATTGGGAGTAGCTTGATACGAGTACATGAAGTAATTTATTATTAAAAGTCTAGTATGTACCTGTTTTGAGAACACCCAAGTGGAAAGTGGTTGCATTTAATGTCATATGTCCATTTCTTGTATTTGCCCTTGGTTTAGTGTACCAACTTTCAGGGAACTATATTTGGCAATATATCTTTGTCAGATGCTGATGTTGGGCAAACTGCTTGTTTGCTGATTTATGACAAGGAGCACTGTCCAGAAGCTGGTGGATTTTAGTTCCCTTTGCATCTCTTTGGTGATGCAATTTGTTGACTTCCTTCAGCTGCATAAGACTTAGAGAACTGGCTTCCAAGATGCAGCAATGGCTGCTTATGTTGTTCATTTTTTAGAGACATGAATGTAGCTCAACAAAAGAATGTGCATGTGTGTATTTGTTTTCTTCAGGGGTAGAATCAGGTCTACAAATTTGGAAAGGTTTCAATCGGAGGTGGTATTCAGCAGGTTCTGACCACTTTTGGAGAACCATCAGCAGAAATTTTGAGCAGTTTGGAGAACCAGCAAATCCCACCTCGGACTGGAGTTTTTACAGTATCTTTTCCCTGCCATGCCCACCAAGTCACACCCACAGAACTGGTAGTAAAAAAAAGTATGAATCCCACTACTGGTTTCAATGTTTTGACCTGATGATCACCCTTCCCCCATCCTTTTCAATTTCCTTCAGCATGTCTCATTTAGGATTAATTAGACACTTTAAATAAGCTTTATGTTGTACATAAATTAATAAGCCATTAATAGGTTTTACATGACATATCACCGTCATCATACATCTAAAAACTACAGGTAGTCCTTGACTTACAACATTTCATTTAGTGGCCATTCAAAGTTACAATGGCACTGAAAAAAGTGATTTATGACAGTTTTTCACACTTAGGACCGTTGCAGCCTCACCATGGTCACATGATCAAAATTCAGAGACTTGGCAAACTGACTCATATTTATGACCATTGCAGTGCCCCAGGGGTCATGTGATCCCCTTTTGCGACCTTCTGACAAGCAAAGTCAATGGGGAAGCTACATTCACTTAAAAACAGTGCTGCTAATTTAACAACTGTGGTAAGAAAGGTTGTAAAATGGGGCAAAATTAACATGACAGCTTAAGCCCATGTCACACTGAACCAACGGATGCAAAGAGGATGTAAAATGGAGAAAGAAGCTTGCCATCCATTGGAAAACACAATGTACTCACTGCCTCCATTTTATTTCCTCTCTATCCGTCCAGCATCCGTTTATTGATGTTTCATCCGCTCCAAAAGTTTTGGGCTGCCCAAAACTTTTGTGCGGAAAATGTATCCAGTTCGTCTGTTCTGCATCTGCTACGCATCCACTAGGCATCCACTAGGCATCCGTTATGCATCCGTTACGCATCCACTATATCCACTAGGCATCCGTTCCGCATCCGCGCAACTCGCATCCGCTCGGACGCAGGGAGGAAGCGGAATGGACGCGGAACAGATGCAGAACGGATGCAGAACGGATGCAGCATGGAAACAAAGCATTTAAAATGGAAAAAACGTTCGCAGAGGGGAACTATCTTGGATATTAAAGCCCATGTCACACTGCACCAACGGATGCAAAGAGGATGTAAAACGGACAAAAAAGCTTGCCATCCGTTGGTTAATGCGATGTACTCACTGCCTCCGTTTTGCTTCCTCTCTATCCATCCAGCATCCGTTTATTGACGTTTCATCCGCTCAGAAAGTTTTGGGCTGCCTAAAATTTTTGCGCAGAAAATGTATCCAATGCATCCGTTCTGCATCCTCTAGGCATACAGGGGACATCCGTTCTGCATCCATTACGCATCTGCTATATCCGCTAGGCATCCGCACAACTAAAATCCATTCCAGCGGTAAACGGACGCAGGGAGGAAGCAGAACGGACGTGCAGCTTTAGTAGCACAGATGGAGAAAGGATGAAAGCGGATGCAGCTCATCCGCTCTTCATCTGCTCTGCATCCGTTCTGCATCCTCTATACATCCTCTATGCATCCAGTCTGCATCCGCTCTGCATCCGGTCTGCATCCGCTCTGCATCCTCTACGCATCCGCTTTGCATCCTCTATGCATCCGCTCTGCATCCTCCCCAAGTCCGTTCCTTTCCATGTTATCCGCTCTGCTTATGCAAATTTTTGCCCCTTTTGAGAGCGGATAACAATGGATGGAACATTTTGATCGTCCGTTGTGTCCTTTTTGCATCCGTTGGGCAGTGTGACATGGGTTTTAGGATGTCTAGAGGATGCCTAGAGGATGCCTAGAGGATGCCTAGTGGAAAACCTATATTTCCTATAAAAAGGGGGAGCAACTCATCTGCATCTCACTTTCAGAACAGCAGCCCAGCGGTGCAGACCTCTGCAGCCTTCATCTGGCTCTTCCTCTTCCACAGCATCCAGTAATGTCAACCGTGGATTGTAACAAAGTCCTTTTGGCAGCCACCATCATTCTGCAACAGTGCGAAGCCATCTACAGGCTCTGTGAACTCTACTGCGAGAAGAAAAAGAGGCAGCCAAAAAGAGTCTGGGTCCGAAGATGGTTCGCCAGAAGAGCAGAGGATGGACTGTACAGCAAGCTGATGGTGGAGCTCAGGAACAAAGACACTCGGGTGTTCCAGAACTTCATGAGGATGCCTCCAGCCATGTTTGACGAAGTTGTGCAGTGGCTGACACCCAGGTTGACCAAGCAGAGCACCAGCTTCCGCCCCAGCCTGGAACCTGGGCTCAAGGTGGCACTCACTCTGCGCCACCTGGCCTCAGGGACCACCTACAGGAGCATGCAGTACGGCTGGAGGGTGCCATCCAACACCATCAGCATTGTGGTCAGAGAAGTGGTGCAGGCCATCATCGAAGAATACAAGGAGGAGCTCCTCCAGTACCCCTCCACTGAAGAAGGCTGGAAGAAAGTTGCAGAGCAGTGGTATCAGAAGTGGAACTTTCCACACACCGTTGGAGCCATAGATGGCAAGCACGTGGCCTGCAAAGCTCCAGATAAGTCGGGGTCCACTTATTTCAACTCCAAGGGCTTCTTCAGCATCATCCTCTTCGCCATGGTCGATGCTGACTACAAGTTCATGTACATCGATGCTTCAGGCAACGGGTCAGGTATACCTTCAGATGCCCAGGTATACAACGCCAGTCACCTCAAGGAGGAGCTGGAACGCAACCTCATCGTGGGCTTCCCAGATCTAGAACCCCTGCCCAACGACACACAAGATGTGGCCTACTTCATCGTGGGGGATGGCGCCTTTTCCCTCAGAGCCTACCTCATGAAGCCCTACACTTCCAGCCGCCTCACACGTGAAGAGAGGATCTTCAACTACAGGCTGTCCAGGGCAAGGTGGGTGGTGGAGAACGCCTTTGGCATCCTGGCCAACAGGTTCCAGGTACTTCTCACCACCATGCAGCATTACCCAGAGACCGTGAGGAGGATCATGGAAGCTTGCTGCATCCTGCACAATCTCATGCGCACCCGCTACCCAGTCTTGCAGAACAGGCTTGTGGACCTCCAACAAGGCAATGGGGACATGGAGCCTGGGGAATGGAGGCAAGGGCAAAACCTGATCAACACTGAGGATGTGCAAGGCCCCAACAGAGCCTCACATGAAGCGAAGAATCAGCGCAACCTCCTGAGACACTGGTGCAACTCCCCAGCTGGAGCAGTAGAGTGGCAAGACAGGATGGTAGATGCTTAATGGATGCTTCCTTCAGCCTGTCTCATCACACGGATGAGATTGGGCCATGTATGTTTGGTTGGCCTACAATGAACAGGGCGTTTAATAAAGAGTTGTGTTTATGTTGACATGTGTGGATAATTATTACATTATTATTGATAATAAAGGGCCGAAGGTGTGGCATCTGGGAGGGTGGACCATACAGTCCCACTATGCTTGCACTGGAGGTTTATCTATCCCACAGGTATCCCACAGCTATACCCATCCCACAGGTATCCTAACCCATCCCAAAGCTGTCCTTACCCATCCCACAAGCATGCAAAGGCTTAAACCATTTCTAAAAGTTTCCAGCAAGACTTTATTAAAAAAAAGAAATGAAGCAAGTGTGTGAATCATAAATAGACTTTATTAACAACAAGCTATAAGACAAAAATGAGTCTCTGGCACTCCTCTTGGTCGCTCAGTCCCAGGGATGAAGGGTGCAGGTGGTGTGGAAGTGGCTGGTGCTGGAGTGCTTGTCATCAGCTCCTCCAGAAGCAGAAGCAGCAGAAGCTCCAGGCCCAGAAGAGCGAGCCCGTGCTGCAGAAGCCCCAGAAGAGCCAGAGTGAGGGCCAGGGGGCAGGATGGTAGTCCTGTCCCTCTTGCCAGGGCTGGCAGCAGATGGCTGAGGCTTGCTGTGCTTCCGCATGGTTTTGGGGTTGCTGGCTGGCAGGGAGGCTGGCAGGAACCAAGGCTGGCAGAAAGGCTTGCAGGGAGGCTGGCACCAAGGCTGGCAGGAAGGCTGGCAGGGAGGCTGGCAGG
>BLBF01000007.1:3145708-3160714 GCA_015471245.1 Laticauda colubrina
CCAGGCTTGCAGGCAGGCTGGCACCAAGGCTGGCACCAAGGCTGGCACCAAGGCTTTCAGGCAGACATGCAGGCAGGGCAGGCAAGGCAGCCAATCCGTCTGGCAGCAGGTCTTTCCTCTGAATGGCGACCTGCTTCCGAGCTGCTTCCGTTATATCCGCGGGGCTGACGCAACGCATCCTCCCCGCATGCACAATTAATGCCAAGCATCCATTAGGCTTCCGCTGTGCATCCGCTGTGCATCCGCTTCATCCATTCCACATCTGCTGTGCATCCGCTGTATCTGTTCCATGTCCGCTTTGCTGAGGCCCCTCGGAAGCCCAGCGGATGTGCCATCCACTCCCATCTGCTTCCATCCGCTGGGCTTCCGTTCCACATCCGCTTTGCATCCGCCCTGCATCCTCCCCGTGTCCGTGTTATCCACTCCGGTTGTGCAAATTTTTGCCCCTTTTGAGAGCGGATAACAACAGAAGGAACATTTTGCTCGTCCGTTGTGTCCTTTTTGCATCCGTTGGGCAGTGTGACATGGGCTTTAGCAACAGAAATTCTGGGCTCAAATCAAGGACTATCTGTGTTCAGGTCTACAAATTAATTTTGGATCTGATCACCCTTTTACATCCTTCCTTTCCACTTTTTTTAAAAATCTGTCTCCATTGAGGATTGATTAGATACTGTAAAGAAGTTTTACATTTTGTAGGAATGTCATTAATACGTTTTATGCTCTATATCACCATCATCATCTGTCGACCTACATTTAGAGACTATTAGGTCATCTGACTTCAGTGTAATAGACTATTCAGTCAGCACTTATCAGTCTTTCTCAGTTTGATATACTTTGGCAGGGATTATGTCCCATATGTAAAGCCGCAGAGTGAGACAAACTATGAAGGATTATAGATTATATTCTTCAGAAACAAATTCTACCATATAAGCAAAATTCAGTGCATAGCTTTATTAGTGAGAAGGATTACTGTAGGCCTATGTGTACACACACTTCCTTTCCCATCTGGAATAATACAAGTAACAATTGTGAAAAGATTAAGCTTTCTTCTTGCATTGTTAGTGTTTTTTTTTTTTTCCCTTGCAGTCCAAAGGTTACTCAATGTAGGCATCCACCATTTGTGGCATTACACATTTTCCTCCTACAAATTCCTTCTTGAGCACAAAATGTAATCTATGAAGAGGCTAATGTTTTTCAGTTGACTGAGCTAATAATTCCAATCTTCAGAAAACCACAGAGACTTAAATGGTGTTAATTCCAATGGCACCTTGAAGCATTATCATTTGTAGAGTTTCAAAGCACACAAAAACATGATTATATCTTCTTTCATTACATGGAACAAAGCAACAATGGAGAGTCCCCCCCCCCCCCAGCATCCTAGAAATTGCTCCAGACTCATAATATTGGTGATATATTCTTTTTGAAAGAAGTATCTAGAGGTGTAGAAGGACATACATTATGTCTACCTATGGTTGGAAGGATACTGTAGCTTCTTTTTCCAAAGAAATACTTTCAGAAAAACTTCAACTTTTCCTACTTCCCAGTCTATACTTGTAGATCTCTGAATGTCTGGCTATGAACATTTAGAAATTCTATTTCACCCAGGAATTTAAAGCACCCCCATCACAACAAACTGATCAGACTAAACTATATTGCTTTTGGAGAAGGCAGTGCTTCTTTTAACCTCAGGATAATATTGTTTCAAAATCTGGAACATCACTAGTCAGGTTATTTAAAGGCCTAACTAATTATCAGAGGATTTAATGTCCAAGTAACTATCATGGCCATGCTATAATTGGGATACTCTCTGCCAATGGGATAGATAGACCACAAGAAAGAAGAGGCAGAACAATGTTTGATTCAAGAACTTCCTAGCCAATAATTTTTTTTGAACATATCATGTATATTTATTTCAGTTTCCTAATGCATAACTTTAGCATATTAATACATTTCACCAAAAACACATAAGATCTTTTCTCAAGCAAAACGTCTAATGAATTTCAAAGGAAGGAAATATATTTTCTAAGAGGGAGGGGTCAGAAATCTAGTAAATACGAAGGTTGGCAGAAATAGTTTGCATGTTTCTTTCACTATTCCTTTCCTGAAATTTATAACACTACCTTCATTGTTATCATTAACTCATTTTCTAGAACCTGATTTTAATGTCACAAACAAGATGATATACTGTTATATTTTTAGGGGGTGGGCGGGAAGACAGCAAGCAGCTGGAAAGGCTGGGGCCTCTATCCCCAAAGGTCTTGATTGCATGAATATATTTTCCTGTGTCTCTCAATAATATATTCATGTACAAGTGATATTTTCCTGGAGGCATGAAGATAGCACCATCAGAATGCTCATGAGTCACTTTGTGCAGTTACAATACACATTAGTAGAACATCCAGTTCTAGCTAACATGAGAATACAGTAAGAATCCTGCTTAGATTATATTGATAATATACCCTACACTCACAGTATAAAAATAAAGGGGAAAAAAGCACAGTTACATAGCTGGTTCACAAAATAATTTTCCCAGGCACATGAAAGTACTCTGGGACAGATGTCTTTCCAAGAGAAATGACAAACATGGACAAATGTTTAATTTATAGACACACTGCCAGTCTGTCTTGAAATATACCACACCTGGAAAACTGCATCCAGTTTTAGTCACCAGATTGCAAAAAAGAGGTTAAGACTTTGGAAAAAGTGCAGAAAAGAAGCAACTAAGACAATGAAGTGCCTGCAGACTAAAACCTACGAAGAAGGGTTGCAGGATTTGGGAATAGCCAGTCTAGAGAAAAAAAGGACAATGGAGAACATGACAGCAATATTCCAGTATTTGAGAGGCTGCCACAAAGAATAGGGGTCAACCTATTTTCCAAAGCACCATAAGGCAAGACAAGAAATAATCGATGGAACTCAATCAAGGATAGAAACAACCTGGAATTAAAGGCTAGGTCCCACTGGCCGATGGACGCAAAAACGTATGCATAAAGGACACAATGGCCGAGCAAAATTTCGGGGGTGGCTCCATCCATTATCATCCACTTCAAAAAGTGCCAAAAATTTGCATAAACAGAACAGAAAAGAACAGAAAAGAACAGATGTGGGTAGTATGTAGCGGGGATGTTAAACGGATGTTCATAGGAAGTCTAGCGGATGACAGCGGATAACACCTCCGAAGGGGTTCCGGCAGAGAATTTCAAAGCGGACGCATAGCGGATGAAGCGGATGCATCACGTACGCCTAAAGGAAAAAAAGGGGATGCTGTGCAGATGTATATCGGATGCAAATGCATCCTTTCTACTTCCGTGCTACTAACGCTGTGTAGATGTTCCATGTACCTTATCTTTCCTCCCTCTTTCCATTTTCAGCTGCAGCAGATGTGAATTGCGAGGATGCCCAGAGGATGCAGAGAGGATACAGCGGACGTTTAACGGATGATAAATGGACATAGAACGTTTGTTGATCATAAGTCGCGGATTTACATTGTACACGGCAGAAAGTTCATCCGTTCACAAAGTTTTGTGCAGCTCAAAACTTCTTGTGCAGATGAAATTGCAGTGGATGGATCCTCGATGGATAGAGCATATGAAACACGTATGCAATGAATACACAATGGATGCCATAATACTTAAGACCAAGTGTGAAATTGCTACTGATTAATTTAAAAGTTGAGTCCCAAATTTTAGAATTTGGGGAAGTGAGAAAATCACTATCTTTTCTCTTTCTTTAATACTTGCTCTAATTTTAAGCAACATTTATCATTGATTTTTCCCATTTTAGAAGCCCCACATTTCTTAACTTTTGCTTATGAGGAAGTATTTCATAAAGCTTGATCATTTTGATTGCCTTTATCAACATTTCTTATAAAATGGACAAATTGCTATACCACAGGATAAAAATGTAATGGAGAGGGGAAATAATCCTGAGCTTATTCATAGTAATGCATGCAAGATTCTTGCCTTAATGTAAAATCAGTTCAGCCTGGGCAAGTCTTACAATGTTTGAACATAGATAGTTCCACCTCTGTATACCTTAGTTATCCTATTCCTAAAACAGATTAATTTGGACCCAATTGGGCACATGCATCAATAAAGATGTCTGGTCAACTAGGAAATTGTATGGATGGAATCTGAATTGAATTTCCAAGCTCAGTCGATTACATTTCTTCAGGGAAATGAGACAAAATTGGTTGTATGATCAAACATCACAAGGAGAATAAATCTACAAATTGTAGATTTCAGTGAGATGATTGTTAATGATGTCTATCTAAGCTGTTTTGGTTAAGATTCACTCAGTTGAATAATCTAAATCACCTTTTACCAACTTGAACTCTAAATTGAACTCTAAGGAATAATTTGCATTTGTTTATTTAAATCTCTATTTTCCAATCTGTTGCTCCTAATTATTATCAGTTCTGGCCTATCTATAAACAAATACAACCTTACCAATGAACACATCTGAGAATGAAGTATCATTGTCTAGGTTGAGCTGCACATCACTGGTAATAAATGTATGTAGTCCTCAAATGACTAGTTGTGCTATTGACCAAGGCCATTTTAAGGCTTCAGTGTTGCCACATTGGAGCAGAGGGATAGGAAGGAGGGAATAGAAATAGGGGGGTTTATAGCCAAGACAAAATACTTTCTCCTGGGAACCAAGGACATTCCCATAGGTGGCTGGAGAGAGGTCACTTGGCAACAGATGTTAACTTGATTGGATGTGTCTCACTATTTGAGAAATAGTGTCTCACTATTTGGTCTCACTCAACACGTGTCCTCACTATTTGGAAAAAGGGGAAAACTTTTACTTTTAATTAGGTGAAAATTGTGGGAGTATTTAGAGTCAATTTTCACCAGCTTATGCCAATATGATATGTCCAATAAACCAATTCTTTGAGGAACTTACTTGCCTCGGACTCTATTTATTATGGATATATATTTGGAATCCTGACAGCTACATTGTTTTCTTCTCTAGTCATGTCCAGCAGTACATTCTTCCTTGATACAAATGCAGGACATACTGGTTCTGTTATATTGTTTTTCACTTTATCATGTAGATAATTTGAGACAGACCTGGTTTAAATTCCTATGTGATGTGTCTATTTTTGATATCTTGGCTCTTGACTGGATCATAAAATAATGACTCTCAACACATAAGGATTCCAGCAGAGCATTGTTCAACATCTTCAGTCCAGCTAGAGAATGTGGATTGTTTTCCTCAAGACAAATTTAGGCTTTGTCCTTGCCAGTTAAGATTAGCTTCTACTGGTGTCTTAATTTACCTCACTCTTCATGTTTTGCTTGTTCATTACTAGTTATGTTGTTAACATTTGTTCCATGGAACATTAAACAATAATGAAGGGACAAAAGGTAATTGCTATTATCAAGGCCAGGTAAGAATTAAAATGCATTAAGAATGGAAGAGTTAAAATAATCAGTTTCTAAAGTTTAATCTGAGCTGATTAAATGCACACATGCAGGTACAAAAGCACATGTACATTAAAAATATTTTTATATTTATTTATTTATTTGGTTTGTCAATTGCTTACAAGATAATAGGTATAAGTAAAAACATAGTTATGAATACATGGATATATATAAGAAAAATAAAATAAAATAAAAAGCAATAGGACAGGGACGATAGGGATGTTGGTGCACTTATGCATGCCCCCTACAGACCTCTTAGGAAAAGGGTGAGGTCAATAGTAGACTGTCTATGGTTAAAGTTTTTGAGGGTTGGGGAAGAAACCACAGAGTTAGGTAGAGTATTCCAGACATTGACCACCCTGTTGCTGAAGTCGTATTTCCTGAAATCAAGTTTGATGCGGTTAACCTTGAGTTTGTATCTATTGTTTGCTCTTGTGTTGTTATGGTTGAAGCTGAAGTATTCATTTACAGATTGGACATTGCAATGTATGATTTTATATACTATACTTAGTTCGGACCAAAGGCAGCGTAGTTCTGGTTTTCTAGGTCTAGAATTTCAAGTCTGGTGGCATAAGATATTCTGCAACGAGTAGAGGAGTGGAGAACTCTTCTTGTGAAATATTTCTGGACTTTCTCAGTTGTGTTAATAGCAGATACGTAATGTGGGTTCCAGACTGATGATCTGTATCCGAGTATTGGTCTTGCAAATGTTTTGTATGCTCTAGTTAGAATGTAATATTACCAGATAAAAAGCTACATAGGATTAGGTTAACAACTCTTAATGTCTTTTTGGCAATGTAGTTACAGTGGGCTCTAGCACTTAGATCATTTGAGATGAGTACTCCAAGATCCTTGACAGAGTTTGGATCATCAACAAGGTCTTGATTATTCAGCTTGTATCTTATTTTCTGATTTTTTTTTGTCAATGTATAGGACAAAGCATTTATTTGTTGAGATTAGAAGTTGCCATTTGTTTGACCATTCTGATACATAGTCAAGGTCTTTTTGAAGGGTAGCAGTATTGTCTGTGGTGTTGAATAGCTTTACATCATCAGCGAAGAGAACGCAGTTGCTCTTAATATGATCACAGAAGTCATTTATGTAGAGTATGAAAAGAATTGGTCCTAGAACACTGCCTTGGGGAACACCACTGTTGACAGGTACAGAATTTGATAGGACACTCCCAATTTTGACCATTTGTTGTCTGTTTGACAGGAATGCTTCTGTCCAGTTATGCAGGTGTCCAGAGATGCCATAAAATTTTAATTTTAGGAGTAGTTTGTTGTGTACCACTGAATCAAAGGCTTTACAGAAGTCTATGTAGATTGTGTCTATTGCTTTGCCCTGATCGAATTATGTAATCCATATGTTTTTGCAGTGTAAGAGTTGCAGATTACATGATAGTTTTTTTAAAAACCAAATTGTTTATTAGAGAGTAGGTTGTTTGTCTCAAATTGGAGGATAATGGATTGGTTAATAATTGATTCCATGACTTTACAGGTGATGCAGCATAAAGAGATTGGTCTGTAATTTTCAACTAGGCTGGGGGGGGGCTTTTTGAAGATGGGGATGACTGTGGCTTGTGACCATAGGTTAGGCAAGGAGCTGGTCCTGAAAGATTTTTCAAAGATTATTCTTAGAGGTACAGCTATGGCAGTGGATAGCTTTTTAAAGAAGTAGGCACATATTCCATCTGGTCCAATAGATAGAGATGGTTTTAGATTGCATAGTGCTTTTTCAACATTGTCTTCTGTAAAATCGATATGTATTAGATCATTGTAGTTGTCTGGTTCAACTAGGAAATACTGGGCATGATCCATTGCTATTTACAAATACTGAGCCAAAGAATATGTTAAAGAGGTTGGCTTTAATGGTGTCATTATTGCAGTCTTTACCATGAGGTCCTTTCAGGGGTGGGATGGACCTTGAGTCTTTTAGTTTGTTGTTTACAAAATTGCAGAAAGCACCAGTGGAATTGGTTAGAATTTAGCATGGAAGGTTTTCTTCTTGTTTAATGTGATAATTGGTGCATTCAGTCTTTATCTGGTGGCATAAATTTTTGTATCGGCTTTTGAAGTTGTCAACGTGACCAGATTTGTTTTTCTGCCAAAGTGATCTCTTTTTGGTTAAAACTTCCTTGTTGTTATGGGTTATTTGTTTTTTTCTGGTTTTGGGAGTTGTTATTAGTATATATAATTTGATGACTCTTTTGACTTCAAGTAAAAATATGTTGTGAATATGTGAATAGAAATTGCCAATCAAGGGATGAGAGATTGTTGTTTATATGATCATAGTTGCCTTTTTTGAAGTTATAATTGGGGATTCCATCGTTGTGATGATTTTTGTGTGGACGTATGTTGAGACAAAAGTCAATCATGTTGTGATCACTGTTGGAAAAGGGTTCTTTAATTTGTATTCCATAAATTGAATTCAAACTATTGCAGAAGATGAGATCAAGGCAGTTGTTAAGTCTGGTGTTGTTGGTTACTAGTTGTTCTAGTCCCAGATTTGTTACTGCATTGTAGAAGGTTGCATGTGTGGGTTCAGTTGTCCATTCATTAAAGGTCCAGTTAATATGAGGTAGATTGAAGTCACCAAGAAAGATAAAAGTGTGTGAGCAGGATACTGCCCATGTTAGTCGTGTATTTAGCTTGTTTGCATATTCAATGTCATAATCAGGAGCTCCTGGGTAACATAGTAAGAACCAAAATGTGATATTTAAGGACAGTTCACAGATGATGGTCTCAGGAAGAGCAAGCTCCTGGGTAACTTGGATGTTTATTTAGATATCGGGACTTTTTATAGAAGATAGCAACACCACCTCCTCTATGGATTTCATGATCTGATCGGTAAACATGATAATCTATTACTGTGGTAATGGAGTCAGGGAGAGATGCGTTGAGCCATGCTTCACAGACAAATATAATGTCAAATTTAGCCATATTTAGTAAAAGGAGAACTTCAGGTATTTTATTTACAAGGCTTCTTGCATTGAGTAGCTTGCATTTAAGGCCAGTTGTGGTTGGAATAGAAGTAGTTCAGGGCATGCATGCCTAGTTTTGAGTGATGTTGGATTGGATCGGGTGGGGTTGGATGAGGAGTTGTGGGTTGTGTGACTTTCTTTTGATGCAATCAGCACGATAGTCAATGTATAGATAGTCAACAAATACCTTGTTATTAGTCTGAAAATAATCCTATTGTAAGAACAGAAACACCCTCTTATAATAAATGGTATTATGACAATGGTTGTCTAATGAATCTTTTATTTGCTAACTCCATCACGAATTGAGACCCAGCACATTACAGTTATTCCTTCCTGCCAGTATTATTGCTATTTTCTCACTTTCATTCTTTTTGGTTTGCTCCAAAACATGGAATGCCAATGTAAATTTTAACAAAGCTAGTTATTATTTTTCACATTTGTATTCTATGATTTTTCATCCAGAGCTCAGACTGGTTTCATGGAATTGTCATGTTTCATCTCCTAAGAACTCTTAAATGTATGGTACATATGATATAGAGACTGGGATTTGCTCACGGACATCTTTAAAACATTGCAATGAAAGTGCAATTTAGTGTGCATCTGTCCAGAACTTTTATTTTTAGGAAATTTACATGTGAATAGGGGAGGACTCAGCAGATCTATATCCCCAAACTCCTCATCTTTGGATCCAAGAACTTACTTAAGTACCTGACTCTAGTTTAGTTTAGATTATACTTGACTTTACCCCTTTCCATTTTGTGACAATCACTTTCAGAGAAAGATGCTATTAATCATCATAGCACTGTTTGCATGCTTATTTAGCTAGGTTATAATTAAAGGCAGTTAAAAATATCATGCATGAATATAAATCGTTTTTTTTTCATCTTCTCTCCTTTTGTTTTTAAAGAAAAAGAACCAACATGGTGACTTATTTCCTTCATGTAAAAGACACAAGTACCATCAATCAAACAGTTGGTTACTAAAGTCATTATGACTAAAAATTAAGACAATTATATACAAATGAATATTAATGATGCTTCCAGGCTTAATTAAGGAATTAATATTTTTTTAAACAAAAGATGTTACAAACCTGCTTCCTCTTTTTTCTTTGTTAGGAAATAAAGGAGAGGGCTTACCTTTTATATTTAAAATAACCAGGTGGATTATAGCTGAAGACAATTATTAATATTAATTTTCTTATGGGGGTAATTTAATGTGTTAATCAAGGCTGTCTATTCCAAAATTGGGTTGACTTCAATCTATGTGTTTACATCAAATAGACTACTCCAAAGCATATATGACACACCAGTGCTGGGATTCAATTTTTTTTACTACTGGTTCTGTGGGCGTGGCTTCGTGGGCATGGCAGGGGAAAGATACCGTAAAATCTCCAGTCAGGGGTGGTATTTGCCGGTTTTCTGAACTACTCAAAATTTCCACTACCGATTCTCCAGAACTGGTCAGAACCTCCTGAATACCACCTCTGTGGCACACTCTTTATTTACTAGGCAATGGACCATCTAAATCTGAAAAATAAAATAAAAAAATCCTGGTGGCAACTAAATTACAGAATTTCATATTCCAATTTTCTTCTGAAATTAAAATGACAGGTCTGTTTCCTACTGTTGCACTGTTGTACTTTAGAAAGGAAAAAAATGGAGTTTATACTGAACCAAAGGAAAAAGGAGTTGTCCTACTCATATAACATAATCCCATTTCAATCTTCCTCTATTCCCATGACAGTTTGCAGAACAGCATTCTGTACAGCATTCATCATCAGCATCTTTTATGGCCCTTAGTCTACATCTAAAAGATTAGAAGTTACATGTATTCATATTCTGGTTTTTCATGGATAAAAAAATACATTCTACAGGTGTATGGTGAAAGCCGCTTGAAACTATCAGATGTGCTAGGCTGTAATTCCCCAAATTATCAGCAAGTGTAGTGTTTTGTTTTGTTTTATTGAGAAACTCAAAGCTATAGTCCAAAAGATTTTGATATCATCTAGCTGAAGAGAACTGTACTAAATGGATACAGCATTTATCTTGATGCCTAATTCCTACTTGTCATACTTTGTGACAACAGCCAGATTTCTCAGGCAGCTGAATTTCAGTCCCATGAAACCAATTTGTAAGTTGGGTCAGGCATTTTTAATCCCTGTGGGTGATGGACCAATATAATAATTATTGACAATGGCTTGCTGGAATTGAATATTGTTACAGGTTGTTAATGATCTGCTTCCCACTGAGACAAGAACATAGGTGGTGATTGTTTTTGACAGCTCACTTAAAACTTTTGGAGCTTTAAACCTGAGTAAGGTATTGGTGATATGAAGACAGAGTGAACCCTCTGAGGAAGACTTCAAACTGCAGCTCTGTAGTATTTTTTTCTGCAGTCACTTTGAAAAGAACAAACTCTGGAAATGCTAGAAAAACAGAGACTCTGTTTGCTGATCCTAGACTCAAAGGATAAGTTGTCTTCTAAGAGTCACCTTAAGTGCACAATTTTTAGATAGATCTCTGATATGGATTTACAGCCAGGTATACATCAGGGTTTTTGAGTTCTGCTTGAGAAACTTTTGGAAACAACTATTATAGTAAAACAACAACTCAATAATAATAATAATCATAGGCATGCATAAGCGCACAATCATACTTAACGTCCCTGTCCTGTTGTCCCAATTATTTGTACCTATTTACTATATTTATACTTATATTCATTATCTTGTAGGCTATTGACAAATAATAACAACAACAATAACAATCTCCTAGTGAGGTGCAACCTTGAAGTTGTAGGGCTTGTGTGCACGAAGGAAGATGAGAGCTATGCCAGAGGTTGTGCTGTCCCACTCAATCACACACAAATGTAACTGTGGTTTAGTGAGTTTATTAATATTCCCCAGCTATTCCCTTTACCCAATTAAGTCCAGCCACAGGCAGACCAATGCTAGTTGACAGAGCAATAGCCAAAAGAGTCCACAAGGTACTTGAAAGTTTCTTCATCAAAAGATACTCAACAGGAAAACTTAAATTCAGGAAGGTTCATGAGGCAAGAAAAGTCCAGAATTTCCATGGTATGATCCAAGTCAAGGCACAGTGTCAATCCAAAGTGAGGCAAGACTCATAATGACCAGAAAACACACAGCTAGGAAATGAACATGTTGTTCCCAGCATTGCCACGATCTGTCTGTTGTGCTAAATAGCCAGCTTCCATTGTATCCTAACAAGAAAGGTAAGGCTTTTTCTTCGCAAGTATTTTAGCTGACCTTCTCTGCTCCTCATTTTTCTCTGCCCTATGTGTTTTTGGATCGAGTGCAGAAGACAATTCTTCTTCATCATCACTGACCAGTTGCAGCTGAATGCTTTCCTCACCTTAAACCTCAGGGTTGTTCCGCTGTAGTTGTGCTTCAGCCAACTCTCTCACAGATGGCTGCTCAGAGCCATCAATCAACTCACCTCTAAGTGTGCCAGGAACTAGTTCATCCTACCCCAAACTGACATCTAGTGTGGTATCGGGGGAAACATCCAGGGGAGTCATCATAGAGGTTCAACTATACTGGACAGGTCTCATTAAAAAGAAACACTAAGAGTATCTCTCCCATAATATGGTGAGGCATAAAGTACAGAAACACATGCTGGATCAACCATTGGTCATGCCAACAAGGGCTGCACTAGATGTTGGAGTTTATGGGCATTGTTGATCAATAGGCTACAGAACTCACAACGGTTGACTGAGCAACCATAGCTAGCAGCAGCAGGAGTAATGGAAGAAAATGTGTTTATCTGTCACAAACATACAAAAGTGCAATTTTGATAAAGGATATGGATAAGAATAAAAAAGAACCTGAAATGAAAGAATTTGTAATAACAGCAGAAATAATAGACAAAAGGGTAAGGAACATCAAGAATTGGTTAGCACCAGGTGAAGATGAACTACATGGTTTTGGTTGAAACATCTGACTGCTCTATGCCTACTCATTGCCAAGCAGTTTAACAACATACTGCAAAGATGAAATTGAAGATTGGCAAACTTCTGGCACCATCTGCTTGATAACAAAATATCCAATAAAAGGGGCAGTGCCAAGCAAATACAGGCCAATTAAATGCGTAGCAACAACTTTCAAACTCTAATTTCTGTGGTAGTGATGCAGTCCAAAATGTTTAGTTGAAAACAAGTTCTTTCCACCTGAGTAGAAAGGAAATTGACCAAACAGCAGAGGAACAAAAGATCGTTGACATGATGATTCTGGAAAACTGTAGGAGAAAGAAAACCAACTTGAATATAGCTTGGATTTTCAAAGAAGTGTTCAACTTCCTGTCACATGATTGAATAATCAAGTGCCTAGAAATAACAGGATTCAGTACAAACATCAGAATCTTTATACAAAGATCAGTTACACAATGGAAAACCCATTTGCTGGTCAATAGTGATAGACTGGGAGAGGTTAATAACAAGAGATAAATCTTTCTCTGTTTGAAGAAAATTAATAAAATTCTTAAAAAAAAAAAAAAGAGATAAATCTTTCAAGTAGACTCACTATCATGACTAATATTTGTTATTGCCCTGAGTCCTCTGTTAACAATATTAAACAAATCAGGTCGTGGCTATCAAAGGATGAAAATACCCACCAGGCTATCTTACCTTCTTTACATGGACAATGTGAAGTTGTAAGGAAAACTCCATCTGAAATAGAATCACTGCTCAGTATCATCTGAATATGCAGTCAACATATTACAATGGACTTTGGATGAGACAAATGTACTACCCTCACCATCAACAGGGGATAAAATTGAAGGAATCACAATGTTCTACGGAAATAACATCAAGAGTCTGGATTAAGATGATCACGACAAATGAATACAAAACCAGAATTGAGAAGATAGGACCAGAAAACAAATATCACCACTGCAAAGAAAGTGAGAAATAATGGATCATCCAGTTAGTTATTGCAAGTTGTTCACACATTAAAAAAAGTGGTGGGATTCAATTTTTTTGGCTACTGGTTCTGTGGCCGTGACTTGTTGGGCGTGGAAGAGGAAGAAGACTAAAAAATCTCCAGTCAGAGGTGGTATTTGCCAGTTCTCTGAACTACTCAAAATTTCCACTCCAGAACTGGTCAGAACCTGCTGAATACCACCTCTGACAACAAAGGCATGACAAAGTAATGATGCATTGGAATATCTGCAAGTAAATCTATCTTCCTGCAAGGAAGAGCTGGTAGAACCATAAAAGAGAAAAAATAATGGAAAATGAAGAAGCTAAAGTGCTTATAGGTTTGTATGTGGAGTCTTGGAGTAGGTCTGTCAATTTTGTTTCATAGTCTTTTCTGTCCATTACTACTGTGGCATTTCCTTTGTCTGCTGGGAGTATTATTGACAGACCTCCTCACTAGTCCAAAACATGAAAACCACCGGTCACAACATCAACTTCAATTCCAGCAGACTGTCAATCATTTAGAAGCCTGCACTCTCAAATAGAAAGATCTCTACACCACAAAACAGACAAACACCTGAGCACAAACAGACTCACTCTGATGCCTCCAACTCAAACACCCCCCCCAGGCACCCAGGTCAAACCTAGTTTGCTAATGGATAGCAGCCGTCCTTTCACATGAAGCCAAGCTGCACTGAAAGCCTCCAAAACAGGAACAGAGTGTTGCCAGCCAATCAAATCACAAAACAGACAGAAGAAACCAGAAACACCAATCAATCAAACTCCAAGTCCAGTGCACACAGACCCAGGCTCCTAGCCAATCAGAATAGACCAGCCTCGAATTTGAAACCAGAAGCTGTGAGACACACATCCATACAGAAGCCTGATGATGGCTGATGAGATTCTGCTGAAACGTTGCTACAACTTTAACAGCACTACAATGACGTGGGATAATACCAAAAGGAAGCTAAACAGCACACATGTAAGTACCCGCGAAAGCCTAAGAAAACAAATATCTAACCTCTACGGGGAGGAACTAAACAGCCAGATCAAAAGCTATGAGAAGCTGGAAGTTAAAAGAGCAGGAATACTATGTGATCTAAAATTCCTATGCAGCTGCAGAGACAACAATGTAACACCAACCTGCTTCAAATTAACATTTCATAAGCACACAGCAGCTACCAAACGTATCCTGAAAAGGACAGAGATATCTCTACTCAGAAATGAAGTTCACAGTAAAAGATTCCAATTAGATCAGTTAAACAAAGATTTGCTAGCACTACACCTGGAATTGAGCAGCAAAATCCACCCTCTATTTTGGGATAAGATTAAACAACTTACAACTTGGAGAGCTGAAACTGAAATCACGTACAAAATTGAAAAACTCTTGAAGAAACTAATAAAATTAGAACATGACAAGAAAGCCCCCAACAACTCACAACAACACCTGAAACAATTAGTATATATCGTTTCCAACAGAGAACTGACCAAAACAGAAACAGATGTCCTATCCAAAGAATTCAATTATGCCATAGCACCCAAAAAAATCCCAACAGAATCCATCATATGTGCAGTAGAATCCAGCCTAACCAAATTAAATACAGATGAAGCTGACAGAATAAGACACCAGGTTACTCACATCTTATGCACAACGAAACCACC
>BLBF01000007.1:3169442-3195594 GCA_015471245.1 Laticauda colubrina
AGATAGATAGATAGATAGATAGATAGATAGATAGATAGATAGATAGATAGATGATACAGATAGAGATAAAGATAGATAGAGATAGAGAATAGAGATAGAGATAGATAGACAGAGCTAAATATGTATTAAGTGTTATTTCTCTCATAAAATGATAGAAAATTTATCAGCAATTGCTATTTTTAAACAATAAAGTTTTTTTAAAAAAATTTACTTGCTTTATAGAGATATTGTAGAGACATACAGCAAACTGTACTGGTTAAGCAGTAAATAGCTGATTAAAACTGGAGCTCAAATTCTCCAAAAAACTGAAGTTCAAAAAGGTAGTATTAAGAAACCAAATTAGCATAAAAGTTCAATAACAAGAACCTATGATGAGTTTTGGGAGCCAAGGACATCATGCTTGATATTAGAACCAAGAATAATATTAAAATTGTAAGACTAAGATATAAGCCGAAAATAACAGAAGCTGGCCCTAACCTCCTGGAACTTATTCTTTAAGCCCAAACAGGGTGCATAATGCATCTGTTTATATGGTATAATTTTCCTATCAAAAATGGAGAAGGCTAGTTGAGAAACAGGGAATATATTTAGCCACTCATTCAGATGCTCCAGTACCCAGTTCTCTGTCTCTCTATTTGGTTATCTATAAAGAACTAAATTTTCTCAGTTCTTTGTGTAGCACTTTCTGACATAGAGCATGTTACATGTACAATACTGTTATTTTGGTACAATCTGTAGAAAATGGCCTACTGCAGTGGATGCTTGCAGTCGATTGGGAAGACATTGAAAATGCTAAAAGCCAAACATTTGCTGGGTGAAGGCAGACTAAGTCTGATGACCCTGATTCATGGATTGGAACGGAAGAAAGAAGAAATGGTGCCTCAGCAAACCTTACTTAAAGTTCAATATATTTTCACTGAAGAAATATTTCTCAACTATAAGCTGAAAGAATCTGGGGGGGAGGGAATCCAATTTTAAGTGAAGTTAATAACAAGACCATAACAGTCCTCTTAAAAGTTAATAGTTCAGTGAGTTTCACTGCTAGGAAGATATGTAAGGCATTGCTCCATAATGATCCTCACTTAGGTAAGTATAATTGTTTCCATTTCTTTCTTTATCTAGCACCTCAAGCATATTCCGGAGAGATTTTTTGATGCAGTTTCTGAAATATTCATGAACATAGCTTTAAGATGTTTGGGAAACAAGGAGGAAAATACATTAACCTTCAAAGTAATTTATGTGCTTTTCAGGTTACTGATTTATTAAGACACTTTGTGCACCTGTTCCAGTCATTAGTGATAGATTGTTCCATGGTAAGCCCTCACTCCATCTTAGTTAAATTACTTTTGCTGGTTGGATGGATTATTGGGTTACTTCACAACACACTTCTAATTTGCTGTCTGCTATTTGGAAACATGTGATATATGTATCAGGTTTGAGACACCAAAGTTAAGCAAATAAATGGCCCTAGAAACAATTCTACAGTCTTTGTCTTACCATGAAATTGTTCCCTATATTTTCAACAACTAGCATTCATGACTTCTGTGTTCAAAATACCACAGCCTTTAGGTATTTGTATCCTCCATGAACTCAGCCATTTCCCTCTCCTTTCTGTCTCGATCCAGGACAGCCAATGCAATCTGGTGAATAACCAATTCAACCATCTTTCAGTTGTAAATTTGGAACATGATATTCCTTTGGTTCACAAAAGAATATCATTTTGATAAATTGAAAAAGATCTTCCTTAAATTACCAGCGGTTACCAGTTTTGGATTGGACATTTTGGAATATATCAAGAATGGCCAGAATGGCCAAGAACCATGAATGATGGGAATTATAATTGCTCAGAAGACTGAATCTTGGTGTATGTGATGTGTAACTGCTTGAACCTTCTATACTTGAATACTCAAGAAGAAGTCTCATTGAATTAAATAGAGTTTACTTCCAAGAAAGCATGCATAGGATGACAGACTTAGTCACCAATAAATACATTTCCTAGCACAAGTATGAGGCCAATAAAGAAACAAAAGAAACAGTGCCAGAATATGTGACCATCATAAAATTATCCAGGAATACAATTGCTGCAGCAGGAAAAGAAAGGGGGAGAGGGGAATACTGGAAAATCACTTGGGAGATAGTGGAGTGAATTAAGAACTGTGGTTGTGCAGTGGTTCGAATGCAGTATTGCAGTTTAACTCTGCCCACTGCCAGGAATTTGATCCTAACCAGCTCAAGCCTTCCATCTTTACAAGGTCAATAAAATGAGGAGCCAGGTTGTTGGGGGCAATATGCTGACTCTATAAATCACTTAGAGAAGTGGTATATATGTCTAAGTGCTCTTGCTAATGCTATTGAATGGATCTTTAAATCTGTTAGAGTTAAAACCTTCATTTATGATCTACTGTATTTCTCCAACAATATGCCCCCCCCAATAGGAAGACCCAGCATGTTTTCTAGGCATAAAATGAAATTAAGTCCCTCCCTCCAAATTTAGGCCTAGTTTAAAACATGCAAAATTGGGAGAGGAAGGCGGGGGGAACTTGCCATTAGGAGTGCCCCACGGGCAGCTACGCCTCACTATCAGCTGCTCCTAACAGCCAATCATGATGGAGCACTGAGGGCTCCCTTACCCGGGTCAGCAGGTGGGAGGTATCAGCATGGATGTCTGGCAGTGTTTCAGCTGCTTCTCAGGCCTCCATAGCTTCCATGGTTCCCACCGGTGCTGATGTCTCTCTCGCCAGTGCCGTCTCCAACAACAGCATCTGAATCACTCCCACTTTCCCCCCATCCCCGTAACAACAGGAAAAAAAAAACATTTTGAGGTACCTGGGAGCACTGCTCACTGCATTCTGGTTTAATCCCGAGTGGCTGAGTGGGTGTGAGAAGAGCTGAGCAAGCATCTCTGCTGCTGCTACCCTTGGTGCTCCAGCCTCCGGCTCTGCAAGTTTGCAAAAGTCCCAGCGCACAGCCCATTCCTGCATTCCAAGCACCCAGGCTGAGCTGCAGCTATCCCTCTCTCACCAGCGCCATCTCCAATAACAGCAGCAGCAGCAGTGGGAACCATGGAAGTGTTTCAGCCATTTCCTGGGTGGGGGAGCCGCTTCCATAACTTACACGGTTCCCACCATTGCTGCCACTGTTATTGGAGACAGCGCTGACAAGAGAGGGACAGTTGCAGCTCGGCCTGGGCACTTGGAATGCAGGAACAGGCTTCACACCGGGACTTTTGCAAATTTGCCGAGCCTGAGGCTGGAGCACCAAGGGTAGCAGCAGCAGCAGAGATGCTCGCTCGGCTCTTCTCATGCCCACCCAGCCGCTCAGGATTAAACCAAAATGCAGCGCGCAGTGCTCCCAGGTACCTCAAAAACTTTTTCCTGTTTTTACAGGAATGGGGGGAAAGTGGGAGTGACTCAGATGCTGTTGTTGGAGATGGCACTGGTGCATGGGGGGGGGAGAAATTAATTCACCCCCCCAAAGATGTCCTAGCCATTTTGTCGGGGCTCAAAGAAAAAATAAAATAAGGCCCAGCCTTATTTTGTGAGAAACATGATACAAATCTATATATTATATTTGAGAGAGAGAGTGTGTGTCTGTGTGTCTGTGTGTGTATTAGCAAATAATTAATTTTCCTTCTTTGAGCTGCAATTTCTCTTGCATGCAATTTTTAGCCAATCAACAGAATGAGTTAGCCAACTATGGTTGCAACTATATGGTCTCAAAA
Source organism: Laticauda colubrina (assembly GCA_015471245.1). Taxonomy (NCBI): domain Eukaryota; kingdom Metazoa; phylum Chordata; class Lepidosauria; order Squamata; family Elapidae; genus Laticauda; species Laticauda colubrina. The sequence goes on from BLBF01000007.1 coordinate 3,173,164, forward strand.
GCCAGTTTTTTATAATTCTTTCTTAAATATAGGCAGAAATGTTTCCTCATTTTCGTATGGCTGAGTTCTTAACAGGTTATTTGAATTTCTTGTAGAATCACAAAACAGTAACTTATTGGTTTTTAATCTCCCTTTTATCATTCACATATCAAATTATGGAGGAATATTGCTGAGAGCATACACCTAGCTTGAAAGACAGAGGAGAGAGAGGGAGGGGGAGAGAGAGAGAGAAAGGTGGACTTTTCTACCCAATAACATATACATACATTCATATTCATATTCATATGCATATACATACATATATACATACATATATATACACACATATACATACATATACACCAAATATGTCCTTCAGAGATATATCTCAGTCCGTGCATTAGAAATTAATCACACACATACAAACACCCTAAGGACAAACAAATGTAATGAACTCTTTTTACATTTCCTGGAGAAACAAAATAGGGTCTTCAGGATATATATGCCTGCATTAAACAAAACTAATCTCAACTGTTTCAGTTGCCGCTTCCCTTGGGATGATGTCATTCATGGGCTACATAGCAAACAAAGCAATTCTTTTTCAAGCTATGTCAACAAAAGGCCAGAGGGATGGAAGTGTTGTGTTTGTGTCAGCCATGTCACCTTGTTGCACCTCTTTTCTAAAATGAAACAGAAAAGAACATGAAATTATGTATGTGGGTTTTCTGTTTTCGTGGTCTTTGTGAAACAATATTCAGTCTGTGATTTGCTCAGTTTTGTTTGTCGCCAGTAACCAGCCAAAGATTGTATTATATGGATATATTCAATTCCCTCTCCCTCCTTCCCTCCCCTGCTTCTCTTTCTCTTGCTGGTCTCCTTTTCCCAAAGGTCTGGTAAAAAGGAAGCAGATGGAAAAAGGAAGAGAAATGGTTCCACTGTCTAGAGATAAATTCTTTAATCTTTCAGGCCTGAAGGTAAAAAATAAACTTGGACTGAACAGTTTACTCTGTAATTAGTTTTGCCAATGCAGCTTCCCCAGCTGTCCATAGTGAGCAGAAACTCAAGTTATAGCAATGCTGCTGGTTTGTAGCAGCAAACAACATTCTTCTTACTGACAAGATGACAAAAAGCTGTTTTCTGCTACAACCAAGTTCTCTTGATTATGGTTTCAGGGTCCAGTTGATGTCAGTGTTGAAATGTTCCATTCCTGGCCCCTTTTTCCAAGAATGCTTGATATTCCAGATGGTGGAGGGTATAGGCACTTCTTATTAGAGAGGCTTGCAAAAATGTACATTCAATATCAAATGAACATAACAAGAGAGAACTGTGCTGTAGTGGTTGGATGGACTGGCATCACAGAAACTCAGGGTCTAGTCTACCTTGAGCCACAGGTGCTGACAAAGTGATTTGGCTCCAGTCATTTTGTAAGCTCAACTGACCTCACAGAAGGGAGGGGAAATTTGGAGGAGGAAGCAGTAGGTATATCAATTTGAGGTCCCAAAAGAGAAGCCTCATATGAAGCAAATAAATAGATATATAAAATGGACCAAGCTATTGGCTGTTCATTTTAGAAATGTCTTCTACTTTCTTTCTAAAAGTAGAAAACATTTCAAGACATCTATGAAATTTCTCAAAATTATGTATAAGAGATATCTCCATCTCCATCTCTATCATCTGGTGGAAGAATTCTATAGAAATACAACTCAATTAATAAATCCAATAAATTCATAACTGAAAAGATAACAAGAAGGTATTAATTTAAACCCATCCTTCAGTGAAACCCATATGGACTTTATTTAGTCACAGAAAGAATGACTGAGAGAATAAAGTTGTTATTCTATTCATCTATTTCAAATTTAAAAACAAAATCCAGTACCATGTGTGCAAGATCTCTATGCTAAACTGTTATATGTAATCTCTTGTTTCTCACACAAATAACAAAGGAAGATTGCTAGCTGTAAAATGAAACTTTATTATCTGAGGGTCTATCCCTTGGAAAGAAGGTAGAGGCTACCCCCTCATAAGAGGTTTCCATTCAATTGTCATAAATCCTCCTTTATCCCCAAAGTGGCAACACCCTATTCAGGCATGTTGTGAGGTCTTAGGTGTGGAAATCCCTTTTACCAATTTAGCAATGTTACACAACGTTACCATTTACTGCAATACTGCAGCTGGTTTAGAGCCCCTAATCTGCTGAAGCATGAACAGAGAAGTTGATAGAGTATTATTTTTATTGACCTTTTGGTATTACCCCAGGAACAATGCAATGCCCTACTTCCCAACACATGTTTTCTAATTTGCTCCTCCAATTTTCAGTCACAGGATGAGAAATCATTATCTAGCTTAGATTAAATCCTTGCAATGATAATAGCCACTGCTCCCTTAAAACAAATCCAAACTATGCTTTTTTTAGAAGTTACCCCTGCAAATTAGGAAATTTGGTGAGAACTCTGATATATAACCTTATAATCACATTGATCTTTTTTTGGGGGGGGGATAGAAAAATATAATGTTGCTGTTATTGTCATAAAAAGATATTTTATCAGTCACTGTTGTTCTATCTAAAATACATATAAGCACATCCAGAATGTCAACCAAAAGTACTGAGTTATCTTCTCTGGAACATGCCATATTTATGAGTAGTGCTAGGTGAAAAACTTACTTTGTTCTCATGTTTAAGTCAATCTACCTAATTTTCTTGTCCTGAATTCATACCCCAAATGTAAGCCCTCACTGTGCTGACATATAGAATTCTCTGCTCAAAATATCTATGTTGAAAAAAAAATGAGTGGGCATATAATAGGGAAAGATGAAAACAAAACTGCATTATATGAAAGAAAAATCACTGAGAGGAAAAAAAAAATCTAAATTAACAAATGTCTATACAAAGTTGTCCACATTTAAGGAAATATCCTAACAATGTAAATACTTTTCTTGGGGGGGGGGGGGGGAGAATCACAATATGATTGAGAAACAAGCCAAATTAAACTTTTTGAAAATAAGAAACTGAATGAAACCAAGTATGCCAACTTTACCTTCTACTCATCCTTCAAATGTCAGAAAGATTGTAATTCAGTTCCAGAATGGTTGTAGATTAAACACAGAGATGGAGGGTTTGAGTTTCTTCGGTGACAGACCTAAATCTGTGATAGTGCGTGGTTTTGATCTTTGCTCACTACTGGAGCTCCCCAAGCCGGCTGGTTTCGGGGCTAAGCCACCTTGCAGAGGTAGTGAAGAGGGGGGAGAATCCCAGCAGGGTTAAGGAGAGCTGTATCTCTCCTCCCCAGCTGGCTATTACTCCCTTTCCTGAAGGTGGTTGCAGCGGTGGTCAGAAATGACCACCTCAAAGAAGAAATTGACTGGAAAAGAATGTGTAGGAGGAAGATAAGAAGAGAGAGTTTTGGCTGACCGGGTTGAACTGAAAAAGCAACAACATAAGGTACCTTGGAATCTGAACTATAAAAAATAACATTGCTCCCAAAGAAGATTTTGAAGCAGCAAATGAGAGAGGGAAGGGAAAGGATTCGGGTTTTTTTTTTCTTTCCTTCCCCACATTGACAACTAAGAGATTTAAGTAAGAAATTGACAAAAATCCACTTTGACATTAACAGGCATTTAAGCTGAAAATAAAATGTCAAAGGGATAATAAAAATTGCTGGATTTTCAAAAAAATAAAAATAAAAAAAGGAAAGGAGAGAAAAGGAAAAAACAAAAGGGTGGGAACTGGAAAAATTGAGAAGACCACCTGGAAGTGAAAGGAATTAACAGTGAAACTTTAACAAGATTCCTAAAAGATACATTCTAACTGAAACTTTGTAACAAGATAAGACAACCCCAGGAAGAGAAAGTGGAAAAAAGAAGCAAGAAGAAACAGCTTTGGATTATTTGGATTACTTGGTGATTTTGGGAGTTTTGGTTATTGGATCTAAAATCAATTGGGTGGTTGTTTAAAAGTTTTTAAAATGGTATCACTCTTGGAAGAACTGAAAATGGAACTTAAAAAACAGAAAGAAGATGCACAAGAAGGAAGAGGGTTTTTTGGCTTCGTGTTTAAATTTTTAGAAATGGAGATCATGAACTATAAGCAACAACAAGAAATGCCTGTAGAACAAGAAGGGTGGGACAAGGAAGAAGCCATCTTCAATGACCAAGTAATTCTATGTGGGGAAAAGAAAGGAAAGGGGGGGAGAGAGTGAAAAATTTAAGATCTGAAAAAACAACCAAAAAAAAAGAATAGTTTGAAAAGTAATTACAACTTTCGGAAGAAACAGAAGAGAGGATTACAGAAGAGAGAATCAGAATTAGAGAGACAAGGGGTCAAAAAGGGGAGGGAGAAGAAGAGGAAGAAGAGGGAAAGAAAAGAAATTATAAAGGACAGAAGCAGGATATAGAGGAAACAGGAAAAGCATACAAGGATTAAAGGTATAAGCCTATTTAGAAGACACAGAGATAATGGGTGAAAACTTAACTGAAAGAGGGATTCTGCAAGGGTACATAAGATAGTATTGTTATATTTGTAACAGAAATGAACTTGGAAAATATGAAACAAGTGTGATAAAGATGATAGATAAAATACACATTGTAATGGAATGTTTAATAAATAAATGAAATAAAGAGAATGAGAATGAAATTAGGAAAGGAAGGGAACATTTTAATTATTACAAATGTGTTATAAAAATTTAAGTGAAGAGGAATATGAAAGAAACATGAAAATATTATGGAAATATTATAAGTGTTCTAAAGGAAGTATGATATCCCATTGAAAAGAAATGTTAAAGATGTTAAAGATTATAACTAAAATTAATGATAGAGCTGAATTGGAAAAGAATAAGTATTTTATTTATTATTGTTATATATATATACTTTCTTTTTAAGAACTTTAGTTCTTAAACTTTAGTGTGTATTTTAAGAATGTACCAAGCAGAATTTGACTGAAAGTTATGTGTTATATTGAATGTTATAATTGTAAAGGCATAAATTGAAGTTTAAATAAGAGGAAAATTTTGTTTAGTGAGAAAATAAAATATGAAATTGAAACAGGACAGACAAAAGTATAAATATAATGATAAGAAAGATATTGAAAGTTAGAAAAAGATATATATATAATTGAATTTGGAAAGGAATGAGATCATTAAAACAAGGTTGAGAAAACTAAGGGAAGGGAAACATTATTGAGAAAATGTTAAAGTAGTAATAAGATATGGAATAGAACACAAAGATGAATATGAAATTGAGTTTGTGTCTGTATGGAGAATTGATAACCCAGGACCATGCTATTCTCAAAAAAAGATATTTTATTTGTATTATGTATTGTGAAAACCCAAATAATTTTTTTACAAAAATAAAAAAAGATGGAGAGGAAGAGGGAGAGGGAGATAGACGCAAGGTGAATTCAATGTTCCATCCTTCCGAGGTCGGTAAAATGAGGACCCAGATTGTTGGAGACCTTATTCTGACTCTGTAAATCACTTAGAGAGGGCAATAAAGCACTGAAGTGGTATATACTGTAAGTATACTACTGCTATAGAACAGAGGTGGTATTCAGCCAGTTCTGACCAGTTCTGGAGAACCGGTAGCGGAAATTTTGAGTAGTTCAGAGAATGGGCAAATACCACCTCTGATTGAATATTTTACAGTATCCTTCCCCTGCCATGCCCACCAAGCCATGCCCACAGAACCGGTAGTAAAAAAAAATGAATCCCACCAGTGCTATAGAGATACCCACACACAATCTGGAAAGAAGTTCAATATATCAATATGGCTTTCCTACCTATATAATGCACATGACCCTGGGTAACTATCATCAGGTTAAAGCAGAGAACCCCCTCCCTGCTTCAAAACAACCAAAATAAAAACATGTCATGTCTTCTGAAATCAGAATATCTGTGACCCTGAAAAGACCCTGAAAATCATATTGAGATTACGATCCTAAATAGTCCAATAATTTGACTTTCAGATTAAATTTATTGTGCTTTCCATGATTTTCTAGCTATGATTCCATAAGCCATAACTTCCAAGGCTGACACCATGATCATATATTCATACATTGTGTTAAGCCATTAAACAAAGTTTAATAGTGTGAAGAAAGGCTACTGTGTAATTTAATTATCCAGCTTCAGAAACAAACATGCATCTAGTTGATAGACTAATAGCTCAGGATTATGAAAATGACCAGGATAGGAATGGTTTTAGAATGAATGGTGGGATGGTTACTGGCCCTTGAATCTTAAGCCCATGTCACACTGCCCAACGGATGCAAAAAGGACACAGTGGATGAACAAAATGTTCCATCCGTTGTTATCCATTCTCAAAAGGGGCAAAAATTTGCATAACTGGAGCGGATAACACGGACGTGGGGAGGACGCAGGGCGGATGCAAAGCGGATGCGGAACGGAAGCCCAGCGGATGGAAGCGGATGGGAGCGGATGGCACGTCCGCTAGACTTCTGGGGGACCTCAGCAAAGCAGACGCAGAAGGGATACAGCGGATGCAGAGCGGACACCGAACGGATGAAACGGATGCACAGCGGATGCACAGCAGAAGCCTAATGGATGCCTGGCATTAATTGCGCATGCGGGGAGGATGCATTGTGTCAGCCCCGTGGATATAACGGAAGCAGCTCGGAAGCAGGTCGCCATTCAGAGGAAAGACCTGCTGCCGGACGGATTGGCTGCCTTGCCTGCCCTGCCTGCATGTCTGCCTTCCAGCCTTGCTACCAGCCTTGCTGCCAGCCTCCCTGCCAGCCTTGCTGCCAGCCTGCCTGCAAGCCTTGCTGCCAGCCAGTCTGCCTGCCAGCCTTGCTGCCTGCCTTCCTGCCAGCCTTGGTTCATGTCTGCCTGCAAGCCTTGGTGCCTGCCTCCCTGCCAGCCTTGGTGCCTGCCTTGGTGCCTGCCTGCCTCCCTGCCAGACTTCTTGCCAGCCTTGGTGCCTGCCTTGGTGCCAGCCTCCCTGCCAGCCTTCCTGCCAGCCTTGGTTCCTGCCAGCCTCCCTGCCAGCCAGCAACCCCACAACCATGCAGAAGCACAGCAAGCCTCAGCCATCTGCTACCAGCCCTGGCAAGAGGGACAGGGCTACCATCCCGCCCCCTGGCCCTCACTCTGGTTCTGCTGGGGCTTCTGCAGCACGGGCTCGCTCTTCTGGGGCTGGGGCTTTTGCTGCTTCTGGAGGAGCTGATGACAAGCACTCCAGCACCAGCCACCTCCACAGCACCCGCACCCTTCACCCCTGAGACTGAGCGACCAAGAGGAGTGCCAGAGACTCATTTTTGTTGTATAGCTTGTTGTTAATAAAGTCTATTTTTGATTCACACACTTGCTTCATTTCTTTTTTTAAATAAAGTCTTGCTGGAAACTTTTAGAAATAGTTTAAGCCTTTGCATGCTTGTGGGATGAGTTAAGATAGCAGTGGGATGGGTTGAGATAGCAGTGGGATGGGCAGGGATACCTGTGGAATGGGTAATAGCTGTGGGATAGATAAACCTCCAGTGCAAGCAGAGTGGGACTGTATGGTCCACCCTCCCAGGTACCACACCTACGGCCCTTTATTATCAATAATAATGTAATAATTATCCACACATGTCAACATAAACACAACTCTTTATTAAACGCCGTGTTCATTGTAGGCCAACAAACATACATGGCCCAATCTCATCCGTGTGATGAGACAGGCTGAAGGAAGCATCCATTAAGCATCTACCATCCTGTCTTGCACCATTGTCTCAGGAGGTTGTGCTGCTTCTTCGCTTCATGTGAGGCTATGTTGGGGCCTTGCACATCCTCAGTGTCGATCAGGTTTCACCCTTGCCTCCATTCCTCAGACTCCATGTCCCCATTGCCTTGCTGGAGGTCCACGAGCCTGTTCTGCAAGACTGGGTAGCGGGTGCGCATGAGATTGTGCAGGATGCAGCAAGCTTCCGTGATCCTCCTCACGGTCTCTGGGCAAAGCTGCATGGTGGTGAGAAGTACCTGGAACCTGTTGGCCAGGATGCCAAAGGCATTCTCCACCACCCGCCTTGCCCTGGACAGACTGTAGTTGAAGATCCTCTCTTCACGGGTGAGGAGTCTGGAAGTGTAGGGCTTCATGAGGTGGGTTGTGAGGGAGAAGGCGTCATCCCCCACGATGAAGTAGGGCACATCTTGTGTGTCATTGGGCAGGGGTTCTGGATCTGGGAAGCCCATGATGAGGTTGCCTTCCAGCTCCTCCTTGAGGTGACTGGAGTTGTATACCTGGGCATCTGAAGATGAGCCGTTGCCTGAAGCACTGATGTACATGAACTTGTAGTCAGCATCGACCATGGCGAAGAGGATGATGCTGAAGAAGCCCTTGGAGTTGAAATAAGTGGACCCCACTTGGCTGGAGCTTTGCAGGCCACGTGCTTGCCATCTATGGCTCCAACAGTGTGTGGTAAGTTCCACTTCTGATACCACTGCTCTGCAACTTTCTTCCATCCTTGTTCAGTGGAGGAGTACTGGAGGAGCTCCTCCTTGTATTTTTCGATGATGGCCTGCACCACTTCTCTGACCACAATGCTGATGGTGTTGGATGGCAACCTCCAGCCGTACTGCATGCTCTTGTAGGAGGTCCCTGAGGCCAGGTGGCGCAGAGTCTGCCACCTTGAGCCCAGGTTCCAGGCTGGGATGGAAGCTGGTGTTTGCCTTTGTCAACCTGGGTGTCAGCCGCTGCACAACTTCGTCAAACATGGCTGGAGGCATCCTCATGAAGTTCTGGAACGCCCAAGTGTCTTTGTTCCTGAGCTCCACCATCAGCTTGTTGTATAGTCTGTCCTCTGCTCTTCTGGCCAACCATCTTCGGATCCAGACTCTTTTTGGGTGGCTCCTTTTCTTCTCGCAGTAGAGTTCACAGAGCCTGCAGATGGCTTCGCACTGTTGCAGAATGATGGTGGCTGCCGAAAGGACTTTTTTACAATCCACGGTGGACATGACTGGATGCTGTGGAAGAGGAAGAGCCAGATGAAGGCTGCAGAGGTCTGCACCGCTGGGCTGCTGTTCTGAAAGTGAGATGCAGGTGAATTGCTCCTCCTTTTTATAGGCAGTATAGGTTTTCCGCTAGGCATCCTCTAGACATCCTTAATATCCGATATAGGTCCCCTCTGCGAACGTTTTTTCTGTTTTAAATGCTTTGTTTCCGTGCTGCATCCATTCTGCATCCGTTCTGCATCCGTTCTGCATCCGTTCCGCTTCCTCCCTGCGTCCGGGCGGATGGAATTCCGCGGATGCGTAACAGACGCCTAGCAGATACAGCGGATGTGTAACGGATGTGTAACGGATGTGTAACGGATGCGTAACGGATGCGTAGCGGATGCAGAACGGACAAATTGGATACATTTTCTGCGCAAAAGTTTTGGGCAGCCCAAAACTTTTGGAGCGGATGAAACGTCCATAAATGGATGCTGGACGGATAGAGAGGAAGCCAAATGGAGGCAGTGAGTACATCGCGTTTTCGAACGGATGGCAAGGTTTTTTGTCCGTTTTACATCCTCTTTGCATCCGTTGGTTCAGTGTGACATGGGCTTTATGTTGAGGTGACTATCTCAGTCTGCCTGGTAGAGATACTCAACTTGTGAGAAAGGAATATTTGAAGCTTCCTTGTCTCAAGACCAGCTTCTATCTTTGAAAAAAAATGAAGCAATTAAAGGCTGATGGTGTATTTGCTCTCTTAAAATGCATTATTGTGAAAATGCACAAAGTGAAAACATCAATTGTTTAGGTTTTTGTCTTGCTAACTCCAAATTAGTATTCCTGATAGTGTTCCCGACAAATGAGGTTATTACCAGCACATGCTGTAAACATAAATCAGATTGATATCAATAAAATTGCTTCTCTTTCTTTCTTTCTCCCTCCCTCTCTCTTTTGTTCTGGTCTTGTTTATGGATTCTCTGTCACTTTCTAAGTAACCCATAAATACTTAGAATGTGTTGAGGAAAGCTGCCACTCAATTCACTCCCTTTCCTTGACTAGGAGCAGTAACCCTGATCATTTTTCACAATGTTTGCCAAGTCAAAGGTGTCCTACTCATTAACCTACATTGCACTGGCACCACTTTATGACTGTGAATATCTTACACATTTCTTTACCTCCGGACAAATGGAACTAAGAAAGTACTTTGTTCAAGCAACTGATGCATACTGCTGATATGCTCAGTGGCGTACTGAGAGTTAGATTGCCAGCAGGAGAGATTTCTGATATTGAATGGTGGTCAAAAGGAAGAAGGCAGAATGCCTTTGCCAAGGGAGAGGATGTAAGATGGTGTCTGACACATGAAATCTCCCAAGCCAGCAGCATGCAAACTGTCATGCCCCTTGTGGAGACTGACTCTGAGGGAGAGGAGGAACAGCTGAAAGGGAGTGGAAGTGTGGCTCTGAAGATTGTGGAGGAGGCTGGGGAAGGGCAGAGATTGGCTGAGCAGTCGGAGGAGGACCCAGGCCCATCCCCTATTCATTCTAAGGCACGCAGGGAGGAGAGGATAAGGGAGAGACGTGGTCTCCTTGGGAGGAGAGGGCCTTGATCCTCTTCATGGGCTGCAGGTGTGACAACTGAATAAGAGTTTGGACATGTATACTGGCAAACGCTGGAAACAAATCATGTAAATATCTCTAGTTTATAGTTCCTCTCTGAGTTTGGCATCCTTCCCAGTGTGTGTTATATGTGGACATCCTCCAGCCCTTATCTTGCCTGGTTTGTGTTGATTTTTTCCTTCTTCATGTAACTGTGTGGGAGTTTTTTTGTCTTCTGTAAAAGATATTCAGAGCTTGGAAGCAAACTGAAGGAATAAAAGGGGCTTCACCTGTTTCTGTGACTGTGTTTGTTTTGTATCTCACCCTGGGTCATCACACAAATGTATTGCAGTCTTATGTTCAGGAACAGACTTTCAGCAATTGAACCCTTGAGTCTCCAAGGAGTCTAACTTCTGAACACGGGGTCTGTAATTGTAAAACAAAATAATTACAGGATGTAATGAACAGTAGGAGAAGGTTCTTAATATGTGATACCACTACCAAATGCAAAACAGCTGGTGATGGGTTCTCTAACATGCCTCAGTTTCTACTAAATATGGAAATTTGGAGCATCTGTGACCTATTGATAGGAGTCAAATATGGAAAGAAATTTCCTCTACCTGTGACTTATATGCCACTGAAACTTCCCAGGCTATGAAAAACCTAATGATCAATTGTCATAATTACCAGGCCTCTTAGATTCTATTTTCTTCGTAATAAACCAGTTTGGTGTAGTGGTGAAGGCACCATAATAGAAACCAAGGGTCCATGAGTTTGAGTTCTGATTTAGCCACGAAGCCAGGTGGGTGACTAGTCATTTTCTCTCAGCCATAGTAAAAAGGCAATAACGAACCATATCTGAAATTTTGCCACCACCCCCTCCAAAACCCGACAGCAACTTGTCCAGGTGTTGTCAAGAGTCAATCCTGAGTTGAAAGCATGAGCACACAGTACTTTAATTCATCATCATTATAATATATGATAAGCCATGAAATTGATGAACAGACACAAATAATATTTTAAAATACCACTTGCACAGTTTTCCTTATTCACTTCCCAGTTTACTTCCTGCACCCGACATCTATAGTGAAACTCAAAAAAATTATAATATCATGCAAAAATTCATTTATTTCAGTAATGCAACTTAAAAGGTGAAACTAATACATGAGATAGACTCATTAAGTGCAAAGCAAGATAATTTGTCATAGTTGAGATGATTATGGCTTACAGCTCATGAAAACCCCAAATCCACAATCTAAGAAAATTAGAATATTGTGAAAAGGTTCAATATTCTCGGCTCAAAGTGTCTAATTCAGCCACAACACCTGCAAAGGGTTCCTGAGCCTTTAAATGGTCTCTCAGTCTGGTTCAGTAGGAATCACAATCATGGGAAAGACTGCTGGCCTGACAGTTGTGCAGAAAACCATCACTGACACCCTCCATAAGGAGGGAAAGCCTCAAAAGGTAATTGCAAAAGAAGTTGGATGTTCCCAAAGTGCTGTATCCAAGCACATGAATAGAAAGTTATGTGGAAAGAAAAAGTGTGGAAGAAAAAGGTGCACAAGCAGCAGGGATGACCGCAGCCTGGAGAGGATTGTCAGGAAAAGGCCATTCAAAAGTGTTGGGGACTTTCACAAGGAGTGGGCTGAGGCTGGATTCAATGCATCAAGAGCCACCACACAGAGACAGATCCTGGACATGGGCTTCAAATGTCGTATTCCTTTTGTCAAGCCGCTCCTGGACAACAAACAACATCAGAAGCATCTTACCTGGGCTAAAGAAAAACAGACCTGGTCTGTTGCTCGGTGGTCCAAATTCCTCTTTTCTGATGAGAGCAACTTTTGCATCTCATTTGGAAACCAAGGACCCAGAGTCTGGAGGAAGAATGGAGAGGCACACACTGCAAGCTGCTTGAAGTCCAGTGTGAAGTTTCCACAATCTGTGTTGATTTGGGGAGCCATGTCATCTGCTGGTTTGCTTCATTAAGTCCAGGGTCAACACAGCCGTCTACCAGGAGATTTTGGAGCACTTCATGCTTCCTTCTGAAGACGAGCTTTATGGGGATGCTAACTTCATTTTCCAGCAGGACTTGGCACCTGTCTACACTGCCAAAAGCACCAAAACCTGGTTCAATGACTGTGGGATTACTGTGCTTGATTGGCTGGCAAACTCGCCTGAGCTGAATCTATGGGGCATTGCCAAGAGAAAGATGAAAGACATGAGACCGAACAATGCAGAAGAGCTGAAGGCCACTATTGAAACCACTATTGTTCTATGTACAGTCCTTGTTTTATTGATTGCATGTAATATTCTAATTTTCTGAGATTGTGGATTTGGGGTTTCCATGAGCTGTAAGCCATAATCATCATAATTATGACAAATCATGGCTTAAACTATCTTGCTTTGCGTGTAATGAGTCTATCTCATACATTAGTTTCACCTTTTAAGTGGCATTACTGAAATAAATGAACTTTTGCATGATATTCTAATTTTTCAAGTTTCACCTGGACACCTGAGAGTCAGCAACACTGGAAAGAGTTCGTGTATCCAGCCTTTTTTAAATCTGTGGAACCAAAAAAAAAGAAATAGTGTCCCAAAGGTGCTTTTTCTTTTCTAAGAGGCAACTGTACTTTCTGTTTTTTCTCTGAAGATGTTTCACCTCTCATCCAAGAAGCTTCTGAAGCTGAAAGCACCCCTGGGATAATCATGACCTGGATGATTGAGTATCTCCATAAAGGAAAATAGTGGTTGCATTATTTAACAATAGGAGTGTAAGCCAGTTCATGCAATAAAAAGAAATGAGGGAAATTCAGGGATATACATATCTAATCTATGTAGGATTCGGATTTCTAAATAAATCTCCCAATTGGCCCATGGTGATAAAATCCTTGTCCACATATCAAAAGAGAAGAGTATCAGATAAGCCAACCAGCAAACATTTCCTTTCTCCAATTTGTCTCATTCTGTCTGCACTACGCTGCATTAAAAATAAAAACTGGCTAGTTGTTCTGAGGGAAAGCAGAGAGAGGCTTCCAAAGCACAGGTGGTATTCAACTGGTTTGTACTGGTTCTGGCAAATTGGTAGCAGAAATTTTGAGTAGTTCAGAGAACCAGTAAATACCACCTGGCTGGCCCCGCTCACCTGCACCTGCCTTTGTTTTTTTAGCTTAGCTGATTCATGTGGCAAAGAGTTTGTTGCACCTCAGCTGAACTAAAAAAAGCTCACCTCACTAATGCTGACAGGTTTTTGAATGTTTCACGCAAGCACAAAGCACGCATTAGGCATGTGCAGATGTGAAGCGCGCTATCATAGAACTGGTAGGAAAAAAATTGGAAACCCCATCACTGTCCCATAGTGACTATTCTACTCTACTCACTATGTAGCAATTACACTGTTGGAGACTGAATATCTCTACCTGCATGGCTCTACGTAGAATCTCATGTTGGCCAGTGGGACAATGGAGAGAGAAAATAGAAGAAAATGGTCTTCACAAGCTGTTCCTATATCTGTCTCTCACGCGGCCTATTTTAATGACATGAATCTTGTTGCTGAAAAGAAAACAAGGGAATTTCTATTTCTATATTCTCACTCTTTCTCTATCTGTTCAAGATGTACTTTATCCATTCATTCATTCATTTAGTCAAATAATTTTTATTTTATTAAAAAAAATAAAATACAAAATTCCAAGGGAATTTTTTCCCCACAGGAACAAACAAATGAACCAAAACCCAAAATGTATATACACATACTTACTATGCCTCCAATTGAATACTGATAAATATATTATATCAATATTAGTTTCCCACCCCTTGTGAACAGCCCTCCCAAAATTTAAACTTCTAATTCTATTTGCAAATTATTAATCTGTCACCTATTATATTAATGGCAAAATAGTTAACAGGTAGAATGACAAACAAAAAAGGCAGGAATAAAATATCAAAAGCCTTCTGTTAACAAACTATTATTGTATTCAAGTCATTGAAAATTTACCACAGCTTATTGTCTATCCCAAATCATCCCAACAGTTAACTCTGATTCTTCCTGAATCAAATATCCATGTTTGTTTCTTCATATCATCTGTTATCAATTGTCTGGTTAAATATAATAAATCCATTCATTTATTTATTGGCTTGTCTGTTTAACTTCTAGACCACCCGTTTCACCAAGGGGACTCTAGGCAGCTTACAGTCATGCAATAAAAATACCACATAAAGCATTAAAACAATAAAAACAATAAATTTAAAATTCAGTTAAAATTCAATTGACTGAGATAGAGTGGAAAGGAGCAAAGTGTGCACAGGGAGGAGATGGAGTCTGCCTAATCCAGTAACCACTAGTGCCATTCCTCCATTGGGATCCTAAGCCAGGTGGCAAAGCCAACATGCTTGGTACCAACAATTAGACTGATATCTTAACTGATGGCATTGCCACTTTGTGCATTTTTTTCACAAGTGATGTTTTAATTGATCTCCTCAAACAGCAAATAGGTGCATTGTACAGACTAAAGGATAGAATCCAAAGGTTCTCTAATGAAAAACTTGCCATGTTGTTTTCAAATTTGTATAAGCCCATAAAGTTAGGTTAATTGATCATAAGTCTACTTGGAGCTGGAGCTAGTGTGTTGCTGATCCCTAATCTTTGATAAATAAAATCTGTGTTTGGACCCAAAATAAATCAACTAGAATCTCCAGGAATTATCTAAAATCTCCTGGATGAGAACTATTGTTAATATTATGATAAGGAAAATAATTCTTTTACCTTCAGCTCAGTGGTGGAATTCAATATTTTTTACTACTGGTTCTGTGGGTGTGGCTTGGTGGGCGTGGCATGAAAGGAGGAATTTCTTCCTGAGACCATCCCACAGCAAGTTCATTGAAGTAGGGGAAGCCAAGAAGATGGCAGGACATTTGCAACAGTCAAATTAATATCGGCCACCACATATTAAAGGTAAGTGCAAGATCTCCATGCCTTGACTTGTGAGACTTTTGAAGAAATGTCTGTTTCTTGGGAGAATACCAGGAAACTGGGACCAGATATTTTTTGTAGAGAAACAGTTATGAATTTTAGAAAAGAGTTACAAAAGCTTCTGTCGAACCCAGGAAATATTAACTGCTCTGCTGCTGAAGCAGTAACAGGCCATCAAAATACGGAAAAAAAACTATGATGAACACATTATATGTGCAGTTGACATTACTCTTTTTTATAAGGACACCACATAAATCAATAGCCTGTAGGCTCTTGTACCATGTAAAAGTAAATGACATTTCAGCAAAAATTGCAGCTTTGCAGCCAAGTCATTTCATGCTTTAGAACTTTTTGCTGTCTCAGAGACCAGAAAGGTCTGGACCTGAGCACTTGAATTTGAAATTTCTTGAAATACAAGTACATGAGTAAGTGTAGATCACAGCCTACCTCAGCATTTCATTTGGCAAAACTGTTTAATAGAGTGTTTTGCTCATATGCCTGAAACAGCGTGATGTTATGAAGCTTGAAAGGCACTGAAGCATGTTTTAATTCTTAGTTTGGTCTCTGAAAAGATTGGTAAACTTTTATATCACTCAGGGCTAAGATAGCCTGTTCTGTGTCAAAGTATGACAAAGGAGGTTGACCAGCCATGTCCTTGTCCAGATTCCATTTCCCCTTTTCTTTAGATTTTTTTTCTTCTTCTTCTCCTAAGGAATATTTTGCTTTACTGTGATTGCTTTTTCCTTTCTGCCTTTTAGAAAGCCTTCCTCAGATTTCTGATTAATTTACTAAATTATCCTGGAGTTAACTGGCTACCATGCAAGCCTGTGATTGGAAGTAGCTTTCTAAAGAAAGCACTTAAAAGTACATTGTGTGTTCCTTTGCTTACGCTGAGCCCCTTTTTCATTTCTGGTCCAAGTGCTCCATGACCATATAATCTCTCAGTCTTAATCCCATGTCACACTGCACCAACGGATGGAAAGAGGATGTAAAACGGAGAGAAACACTTGCCATCCATTAGTTAACACGATTCATCCATTCTGTACTCACTGCCTTCATTTTTCATCCTCTCTATCCATCCAGCATCCATCGACTGAGGTTCCATCTGCTCAAAAAGTTTTGAGCTGCTCAAAACTTTTTGAGCGGAAAATGTATCCAACGCGTCTGTTCTGCATCCGCAACGTATATGGGGAACATCCGTTCTACAGCCGTTGTCATCCGTTATGCGTCCGCAATATCCGCAAGGCATCCGCTGTGCATCCGCGCAAATCAAATCTGCTCCAGTGGAAAACAGACACAGGGACGAAGCGAAACGGATGTGGAATGGACGCGCAGCGTCAGTAGCATAGATGGAGAAAGGATGAAAGTGGATGCAGCTCACAAAGAAAGCATTTAAAATGAAAAAACGTTCACAGAAGGGACCTATCTCGGATATTAAGGATGTCTAGAGGATGCCTAGAGGATGCAAAAAGACACCTAGTGGAAAACCTATATTGCCTATAAAAAGGGGGAGGAACTCACCTGGATCTCACTTTCAGTCCAGCAGCCCTGCTGTGCAGACCTCTGCAGCCTTCATCTGACTCCTGCTCTTGCACAGCATCCAGTCATTTCCACCATGGATCGTAACACAGTCCTTTTGGTAGCCACCATCATTCTGCAACAGTGTGAAGCCATCTGCAGGCTCTTTCAACTGTTCTACGGGAAGAAAAGGAGGCGGCCAAGAAGTGTCTGGGTCCGAAGATGGATCGGGAGAAGAACAGAGTCCAGACTGTACAACAAGCTGATGGTGGAGCTGAGGAATGAAGGCCCTCGTGCATTCCAGAACTTCATGAGGATGCCTCCAGCCATGTTTGATGAAGTTGTGGAGTGGCTGACACCCAGGTTGACCAAACAGAGCACCAACTTCCGGCCCAGCCTGCACCCTGGGCTCAAGGTGGCACTCACTCTGCGCCAACTGGCCTCAGGAACCACCTACAGGAGCATGCAGTACAGCTGGAGGGTGCCACACAACACCATCAGCAATGTGGTCAGAGAAGTGATGCAGGCCATCATCAAAGAATACCTGGAGGAGCTCCTCCAGTGCCTCTGCACTGAAGAAGGCTGGAAGAAAGTTGCAGAGTAGTGGTATCAGAGGTGGAACTTCCCCCACACCTTTGGAGCCATAGATGGGAAACACATGGCCTCCAAAGCTCCAGCGAAGTCGGGGTCCACTTATTTCAACTACAAGGGCTTCTTCAGCATCATCCTCTTCGCCATGGTCGATGCTGACAACAAGTTCATGTACATCGATGCTTCAGGCAACGGGTCAGCTTCAGATGCCCAGGTATACAATGCCAGTGACCTCAAGGAGGGGCTGGAACGCAACATCATCATGGGCTTTCCAGATTCAGACCCCCTGCCCAACGACACACAAGATGTGGCCTACTTCATCGTGGGGGATGGCGCCTTTTCCCTCAGAGCCTACCTCATGAAGCCCTACACTTCCAGCCGCCTCACACGTGAAGAGAGGATCTTCAACTACAGGCTGTCCAGGGCAAGGCGGGTGGTGGAGAACACCTTTGGCATCCTGGCCAACAGGTTCCAGGTACTTCTCACCACCATGCAGCATAGTGCACAGACTGTGAGGAGCATCGTGGAAGCTTGCTGCATCCTACACAATCTCATGCGCACCCGCTACCCAGTGTTACAGAACAGGCTCGTGGACCTCCAGCAAGGCAATGGGGACATGGAGCCTGGGGAATGGAGGCAAGGCTGAAACCTGATAGACACTGAGGATGTGCAAGGCCCCAACAGAGCCTCATGTGAAGGGAAGAAGCAGCACAACCTCCTGAAACACTGGTGCTACTCCCCAGCTGGAGCAGTGGAGTGGCAAGACAGGATAATAGATGATTAATGGATGCTTCCATCAGCCTGTCTCATCACACTGATGAGATTGGGCCATGTCTGTTGGGTGGGCCTACAATGAACAGGGCATTTAATAAAGAGTTGTGTTTATGTTGACATGTGTGGATGATTGATTACATTATTATTGATAATAAACGGCCATAGGTGTGGCACTTGGAAGGGTGGACCATCCAGTCCCACTATGCTTGCACTGGAGGTTTATCTATCCCACAGCTATTACCCATTCCAAAGGTATCCCTGCCCATCCCACAGGTATACCTGTCCATCCCACTGCTATCCTTACCCATCCCACAAGCATGCAAAGGCTTAAACCATTTCTAAAAGTTTCCACCAAGATTTTATTGACAAAAATAAATGAAGCAAGCGTGTGAAGCAAAGTTAATCTTTATTAATAACAAGCTGTAAAAGAAAAAGGACCCAAGTCAAGTGTCCAAAGGAAAAATAAAGTCAACAGGTAGCCACCCAATCTTTGGCACTCTTCTTGGTCACTCTGAGGCGTGCCCAGTCTCAGGGGTGAAGGGTCCAGGTGCTGTGGAGGTGGCTGCTGCTGGAGTGCTGGTCTGAAGCGCCACTGGGGTGCCTGGCCCCGAGACGACAACAGGGGATGGTGTGTTGAGGAAGCTCTCAGACAGCTGGCTCAGCCCCGTGATGTTGAGAGCCCCTTCCTCCATGACATGGGGTGTCAGGCCCAATACCGATGACAGATGTACTGAGGCCAGGCTTGGCTGTGGGGTGGAGGAAGGAGCAGTGTAGTGGGGCTATCTGGTCTGCAGCTGGGTGAGGACTGGCATCGGTGGCATCGGTGGGGTGGGTGGCATCTGTGGCGTGGTTGGCATCGGTGGTGTGGGTGGCATCAGTGACATCAGTGGCACCGATGGTGTCCGATGTACCTGTGCCTGGACTGGGAAGGGCTGCCTGTGATGCTGGACCTCCTGGTAGCTGTAGCCTTGGTAGGGGAGGGCCTGTGGAAAGCCTTGGAAGGGCAGTGACATCACCTGGGGTGGAGGAGCAGGCCTGGATTGGATGGGAGCAGGCTCATCTTAGTCTGGAGGGTTGTGAAGAAGATCGGTGATCCTGTCCTTCACCACCTGGTACTGTGTTTCCGACATGTTCATGAGGGTCTGGTTGACATAGGTGAGGAAGGGCTTGCAGTTGGAGGATGGGACATCGGTGTGTACCAGCTGAGAGAGGAGATCTACGCTGCTCCTGATGGTGTCTCTTATCTCCAGCAGGACAATGTGGCTCTGCCCCTCTGGTCTGTCTCTCTGCCTTTCTGTGGAGGTGGAGCTGGGGGTGGATACGGGTTGGGCCGTGGTGGAAGTACCGTCTCCTTTCTCCCACTGCATCAGGGGGTCCTCCATGTGCTCCGCCAGGGTTAGTACAGCTGTCGGGGGGGTCTCCGTCGTGGCACTCTCCACAGATATCTGCCTGGACACAGGAGCTGACTCTTTGCCAGAAGAGGACTGGCTCTCAGCAGGCTGCCTGAGAGAGAGGGTTGTGAGAGGGGCTGCTCCTTGGTGGCGAATCTCATCCTCTAAGAAGCTGCAGTTGGCCATCATGTAGGTCTCCTGGTCCGTCAGTTTGACCACGGCCTGGCCAGATTTCTTGAGGTGCAGCTTCCCGTACTAGTTGTGCATGTGCTTCCACCAGCCAAGGAGCACCTCCGAAGTGTAGCCGGGGCTCTCCGCCTTCTCTCACCAAGCAGCCTGCTTCCTCTTGGTGTCTCGATAGAGCGTGTGTCCCTTCCACCAAAGATATTCATTCTCCCTCAGCCACTCCAGCACCTCCTCCTCATGTTCCTCTTCGATTGTGTATTGCCTCCTCTCCCGTTCACACGTCTGCCTCTTCCTCCCTTTGGCAGGGCCATATGGGCCCTCATCAGAAGAGCTTCGAGGTTGTAGGGGCTGCTCCTCCACACCACCACCACCACCAGCAGCAACAACAACAGTAGCAGCAAAAGCAGGACCAGCAGAACCAGCAGCAGCAGCACCAGTAGCACCAATAGGACCAGGAGCACCAGCAGGACCAGGAGCACCAGCAGGACCAGGAGGACCAGGAGCTGTGCCAGCATAGTAAGCACCAGCAGAAGCACCAGCACCAGGAGCAGTGCCAGCAGAGTAAGCACCAGCAGAAGCACCAGCACCAGGAGCAGTGCCAGCAGAGTAAGCACCAGCACCAGGAGCAGTGCCAGCAGAGTAAGCACCAGCAGAAGCACCACCACCAGATGCAGCATCAGCAGAAGCACCACCACCAGAAGCAGCATCAGCAGAGTACGCACCAGCAGAAGCACAACCACCAGAAGCAGCATCAGCAGAAGCACCACCTCCAGAAGCAGCATCAGCAGAAGCCCCAGCACCAGAAGAGCGAGCCCGGGCAGCCGAAGCCTCAGCAGAAGCAGAGTGAGGGCCAGGGGGTGGGAGGATGGCCCTGTCCCTCTTGCCAGGGCTGGCAGCAGATGGCAGAGGCTTCCCTTTCTTCCCCATGGTTGTTGGGTTGCTGGCTGGCTGGCTGGCTGGTTGGCTGGCTGGCTGGCTGGCTGGCAAGCTGTGTCTGGAAGCAGGTCTTTCCTCTGAATGGTGTCCTGCTTGCAAGCTGCTTCCCTTTATATCTGCGGGACTGATGCAATGCATCCTCCCCGCATGCGCAGTGAACGCTAGGCATCCGCTAGGCATCTGCTAGGCTTCCACTAGGCTTCCGCTAGGCTTCCGTTAGGCTTCCGCTAGGCTTCCGCTCTGCATCCGCTTCATCCACTCGGCATCAACTCTGCATCCGCTCTTTCCGTTCCGCGTCCGCTTTGCTGTGCTCCCCCGGAAGCCTTGTGGCTGTGCCATCCGCTTCCATCTGCTTCCATCCACTAGGCTTCCGTGGAGCATCTGCTTTCCATCCGCCCTACGTCCTCCCCCCGTCCGTTCCTTTCCATGTTGTCCGCTCTGGTTATGCAAATTTGGGGCACTTTTGAGAGCGGATAACAACGGATGGAACATTTTGCTCGTCTGCTGTGTCCTTTTTACAAACATTTTGCATCCGTCGGCCAGTGTGACGGGGCCTTAAGTGGTTGAGTTGTTGGTCAAAATGTTGCTTTATGGTGGTTTGAGACTAGCTAACAGATTGTGTCTAAAAGATGACACAGGTACTCCTTGACTTACAACCACAGTCGAGCCCAAAATATATGTTCCTAAGAGAGACATTTGTTAAGTGAATTTTTCTTCATTTTACAATTTTCTTGCCACAATTGTTAAATGAAACACTGAGGTTGTTAAGTTAGGAACATGGTTGTTTAGTAAATCTGGCTTCCCCATTGATTTTGCTTTTCAAAAGTTCACACAAGAAGATCACATAAGACAATTGCCAAGCATTTGTGACCATGGGGATGATGCAAAACAGAGGTGGTATTCAGCAGGTTCTGACCAGTTCTGGAGAAACAGTAGCAGAAATTTTGAGGAGTTTGAAGAACTGGAAAATCCCACCTCTGACTGGAGATTTTACAGTATCCTTCCCCTGCCACCCTCACCAAGCCACATCTACAGAACCAGTAGTAAAAAAATTTGAATCCTACCATTGGTCATAACTGTGAAAAATGATCATAAATCTCTTTTTCAGGGCTGTTGTGACTTCGAACAGTCACCAAATGAACTGTGGTAAGTTGAGGCCTACTTGGATTGTAATGTTACTGTTTGACACCAAGGGCATTGCCTGGCACTCTATATCTTATTCTCTCTGCCTAGGTTCCCCAACCTGGAAAGGTTTCAGAACTGTAAACTTCAAATTTCCTTGGCAGCATCACCATAACTCAGGGGATGGGAGGTGTCAGATTATGATAATTTTACCACCTTATTGCTGATTTTATGCCCACCAAGTCCCTGATCTCCCCTGACTGCCCCTAAAGGCCATTGAATAGAATAGAATAGAATAGAATAGAATAGAACGGAACGGAACGGAACGGAACGGAACGGAACGGAACGGAACGGAACGGAACGGAATGGAATGGAATGGAGTGGAGTGGAATGGAGTGGAATAGAACAGAACAGAACAGAACAGAACAGAACAAAAGAAGAGAATGGAATGGAAT
>BLBF01000007.1:3270594-3286292 GCA_015471245.1 Laticauda colubrina
GAAGACCCAGCCAATCAGCTGGGACTCAGGAGGCAGAGAAGAGATGGGGGCAGGGCCAGTCAGAGGTGGTATTTTCCAGTTCTCAGAACTGCTCCAAATTTTCACTACCGGTTCTCCAGAACTGATCAGAACATGCTGAATACCATCTCTGACAATAAATGTTTGATTTGATTTGATCAAAATTGCTTGGTACTAGAAAGTACCTCTCACTTTTACCCTCCAAAAACCTAGAGTGGGAGGATCCTTACTGAGATGCTTTCTCCACTCTCAACTTTCCTTTTTATTCAGCTTTTGTTCTTCAGATGGTTGTGCAAGTTACAACTCTTCCTCCTGACTCCCAAAGTCATTCCCACATACCATTACACCCAGGGGTGGGATTCAAATTTTTTAACAACCTGTTCTGTGGGCATGGTTTAGTTGGTGGATGTGGCTTGGTGGTCATGTTATTGGCTGGGTGTGGCCAACTCAATATCACTCACATCGAGGCATGTATCTCCTCGCCTGACCTCTCATGACTGTGGGGATGCTGCAACAATTGTAAGTGTGAAAAATGGTCATAAGTCACTTTTTTCAGTGCCATTGTAACTTTGAATGGTCACTCCACACAAGCAAAGTACCAGCAAAGGAGTAAAAAAAACTCCAGAGAAGTTCCTGAGACAGGAAGTCTACTCCTGCCAAGAATGTAATAAGGGTTAAAAGAGAGGCAGTTTCTGTAAGCAACACCAGAATGTTTTCTTCCTGCCTTCCTGACAGGATTAGCCCAGTAATTTCTTCTAACAACTGGTTCTCCGAACTGCTTAGAATGTTAACAACCGGTTAGCAAATAGGTGCAAACTAGTAGAATCCCACCCCTGATTACACCATCACAATGTTATGTGAGACTAGCATGAAATGATTTTTGAAGCACCAGATCATGAATAATGCAGATCGGATTCATGATGATCACAATTCATGTTGATGTTACTCAACTGATTGCTAGTTGGTTTCCAGACACGTTAAGGGTGGGTTTTAATTTAAAACTTAAAATTGACTGAGATGCTGATCCCCTAAAAGGGATCTCAAATGGGAATTCTGGTTTGTTGGAGGATATGTGTCTCTGTGAAGCAAATTTCAAAGCAAAGCAATGCCCCTCATATAAACAGCAGAATGCCCATTTCTGGAGACTTAAGAATCTTCTGGTGATAAAGCATAGCAATTTTGCTCTGAGAAAATGAAAGGACATATGACATGATTCAACCTAACCTTTACTCTTTGCTTCTGTTAAATAAGTTGCTTATACAATTTTGCTAAAGCCCCTGTCACACTGCACCAACGGATGCAAAGAGGATGTAAAACGGAGAAAAAACCTTGCCATCCGTTCGAAAACGCGATGTATTCACTGCCTCCGTTTGGCTTCCTCTCTATCCGTCCAGCATCCGTTTATTGATGTTTCATCCACTCAAAAAGTTTTAGGCAGCTTAAAACTTTTGCACGGAAAATGTATCCAGTTCGTCTGTTCTGCATCCGCTATGCATCCACTACGCATCCGCTATATCCGCTAGGAATCCGCTGCACATCCGTGAAACTCGCATCCGCACGGACGCAGGGAGGAAGTGGAATGGATGCGGAACGGATGCAGAACAGATGCCTAGCGGATACAGCATGGAAACAAAGCATTTAAAACAGAAAAAACGTTCGCAGAGGGGACCTATCTCAGATATTAAGGATGTCTAGAGGATGCCTAGAGGATGCCTAGAGGATGCCTAGTGGAAAACCTATACTGCCTATAAAAAGGGGGAGCAACTCGTCTGCATCACACTTTCAGACCAGCAGCCCAGCGGTGCATACCTCTGCAGCCTTCATCTGACTCTTGCTCTTCCACAGCATCCAGTCCTGTCCACCGTGGATTGCGACAAAATCCTTTCGGCAGCCAACATCCTTCTGCAACACTGCGAAACCATCTACAGTCTCTGTGAACAGTACTATGGGAAGAAAAGGAGGCACCCAAAAAAAGTCTGGCTCCGAAGATGGTTCGCCAGAAGAGCACAGTACATACTTTACGACAAGCTGATGGTGGAGCTCAGGAGCGAAGATCCTCGGGTGTTCCAGAACTTCATGAGGATACCTCCAGCCATGTTTGATGAAGTTGTGCAGTGGCTGACACCCAGGTTGACCAAGACAAACACCAACTTCCCGCCCAGCCTGAAACCTGGACTCAAGGTGGCACTCACTCTGCACCACCTGGCCTCAGGGACCACCTACAGGAGCATGCAGTACGACTGGAGGGTGCCACCCAGCACCATCAGCTTTGTTGTCAGAGAAGTGGTGCAGGCCATCATCGAAGAATACAAGGAGGAGTTCCTCCAGTGCCCCTCCACTGAAGAAGGCTGGAAGAAAGTTGCAGAGCAGTGGTATCAGAAGTGGAACTTCCCCCACACCGTTGGAGCCATCGATGGCAAGCACGTGGCCTGCAAAGCACCAGCCAAGTCAGGGTCCACTTATTTCAATTACAAGGGCTTCTTCAGCATCATCCTCTTTGCCATGGTCGATGCTGACTACAAGTTCATGTACATCGATGTTTCAGGCAACGACTCATCTTCCGATGCCCAGGTATACAACTACAGTCACCTCAAGGAGGGGCTGGAAAGCAACCTCATGGTGGGCTTCCCAGATCCAGAACCCCTGCCCAATGACACACAAGATGTGCCCTACTTCATTGTGGGGGATGACGCCTTCTCCCTCACAACCTACCTCATGAAGCACTACACCTCCAGATGCCTCACCCATGAAGAGAGGATCTTCAACTACAGGCTGTCCAGGGCAGAGACGGGTGGTGGAGAATGCCTTTGGCATCCTGGCCAACAGGTTCCAGGTACTTCTCACCAACATGCAGCATAGCCCAGAGACCATGAGGAGGATCGTGGAAGCTTGCTGCATCCTGCACAATCTCATGCACACCCGCTACCCAGTCTTGCAGAACAGGCTCGTGGACCTCCAGCAAGGCGATGGGGACATGGAGCCTGGGGAATGGAGGCAAGGGCGAAACCTGATCGACACTGAGGATGTGCAAGGGCCCAACAGAGCCTCACGTGAGGCGAAGAAGCAGCGCAACCTCCTGAAACACTGGTGCAACTCCCCAGCTGGAGCGGTGGAGTGGCAAGACAGGATGGTAGATGCTTAATGGATGCTTCCTTCAGCCTGTCTCATCACACGGATGAGATTGGGCCATGTATGTTTGGTTGGGCTACAATGAACAGGGCGTTTAATAAAGAGTTGTGTTTATGTTGACATGTGTGGATCAATGCTTACATTGTAATTGATAATGAAGGGCCATAGGGGTGGCACCTGGGAGCATGGACCATATAGTCCCACTATGCTTGCACTGGAGGTTTATCTATCCCACAACTATTACCCATCCCATAGGTATCCCTGCCCATTCCACAGGTATCCCTTCCCATCCCAGAGCTATCTTAACCCATTCCAAAGGTATCCCTGCCCATCCCACTGCTATCTTAACCCATCCCACAAGCATGCAAAGGCTAAACCATTTCTAAAAGTTTCCA
Source organism: Laticauda colubrina (assembly GCA_015471245.1). Classification (NCBI taxonomy): domain Eukaryota; kingdom Metazoa; phylum Chordata; class Lepidosauria; order Squamata; family Elapidae; genus Laticauda; species Laticauda colubrina. The sequence continues at coordinate 3,274,137 of BLBF01000007.1, forward strand.
CCCAGGCTTTATAGAAAAAAATTAATGAAGCAAGTGTGTGAAACAAAGATAAATTTTATTAATAACAAGCTGTAAAATAAACATGACCCAAGTCAAGTGTCCAAATAAAGTCCACAAATATCAAGGCTTGCCAGTCTCTTGCACTCCTCTTGGTCACTCGGAGGTGTGTGCCCAGTCTAAGGTGTTAGGGAGCAGGTGCTGTGGAGGTGGGTGCTGCTGCAGTGCTGGTCTGAGGTGTCATTGGAGTGCCTAGACCCGAGAGGACAACAGGGGACGGTGTGTTGAGGAAGGTGTCGGACAGCTGGCTCAGCCCCGTGATGCTGAGAGGTCCTTCCTCCATGCCATGGGGTGTCAGCCCCAGTACTGAGGACAGATGTAATGAGGCCGGGCTTGGCTGTGGGATGGAGGAAGGTGCAGTGTAGTGGGGCTGCCTGCTCTGCAACAGGGTGAGGACTGTCGTGGTTGGCATCAGTGGCATCATTGGAACCGGTGGCAAGGGTGTCGCCCAATGACTCTGTGCCTGCATTTGTAAGGGCTGCTGTCTGTGCTGCTGGACCTCCGGGTAGCTGTAGTCCTGGTAGATGAGGGTCTGTGGGAAGCCTTGGTATGGGAGGGACATCACCTGGGGTGGAGGAGCAGACCTGGACAGGGTGGGAGCAGGTTCTCTGGGTCTGGAGGGTTGTTAAGCAGCGTGGTGATCCTCTCCTTCACCACCTGGTACTGGGGATCCGCCATCTCCTTGAGGGTCTGGTTCACATAATTGAGGAAGGGCTTGCAGTTGGAGGAGGAGGATTTGATGGGGACCAGCTGAGAGAGGAGACCTATGCTGGTGCGGATGGTGTCCCTGATCTCCACCAGGACCTTGTGGCTCTGCCCCTCCTGTGGTCCGGCTCTCTGCCTTACTGTGGTGGCAGAGGTGTGGGTGGATGTGGCTTCGGCACCGGTGGACTCGATGTCTCCTTTCTCCCACCGCACCAGGGAGTCCTCATCGCTCTCCACCTGCCCGGGAGTTCTCCGCCGTGGCACGCTCCACAGATACCTGCATGGAGACAGGGACTGACTCTCAGCTGCCAGAGGACTGGCTCCCAGCAGGCTGCCGGAGAGAGAGGGTAGAGATTTGAGCTCCTGGTGCTCCTTGGTGGCGGACCTCACCCTCCAGGAAGCTGCACTTGGCCATGACATAGTTCTCTCTGTCCGTCAGCTTAACCCTGGCCTGGCCAGATTTTTTGTGGTGCAGCTTCCCGTACCAGGTGTGCATGTGCTTCCACCAGCTGAGGAGCACCTCCGAAGTGTAGCCCATACTCTCCGCCCTCTCTCTCCAAGCAGCCTGCTTCCGCTTGGTGTCCCTGTACAGCCGGTGTCCCTTCCGCCGCAGATAGTCGTTCTCTCTCAGCCACTCTAGCACCTCATCCTCGTGCGCTTCCTCAATGTAGTACTGCCTCCTCTCCCGTTGTTGCATACGCCTCTTCCTCCCTTTGGAAGGACCAGATGGGCCCTCATCAGAGAGGCTTCCAGGTTGTAGGGGCTGCTCCCCCACACCAACAGCAGCAGCAGCAGCATCACCAGCAGGATCATAATCAGCATCATCAGTATCAGCATCAGCATAATCACCAGCAGGATCATAAGCAGCAGCAGCAGCAGCAGCTGGATCAGCAGCAGCAGCAGCAAGACCAGGATGAGCAGCAGCAGAGTAAGCACCAGCAGCAGGGTCAGCAAGACCAGGAGCACGAGCAGAACAAGCAGGACCAGCAGGACCAGGAGCAGCTTCAGCAGAGTACGCAGCAGAAGCACCACTGCCAGGAGCAGCTACAGCAGAAGCTCCAGCAACAGAAGAGCGAGCCCAAGCAGCAGAAGCCCCAGCAGAAGATGAGTCAGGGACATGGGGCGGGAGGTTGGCCCTGTCCCTCTTGCCAGGGATGGCGGCAGGTTGCTGAGACTTTCGCTTCTTCCCCATGGTTGTGGGGTTGCTGGCTGGCAGGAAGGCCTGCAGGAAGGCTGGCAGGCACCAAGGCTGGCAGGAAGGCTGGCAGGAAGCCTGTTAGGAAGCCTGGCAGGAAGCCTGGCAGGAAGGCAGGCACCAAGGCTGGCAGACAGACTGGCTGACAGGGAGGCTGGAAGGCAGGCTGGCAGCAAGGCTGGCAGGGAGGCTGGAAGGCAGGCTGCCAGCAAGGCTGGAAGGGAGGCTGGAAGGCAGGCTGCCAGCAAGGCTGGAAGGGAGGCTGGAAGGCAGGCTGGAAGCAAGGCTGGCAGGGAGGCTGCCCAGGAGGCTGGGAGGCAGGTTTGGAGGCAGGCTGGCAGCAAGGCTTGCAGGCAAGAACTCGAGGTATCCAGCAGCAGGTCTTTCCTCGGAATGCTGGCCACGTGCGAGCTGCTTCCCTTTATATCCGGGGGGCTTGCATCCCCCCCACATGTGCAATTAATGCCAGGCATCCGTTAGGCTTCCGCTGTGCATCCGCTAGGCTTCCACTCTGCATCCACTTCATCACTGTGCATCCGTTCTGCATCCGCTTTTTCCGTTCCGTGTCCGCTTTGCTGAGGGCCCCCGGAAGCCTAGCAGACGCGCCATCCGCTTCCATCCGCTGTGCTTCCGTTCCACATCCGCTTTGCATCCACCCTGCATCCTCCCCGCGTCCATGTTGTCCGCTCCAATTATGCAAATTTTCACCCCTTTTGAGCACGGATACAACGGATGTAACATTTTTCTCTTCCGTTGTGTCCTTTTTGCATCCATTGGGCAGTTTGACACGGCCTTAAGTAATCAGTTGTTAGGAATTCATTCTGTAAAATAATTGTATCCTTTTCTATCTGGCTTCTCGCCTCTGCAATTTGCTTCAGAGCCAGACACATCCTTGGAGACAATTTCCAGGAACATCCTGCTCTATAGATGAGGGAGTACAGCCTAGGAGCACAAATACACAAGGACAAGGGATACTGTGTAAAATAACAAAGCATGGACAGAGCACGGACAAAGAACGCTCCATGGATAAGGAAGGGGAGAGCATGGGCAAGACATTCCCTCATTAATAACGAACCTTTGTCTCTCTGATTGGATAAACTTAGTTTCTATCAGCGTAAAATATATATAGTACTATGAGCCACTCTTGCAGGGTGTGGCTATTCCTTACATGTATTTGTGTGCATGGTTTGGGCGTAGTATTCACCCAGGGTTTTTGCTTTGGCCACAGAATAAAAAAAGCTGTTATTTTTGCAAACCTCGTCTTGAGCCTCACTGACATCTCAGTGGCTCAGGGAAACTTCTAGGACCTGACAATCCTTTTCATCAAGATAGATCTCAATCTTCACAATCCTAAAAATTTACCTTCTTGTAAACTTTTATGGGCTTTAAGATTTATTGAGAAAGCCATTTGGAAGATATCTTTTGTCAGAGGCAAATTGACTGGGCATATGAAAGATGACCATCTCTGTGTCTTTCTTCAAGGAATTGTTTTAGGCTAGTACACTCATAACTTTAAAAGAACAATTAAGGTACATTTTTAAATATTAGTGATTTAAACGCAGCTTTATATTTGAATGAATTATGCTTTCAGTTGGATTATTTTTAATCATTGTTTTTCGATTGCAGTCATATGAATGTTTTTATATCTTTATTTATAACTCCATAAATCCACCTTGAATGCGGTACAAATGGAATCAAATTGTTCAAATAAATCATACTGATAGTTTTACAGTATATCAGAATGATTTTTCCACTTACGTGAAGGGAGACATCTTACCAACTACTGCACTGCAATAAATTTTTCTATATCAAAAGCTGGTTTTAAAAATGGAGAATGTTGCATTGTGGGCTGCAGTAAGGTTTTTTTTTTTTTTTTAAAGTAAATTTTCCCTTAAGTTGACCTCAGCTTCTTGTGACATCAGAGAGACATTGGCATATTTTCTGGTTAGCCACTGTCTTTTTACTTTTTATACCACAATTGTGAAATGTTCTGATAGCCTGCCAAATACTAATCTGGTGTAGCCATTTTAGCTTTTTGAGATTAGCCAAGGTTAAACAGGTCCTGTCACCTTCCTGTGATACCATAGTTAACAATAATCAGAATGACTAGTATTTGGTGCTTCACAGTGTACAAGCACAAATCCCATTCAATAGGTATAAACAAATCTTAGTTTTGCATATTTTCCAAGCATAAATTTGCAGTAGCCACATTTCTGCCACTACTGTCTTTAAATCATCTGGCATTGATTTCAAAAGGATCACTCCTCAGCCAGGAGAGGCAAAAAAGTCAGATTTGTTTTAAATCAAGAGAAAAATTGTTCTTCTATCACTTTTTTCTTTTGAATAAATAAAGTATTAGTTCAATAGTGTCAATCCAAGTCATATTAAACCCCCTGTGAATTTCCCAAATGCGTGAATTAGTAAGCAAATGTGCAGGATGCCATTTAGTTTGACAATGCAGAATTCACTTCAGTTATTTGGAACACTTCACACTTGTCAATGCACTGCACATACATTTTTGGGAAAAAGAATAATGAAGGCAAGTGTGATTATGATTTCTCATTTCAGAGGCTCCTCTCTTAAACCTTGGCGACATCTGAGGGAGAGAGACTGCCATTTTTAGTCACATCTCAAAGTGGGAGAATTATTTAAATGCAGATTAACAGCATCTTTGAAAGTGTTCTGTTAACTCTCTGAGTTGTGATGGTACCCCTTGGCTCAGTGTCCTTGGTCCTGGCAAAGGCAATATCCTTTTTTTGCACTATAATTCTCCCAAGTCATAATCACTGAGTCGATGCCAATTAGAACTTATGGGGCTCCAAAACATCCAAAAGGCATAAAGTTCTCCTATGCATTGTCCATATATTGTTCTTAGAACTCCTAAAGTTATGACTGTTCCGCTAATCAAGTGTAGCAGAAACGTTGGGAACTTGCACATTACAAGAAAAACTTGGTGGAAAAAAAACTTGATTAAGGAACCCACGTGATCTTCTAAATATTCTGGGTATGAACAGCTAATATGGTGGTCCACGTCTGGATTTAAATATAGGTCTTGGGGTGTTCTGAACTGTACAGGGAATGAAATGGGACTGTTTTGTTCCAGATGCAGATTAAAGTGATGGGGACCGTGGGAGATGTTGGTGGGAACATTGGTGAAGCAGAAGAATGGCAGGAAAGAGAAGGGAAGGTATTGGGAAGAATGGTGGATGAATTGCCCGGTAGTAAATATTACCTTTTACACAAAAAGTAGATGCTCATTGTACAGTACTAGAGAGTAGTTTGTAGTGTCCAAAGTAATGTAACATAATTCCTTTTCATCCCCTTGATTGAAAAATTATGATCCCTTTCTAAAAATTTAAATTTGACTTGGGATGACATGACAGCAATGTTTCAATATCTAAGGGGCTGCCACAAGAAAGAGGGGGTCAATCTATTGTACAAAGCACCTGAAGGTAGGAGAAGCAGTATTAGATGGAAACAAATCAAGGAGAGAAGCAACCTAGAACTAAATTTCCTGATAGAACTGTTCCGTCTGGAAAAATGTGAGGGAGACCGGGTTCCAACAACAAGTCTTTATTTCAAGTATAGTTGCAAAATGGAACATTGGCTCAAGCCGCGACAGCCCTTTTATATGTTTCTGTCTGCCGGCTTGTAGCCAATGACAAGCATTTGGTTTTGCCGCCCTTGGGCGGCTTCGTGGATTGGTTCCTATTGAACCAATCCCCTTTTAGGTTTCGTTAACCAATCGGAATGAAGTATTTGGAGTCTACTATTATTTATACAGAACACTCCTCCCCTCTTAGTTCAGTCCTACGTAGTGATGTAGTCGCGCAGGTAGGTGGGGCTTCTTTTGATTCGACTGGACTTGCGCGGTTCTTTTCTGTTGGAGACTTCGACCGGTTGGGATGGGGTTGCTGTTTCTACAGTCTTTCTCCATGGAACCGTCTGGAAGGGTGAGTCAGCCATTTTACTGCCACCTGAGTTTCTTAGGCCGGAGGTTTTGCCGCTCCCTCCCGTTTCCTCCTGGCAGGTCGAGCTGGCCTGGCTGGCCCCTTCAAATGGACTCTCCTCACAACTTTCTTCAAACAGTGAGTCTTTTTTTTGCTCTTTTTGATTGTTATTGTTTTCGGAGTTTAATTTAAACGGTTCTTTATTGATTTCTCGCATTTCCCTCCCCTCTTTGGTTTGAATTTCATCGTGTTTTTCTATGTGTGGTTGTGTGTTTGCATTTCGTTCTATGTTTCGGGAGCGAAGCTGGTCTATGTGCCGCTTCCATTCCCTGCCGTCGTCTCCCGTTAGTCGGTAGGATTTGGGGCCTGTTATTTGTGTAATTTGTCCGGGTAGCCATAATGGGTCCCCAATAAAATTTTTAGCATAAACTAAGTCGCCTATTGCAAAGGTCCTGCATCGGGTGGAGGAGTCGGGGGGGTTTCTGGAGTGAAATTTGGGTACAATCTGTCTAGATGCGACCTTAGTTTCCTTCCCATCAGTAATTCTGCTGGGGTTTTGTTGGTTGTAGTACTGGGTGTGATATGTTGGAGGGTGAGTAATCGATTTATTTTATTTTGGACATCCCCAGTGTCCATTTTTTCTAAACCCTCCTTGGTAAACCTGACCATTCTCTCTGCCCTACCGTTTGCAGCCGGGTGGGCCGGCGCGGTTAGGGCATGTCTTATACCTAGGGAGGCTATGTATTGCTCAAATTGGAGACTGGTTAATTGTGGCCCGTTATTGGACACTAGGACATCCAGTAGGCCATGGGTTGCAAAGAGTTTGTCAAGTTGTTTTATAATGGTTTCTGTTGTTGTAGATGGCATAATTTTTACCTCCAGCCAATTAGAGTATGCATCCACGACAATCAGAAACGTATGCCCCTTGGTAGGACCCACAAAATCGATGTGGATTTGTGACCAGGGGCCTCTTGGGGTTTCCCAGTCTCTTATGGGTGCTTTTGGCGGGGACAGCCTGATTCTTTGGCATTTATTGCATGAGTTTACCCAGTATTCGATGTCCCTATCTATACCCGGCCACCAAATGTAACTTCTAGCAAGGCTTTTCATTTTAATTATTCCTGGGTGGCCTTCGTGAAGCATACCCAGTACCTTGGTTTGTAATTTGTTAGGAATAATTACCCGATCACCCCACAATAAACAACCTTTTTGGATTGAGAGTTCAGTTTGTCTGGTCTGGAAAGGTTTAAAGTTCTCAGTTTTTTGGTTTTCCGGCCAGCCTTTTCCTACCCAGTTAAAAACGCGGGCAGTCAATGGGTCTTTTGCGGTGGCTCTGGTGACATCATTCGCAGATATGGGTAGATCGGGGCAAGTCTCTATTTGTAATGCTGTCATCGTTGGTGCCGGGTCTTCCTCTGTTGATGGCAATGGTGCTCTGCTCAAAGTGTCTGCATGGGAAATTTGTTTCCCTGGGCGATGTGTCAGAGTATAGGAATAGGCTGCTAGGAACTCTGACCATCTAGTCATTCGTGGGGACAGAATATTCGGTGTAGGTTTGTTTCCCGCCAAAATTCCTAGTAGCAGTTTGTGATCTGTTACGATTTGAAAAGTTCTTCCATATAGGTACTCGTGGAAGCGTTTCACTCCGGCTACAATTGCTAGAGCTTCTCTGTTCAACTGGCTGTAATTACGCTCGGCTTTGGACAGGGTCTTAGAATAGTATGCGACGGGTGCCTCTCTCCCATCAGGCAAATGGTGGCTCAGGATGGCACCGACTCCGAATGGCGAGGTGTCACAGGTCACCGTCAATGGCAGTGTATTGCTAAACTGGATAAGAATGGTGTTTGATGTTAATAAGTCTTTTATTCCTTGGAAAGCTTTTTTTTCTCTAAGCCCCCATGTCCAAATTGTTTTCTTGTCCAGTAATCGATACAATGGTTCCGCTATTGTGGCTTTTTGGGGTAGAAACACATTATAAAAGTTTATCAGTCCCAAAAATGCCTGCAGCTCAGTTTTATTCTTTGGTTCTGGTGCATCTTTTATAGCTCTTACTTTTTTTTCAGTGGGGTGTATGCCCTCTCCATCAATTAAATATCCTAAAAACTCGACGCGATCAGTCATTAGGCAGCACTTTTCTTTCTTTACTTTAAGGCCAGATTCTCTGAATTTATTTAGGACCTCTTTGAGTCTTTTCTTTAGTTGTGTTGCATCTTTGGCTGAAATTAGGACGTCATCAAAGTATGGCATGACCCGTCTTATGCCATTTAACAGGCGTTCCATGAGGTTCTGGAAAACGCCTGGGGCTACGCTTACTCCAAATTGGAGTCTGTTACATTTGAATGCCCCTTTGTGAGTCACTATTGTTTGTGCTTCCACCATTAAGGGGTCTACTGGGAGCTGTTGGTACGCCTGTGCCAGGTCTAGTTTGGCGAAAACCTTTCCTCCCCCAAGAGAGTGCAGTAGGTGTTGCACAACTGGCACTGGGTACGCGCTCTGTTGCAACGCGTGGTTCAGGGTAGCCTTGTAGTAGCCACAGATTCGAACCGACCCATCTGGCTTAATTGGTGTCACAATTGGTGTTTCCCATTTAGCGTGGTCAACCGGTTCTAAAACCCCTTGATCTATCAATTTATTTAATTGTTCCTCTATTTTTTCTTTTAAAGCAAAAGGAACCCGTCTGGCCTTTAGTCTTTTAGGGGTTATCTGTGGGTCTAGACTAAATGAAATGGGGGTTCCCCGATACCTGCCTAGGGAGCTGTCGAAGACGTCCTGGAATTCTCGGATCAGGTCTTCTTCACAGTCAGTTGTGGCCACCCGGTCTACTCCGGTCATCCCGATGCCCAATGGTTCGAACCATTCGATACCCAGGAGGCTTGGTCAATCTCAGTCGACTATCATTAATGGTAGTACTGCAACATGTTGCCTGTAAGCGACTCGAAAATGTCCCAGGCCGATTACAGGAATTCGGTTTCCCTGATAATCTTTGAGGGTTAGTTTTTGTCTCTGGAGTTCCTTAATTTTGATGTCTGGAATTAGTTTTTTGAGGGTGTCCCATGACACCATGGATAGGAACGATCCAGAATCAACTTCCATTTCGCAGGGGCTGTCTTCGATTTTTACAACTATTTTTACTTTCTTCCCGCTTTCCGTCTGAGCGCTTCCGATAGTAAAAGTTTGGTATGCTTTCTCCCGGTTAGTGGCTTGCCTGTTTCGCTGCCACTTTCTCTCGGAGAGTCTTGGCTCAGGCTTTGCTGGGGAGTCGTTTTGTCTCTTTGGGCTGTAATTCTTTTTGTTTCTGCAGACTTTCTCGATATGCCCCCTTTTCTTGCATACTCTGCAAATGGCATCAAGGAATCTGCAATTGGCTCGGGGATGGTTTCCCCCGCAGCCAGCACATTCCCACCAATTTCTATTTTCACGCCCTTTCTTGTTAGCATATAGGCGGTGGATTTCATCGTCTTCCTCCCCGGATTCTGACGTCTCTTCTAGTTCTTCGTAATGAGTGGTTGTGGGAGGTTGTTTTTTTCCTCTGGCCAGGCTTTTTTCATCGTTACTTGCATTCATTTGTTTCATCTTATCTGCTGATTTTTTGACGGCTTCAGCAGCCGAGGCTTCTGCAATAGTTTCGGCTAATGATATGTTGGGTTTGTTCAGTAGCTTGCTCTGTATGGTTGAGTCTTTTAACCCCAATATAACTCGATCCCGCATCGCTTCATCTAAGTTAAGAAACTCGCATGCTCCCCCTATTTGGCGTAGTGCAGCTACAAAATCAGTGATGGTTTCGCCTTCTTTCTGGTCTCTCCGATAAAACTCGTGCCGCTTTATCAAGTTTGACACCACTGGTGCATAGTGGGCCTTTAATGTTCTTTGGAGCTTGGTCCACGTCAGTTGTTTGACATCTCGGGGCTTTGCCAAAGCCTTGGCCATTTTAAAAATCGTGGGCCCACAGTGTGTCAAGAAGATGGCTCTTTTCTGTTGGTCTGAGATTTCCTCCATCTCATTGCTCTCTAGGTACATCTGGAAACGGTCTACGTAAGATTCCCAATCTTCTTCATTGGGGTTGAAGGGTGCGGGCGGCGCATTGTTTCCGGCCATTTCTCTTTGTCTGGCTTGTCTGTCACCGCGTGCTCCGTCTCGCGTTTAGGACGATCCCACCTTCGTCGCCAGTGTTCTGTCCGGAAAAACGTGAGGTAGACCGGGTTCCAACAACAAATCTTTATTTCAAGTATAGTTGCAAAATGGAACATTGGCTCAAGCCGCGACAGCCCTTTTATATGTTTCTGTCTGCCGGCTTGTAGCCAATGACAAGCATTTGGTTTTGCCACCCTTGGGCGGCTTCATGGATTGGTTCCTATTGAACCAATCCCCTTTTAGGTTTCGTTAACCAATCGGAATGAAGTATTTGGAGTCTACTATTATTTATACAGAACAAGAACAATTAACCAGTGGAACAGTTTGCCTTCAGAAATTGTGAGTACTGTATCACAGGAGGTTTTTAAGAAGAAATCGGACATCCATTTGTCTGGAATGGTATCAGGTTTCCTGCTTGAAGAGGTGGTTGGACTAGAAGACCTCCAAAGTCCCTTCCAACTCTGTTCTTCTGTTGTTCTGCATCATCTCCATGATGCACTTAATCCTATGCTGAGACTACTATTTATATGCATCCATCCCATAACAGTGGCTCTAGGAAACTACTGGTGTTGCACAAATACAGTAAGCAATTGGGCAAATCCTATGATCCAAAGTATTGGTTTTAAAGAAGCATATGCCATAGAAACCAGTATATCGAAAAAAAAACTTCATAATTACATAACCTATTGATATCTCAGAGGAGTTTTCATTGTTTAACTCTGTTTTATAGATCTAGATCAGTGGTGGCCAACCTTTTTGGGCTCCTGTGCCAAAAACTGTGTGCACGCCTGTACGCTCGCACTCGCGTGCCAGCACCCAAAAGGCAATGCGCGCCCCCATGCCCCCTACGCATGCGTGCATAATCTCACCCACCCACCCCCACTGCCTCCTTACCTGCTGATTTTCAGCCAGTTTGAGGCCTTTTTCAGCCTCCCAAAGTCTTGAGGAAGGCTTCTGCAGGCTTCTGAAGGCCGAAAACTAGTCCCATTTTGTCACTTCCAGTATTTTCAGAAAAATAGGAAGTGATGAATCAACTGAATCAACTTCCCCACTGTTAACAATACATGATTAACTTATTAGAAGTAGAGAATGTAAAGCAAAATTGATAGTGAGAAATATGCTACATTAACTTTTATACCCAAACTACTTTTTTTCACTTTTTCCTGCAGTCTATCAAATATTTACCTCTTTTTGCATCATGCACTATATCAAATATTTGGTCAAATATTCAGGTTCTAAGTCAACTTCTCATCATTTCTACATAAAAGTACACCATTATTCACATTTCCAATCAACACACTTCTCATATCTCTCAAGAATTTTGTATGCATTTGTTCATAAATACATGAAACAATGAAGGAGGCATTAAACATCCTTGTTTGACTCTCAACTTTATTCTAAACCATTTGTTTTTATAATACATTATTTTCATTATTTACCATGCTTATTACACTGTATCTAGTTATCAACTCAACTCCATATTTATGCCAAATGCTCAAATTCAAGACAATGTTGATATATATTTTCTCTAAATCAAGAAATATACAATAGCCTTTTTTCATATTAACATATTTGGGGACAACTGCCAAAGACAAAAAAAAAGTGATTTGCACATCACCCGTCTGGCCCAAAGCAGAACTACTCTTACAAAATTTTATTCCTTGTCACCTGTTACACACTTTCAGTTAGAATTCTGCCAAACATATTTCCATGCACACTTGAAAGACTAATAACAATCACAATAACAACAACAATAATTATAATAATGACAACATCAACAACAAAGTATTGGGACTTACACATTGAAGTTGAGCAACTTTGGAAAAAGAAATCATGTGTTTTCCCAATTGTAGTTGGAGCCCTTGGAGCAATACCTAAAGGGCTGTCTCGCTATTTGGAAATCCTGAATTTATCAGACTTGAATACCCTGATTGTACAAAAAAACCACCTTACTTGGAACAGCTTATATCCTCTGATGCAACCTGAACAGTTCCTAGATCCTTGGTTAGGACTTGAGCTGTTGAGCCGTCAACCAGCCCCAAAGGCTGTGAATCTCACTAAAGAAATAATAATAATAATAATAATAATAATAATAATAATAATAATAATAATAATAAT